>OZ029923.1:26128384-26584065 GCA_964023275.1 Norana najaformis
CAGTTTATAGGCCAATAGAATAAATGAACGGTCATATCAGAGTTACTAATCACCAAACAATGGAATTTATAACTTATTATTGATGAAAAATCGTAAACTCCAGAGATTTCTACAGCGCCCAAGATATACCAGGATAGGATTATAATAATAATAATAATAATAATAATAATAATAATAATAATAATAATAATAATAATAATAATAATAATAATAATAATAATAATAATAATAAGATTAAGAATAATAATAATAATAATAATAATAATAATAATAATTGGGGATAATAGGGAAACTATACGTTTCTCCATCAGTGCTTATCTAAGACCACCCAGAGATTCAAATGCAGTCAATGGGCCATCATCATGCTTAAAAAAAGGTGTGCTAAAAGAAACCGGTTTTATAAACAAGAACATTACACCACAAAGAATCCAGCATCCGCACAAATGATGTGTTTTCATTGCTTTCTTTACACATAATAGGCTAAACGTGATCCAAATTTTCCAATATTATGCAGCAGTTTACGCTTGCCAGCTCTGAAAAATTGTCTACTTCAGATGGTGTATCCACCCGCATGCAGCTTTTGACTTTTTGCCCCATATACCGGAAAACTTAGCGCCGCAAGTGAGTGTAGTATTTTGCCGAAGTTTCCGCTATAGCGCAGACATAACGAGCGATCCGATAAATGGAAACCTCCCTTGGTTGATCAACTAATAGTCCATTTAACATGAACATTTAAAGTCTTCATTCTTTCATTCTGACGAGTTTTGGCTATTATATTTTCATCTTTGCAGATGTGCAATTGCATCTTAGACAAGAAGTCCAAGATCCGCCAGTTTCAGTTCGTCCTCAACTACACCTCTGACTACAAGCCAATCTGCTGAAGTTCTCTCACATATCTGATCATATGAGAAACAGACTACTGGTTCCATGTCAGTGAGAGAATAGAGGTCTATAGGTCCTCCTTCTGGGGAGAGTCTTTACTCATTTTTGTGTGAAAGCCCGTTGGTCGGGCATCTCACCTGCATGCATCAGGCAGCTCTGTGGTCCAAACTCGAGTCAATCAGGTTGGCTATCGCTGTACTCGGCTGCTGTATTGGAACATACAGGTGCCACACTTCCGCTCATCAACTGAAGCCCATTATGTCCTCTCCTGCATTGGACCTTCATCCAGCAGTAGTCTTCCCCTGCACATATCTACTGGTGCTTGTGACTCTGTTCAGGAAATATTTTCAAAATGTCTTAAAATTCAGTTGTTTAGATCCGTAAGATAGTCATGCATAAAGCGCTTTTGCGAAGAACCGAAAATGCGCTATATTAAGTGTATTGACACATAGGCCTACATATATGATACGGAAATTTATGGATTCGAACCTTGGTCGCAGAGGTGAAAGTCAACCGCTTTATCAATCTGTCGCCGTAGAAATTTAATCTTTTCACATGGCGCTTAAATGCAGAGTGCTTGATTATGTATGCACTGTCTTTTGATATTATTTAACCTTCATCCATCGTCAGACTCTCGCATACAGTGAGATAATATATATCGGCAGTTTTTCTTAAAATACCAGCTTAACATTAACGAAAATCAAATAGCTTCGTTGTATTTTGAGCTTACCTCTGAATACCAGACAACAATGTTCTAATGACGATAAATGTACAGAACTAATCTTAAATCCTGTGGATTTTAACCTGATGGTATTATATAGCCTACCTGTGAAATATTTGCATGTCTTTTTATTTGACTGGTAAATAGTTGGAGAGGTTCGACTTAGCTTAAAATCCGTAAGAAGGATCTTGACTTTTGGTCCACAGAAGCTCAAGGTATGAGTAAGCATAAATTTAACAAAAGTGATCGTTTTAGTCTAAGAAAAGTTGACATGAGTACAGGTCAAGTATTTAGTCAGGTGAAGCCGTAGAAGTGGTTATACTGCAGTGTTTTCAGCAACGGACTGTGCGACATTCGCGTATGGCAAGACGTGGATATTATGTGGTTCGTTTTGCCAAGTGTTTCGGTCCGCTTCGATGTCGTTTTGATGTGAGCTAAAATCTCATATTTTCCGATTTCTTATTATTCCCATCATGTTTTCAAGTCTTATGGATCACGACTGTTTCTGTCAAATGGATTGCGATTTCGATATTCGATTCAATTAGAAGCCACCATCGATTGATGCCTTGTGCATTGCGTTGAAGGTGCTATACAAGCGTTCCTATTAAATTAGATTAGCTTAGATAAACGCATTCTAAAGGTACCTAAAGCGAACCTCGCATTATAAGATATCTTCTTGCGAATACCACCATCCGAATGGCTCACATTGAATCCGATGAATGTAACTAATTGCTAGAACACAACTCGATGTTTATTGTTATGTTCTGCATTATTAGCCATATTCTTATTGGACTGAGAAATGCTGGAGTAAACTGAAGTCAACAGAAGACAATCCATGATCTTGGCAATAAATCAACCCCAGGCAAACTTCTGCAAATAAATTTACTTTGCACAGAAAAGCTGATGAATACAACGGCAAACCACTTTAATCCAAGTCTTAAATTACGACTTAAGTTCTCAGTACTGTTGAAACACTGTAAAACAATTAAGGTTGGAATAAATTATAAGCATGAAGGGAAATAATTATGGCTGTAATAAATTATAAGCTGAAGGGTTGTTCTTCAGTTATCAACAACGCATAAACATCGTCATTGAGGGCATTGAGCCGACACTCTTTGTTGTCCTGCGCAAACACAGACGGGCTCCGGCCTATGGAGCAGGTCAGTTTTGGCCATATTAGCCACATACTCTTTTGAAATATTGTTACTTGATGAAATATGATGCAGTCGTATATGTGCTACCCAATGTTGAGCACATTTTAATAATAAACTGCAGCATCGGTTTGAAAGTGTTAGCGTTGTAACCCAACTCGGTGGTGAGAATAGAAGTAGGGCTGTAGCTCAACAAATGGAGTACGCGATGGAGCTCTAGCTGTCATCAAATTTTGAGAGCAAATTTGAGAGATTTGAAGTAAGCGATTTGAGTAGTTGAGCAGAAATCCAATCATTGAAGGGCATTTGTTTGTCTAGGCCCTAATGTCATCTAACGAGGCCCATTATCATAATGTCCAAGACTCAATCGTTGGTCGCTTCAAAGGAAAATTATAAGCACTTTTCATAATGCGTTGGAGAAGTCATGTCGAATTCCGATAGGTCAGAGAATCCAGAAGTTAGGCTACAGTGGTTTAGCAAGATGAATTAG
The DNA here is from genome assembly GCA_964023275.1 of Norana najaformis. Taxonomy (NCBI): domain Eukaryota; kingdom Metazoa; phylum Annelida; class Clitellata; order Crassiclitellata; family Hormogastridae; genus Norana; species Norana najaformis. The sequence continues at coordinate 26,131,629 of OZ029923.1, forward strand.
ATGAGCGTTGAGTTTAGATTATTATACATTTAGTTAACAATACAGTGCATCTCAAGTTTTAAATAAAATGGATGGTTCAGAGGAGTATTATATTCGAATGGTAAATGATTACACTGGCCAACACATAATTTGTTGCCTCAAATGTTAGAACTGTTTCTGGGTATATTTGACCTGCTGATTCCAGAAAAGGCACCAGTTTTCTCCCAGCAGGTCTAGTTTTCGAGATATAGAACATTATGCCATATACCAGTCCTTGCCTCTGCTCGCCCATAAAACATAAGGCTATAGCTATAATTATGTAGTGCTCAATTTATTATGTGATACACTAAATAAACATAATAATACAAATACTTAAAACAAAATGGTAGTACCTGAAACTGTACTTATATGATACCAAACAAAACAAGCTTGTTATAAAAATTTCAAGTCATTCGACACCGAAGAAGCTCCTTTTGTACGATTTCCGAGTGTGGCATCTGCCGGAACAATCGCGCATAATATTCCAGCAATAGTCTGCCATCATGTGTGCATCCCATCTTCCTTGATATCGATTTTCCATTGTTTTGATGTCTTCGTGAAATCTTTCACCTTGCTCTTCGCTGAAGTCACCAAGATTCTCTGGAAAGCGATCTAAGTGACTGTGGAGATAATGGACTTTAATGCTCATGTTGCAGCCAAGCTTGTTGAAATGAAGAAGCATATCCTCTACTAGTTGTGCATAATTGTCTGCCTTCTTGTTGCCAAGAAAATTTTTAGTTACAAGAACAAAGGAAGACCAGGCACAAGATTCGATTTCATTCATTGATGGTATGAAAAGTGGGTCATTCATAAGTTGCCTGATCTGTGGACCATCGAAGATTCCAGCCTTCAATTTTTCCATTGTAATTCCCGGTAACTTGTGTACTACTGTATGTATTCGAAGCATGAACCTTCTTTATTCAAAGCCCTGACAAATTGTTTCGTCAGGCCTAGCTTTATATGTAGTGGTGGCAGTATGATCCTATCTCGTGCCACCAAAGATTCCTTGATTACATTTTGAGCTCCAACCACCATGTCTTTCCTCGAAGGCTAATCTTTTCTTGTCCAATGTTCATGCTTGGCTCTACTGTCCCAAAGACACAAAAAGCAGGGATACTTTGTGTAGCCACTTTGTTGACCAAGGAGGAAATTTACCATCTTCAAGTCTACACAAATTACCCATTGATGTTCTTTGTATTTTATCTTTTCCAGTACTAAAGAGATGGCATTGTACTCTTCTTTCATCCTGGTGGAGTGACCGATTGGAATAGAACCAAATTTGTTGCCGTTATTTAAAAGCACACATTTCAGACTACGTTTTGAACTGTCGATAAAAAGACGCCACTCATCTGGGCTGTAATCCGACAGACCAATTTTCTTCAATAAGTTGCTGATGTCATTACAGAATACTAGGTTGTTGTCTTCAGTAAAGAATGGCAGCAAATCCTTTTCTCTGTTTCTATAAATTGTAATTTTCGTTCCAGGCTGAAGTGCATTCTTTTCCTTTAGTCTGGACGCAAGCAATTCAGAGGACTTTTTGGAAAGATTTAAGTCCCTGATCAGATCACTCAACTCTTTTTGGTCAAAACGTTCACTGTGTGAAGTTGATTGGAAATCACTGTCACTGCCCCCACTTTCTTCACTTTCGTCATCTTGTCCGATATTGGACATGCAAGTCTCATCGTCTGAGAGCTGAGGTAGTTCGTGAAAAGGTGGAACTGGTACAATATCCGAATGCGGAACAGGTCTCCTGGCTGAAGGTATATCAGGGTAAGACAACTTGTGACGATTATTTCGATTGATGCCTATGATATTAACCATACAAAAGTAACAGTCGTCGAAGTGGTTTATCTGTTCCCTCCAAACCATCGGTACACCAAATTTCAGGCAGCTTCTCTTTCCAGTTGTCCGGTGGCGCAATTGTTCAATACAAGTTTTGCATACTGTATGAGGAGCCCATTGCTTATCTTGATCTCCAAGTTTGACACCAAAATAACCTACATATGCTCTTTTTACAAACTCAGAAATCGGTTTCCTGTTTGCTTTTAGTGTGTATTCCCCACAAATGTAGCAGAATATGTCTGGATGGTTAATGCAGCTCCGTCTGGATGTAGCCATAACCTTAAGGATGTTCGCATCTGAGGAATTAAATGACTAACCTAAAAAATAGTAAGAACATGTAGTTATTTAATGCTCACATTCACAGATTGTTCTTTCGACCAACTCTTAATATGCCCTAAGACGACTGCGGCTGCTCTAGCTTTCAGGAGGCGGTTTATATAGGCTATAAATGCTGACTTCAGCATAATCTATTTACATAGTTCGAAACCATGAAACGCTGTATAAGCACAAATAAATTCTAAATGAGGCCATGAATTTAGTGCTGAGTAAGCTGTAGGCTACGGAATAGTTATTTCGTTGAATCAGCAATATCTCAGCACGCGGCAAGATATGCTGATTTTACATTATAAGGATGTAGGCATTATATGAATCTGCAAGAATTATAATTAGCCATAAATAAAGCTTATTATGACATTTTAGTTTTGCCAAAGACATCGTTTAAAGAGTGGACTGGGTTTTCTTTACAAAATCGACGATATCTCAGAAACTAGACCTGATGCACTCAATCCAATGACATTTCTGAATCAGCGCCCAAAATTACCCCAAGAACAGGTCTAAAACCGAAGGCAACAAGAAAAAAAATTTTTTCTGTTGGCCAGTGTTACCTATTCCCAAGCAACCACAAGGGTTGAGTGACAGTCATGGTTCTTCCCAAAAGTCATTTGGCGATGTTAAGATGCTCCAAGTACAAAACAAGTGTTATGTTTACAACCCTTTAAAAGCAGCACATTTCTGAAGAATTCAACGTTTAGATGAGAGGCCTATAGGTCTTTTAGAAGTAAAAAAGCGCGAATCATGTCTTTTGAACTTTCTCCAGATTGATATCATATGCTGTGCCCCACACTTAGAAACCGGCCATTAAATTCCGACGCTCTTTTAACATTGCTGCCGTAATACTTACTGGTCTTCCCTTGAGGAGAATAATTTGGCGGATTGCAGAAAGAAATATGTCATTTTTTTCATTCATAGGACTTGTAATGTCCGAATGTAATCAACATTGTGCGCCGAATAGCATGAAGATTTGACTTCTTAGCATGGTATTTTGGTGATGAAATGAAACTAATAGGGCTAATTGGTTTTTTGCTATATTCTGTTTACATAATTGAAAGTTGTGCATAAAAGTGTACATCTTATTCACTGGATTTTGCATTTGCAGTTGATCTTTGCTTTCATCTGTAGGCCGTCTTATCCACCATTTTGTTAGGAAGATGTTGGGGTTTCACACCCTCTTATTACTAAGTAAGTAAGTAAGTAAGTAAGTAAATATATTCTTTATTAACCAATAGGTAATCGCACATCGGTTTACAAGTACTTAAGAACACAAGAAAACTTAATATTCATACAACATCCTAACAATAAAACATTTACGCGTTAAATTGTCAGCAGGAAGAATAATACGATCATGAGTGTGGGGCCGTAGGGAATAACTGAGGGTTTTAATTGGTGGGAGTAGCTGATGTAAGACATGATTTGGGTTGTTCAAGATTGCTTTAAAGAGACGAGCATCAGCTGTGCCACAGAGTTCATCGAACGTTGGGGAGTTCCCAGGAAGATAGCGAGACGCACAAGTCTCCGCATCAAAGCCTGAAGCCGAGCTCTAGCCTGTGCCCTAGCATAGCCCCACCAAACGGGAGAGGCGTACAGCATCCTGGCCAGTGTTGTGGCTCGGACAACGTCGTAGAGCCGAGGGCCAGTTAGGCCATGTGCTACAAGAATTCGTATGGCATATAAAGACTGACGCGCCTGACTATGAATCCGATCAATATGAGAATCAAAATTTAACATCCTCGATAGGGTAACACCAAATATGGTCATCTCTGGTACCCTGGTTAAACCGGGAATCACATTAGGTAAAATTATCTGCTGATTTCTCATTCTTGGCCGGTGAATTATCATTTCACATGTCTTTTTATGATTAAGTTTTAAGTTACACTTATCCGCCCAAAGGGCAATATGGTCCAGTTCATCCTGAACCATCAAGCTATTGCAAGATGGTAAAAGAAGGTAACTGTCATCAGCGTATTTAAATAACCTATTGTTGGGTGCTAAAGGCTTATACTTGGATATGGCAACTAGGAAGTTCACTGGTCCAAGACCCGAACCCTGAACAATACTGGAATTTATGCCAACTAAGGTAGAGACCCTATCATTGAATTTGGTACAGTGCTGTCGGTTGGTTAGGAAGGAAATTATCCAATTGTGATCAGATAACTTTATTTCTGTAAAATTACTTCTATTAGAGGGCTTAACCGCTCAACCCGCTTTTCTTCTGCCCTAACACTTCTCCGCCCTCCAGTCACCTCATTCTTAAAATTTGGTAATCGCTCCATAGCCATAACTGCCCCACCACTCTGGAATAAACTCCCCCCTGAACTGCGACAGTTTTCTGACCCATCATACAAACTCACCGATGCTCCACCGCTTGCAATTTCTGCTTCGGCCTTTCAGTCAAAACTGAAAACATTCCTCTTCCACAGATCCTATCCTGGCACCCCTTCTTCCTCTTACCTGTCTCTCCTCTCCAACCCCAAACATCACCCACCGTAGCTGCAACGCTGTCTCTCTGCCTGACTCTTGGATCTTGACCTGGAACCGAACCCTTTTGCCTATCGATTTTGTTTTGACTGAGCGCCTGTGAATAAGCTGGTACCCGCGTTGCGGTTTTCGTTGGGCGCTGTAGAAATCTTGGAATTACGATTACGATTATTTTAACATAAGTATTTAAGACGGGTGCGCGATACAGCTAATGATCATCTGCTGCGGTTCACATGAACTTAAGCACTTACCTCACAAATATATGCCTGGTGATATTATGACTCGCACTGTCAAATATTGTACAATTAATTTAAAATGAGTTTTAATTAAAATCAAGAACTATTGTACAATCTGTCAAAAAATTAAGATTTTTTATACTTTGCAAGCTAATTATCCTGTCTAAACCAAGCAGTTAACTATATTAAGATAGGTAAGTTATTTATAAAACATTTTCACGATGAAAGTAGAACTGTTCAGGACTTTGGTTTAAGTATCTGAAGTACAGCATGGTTTTGGATCTACCGTTCTTGTCGCAGTAGCCTACAATTTGACTCGCAGATCAACACAACAAAGAAGATGGCGAAATCTCGAGAAGACGTCGGATTATAGCCTACTCATCGAAAATATGCATAACTTTCCAGGTTGTTTTGCAGTTCTTTCTTTCTTAAACTTCTGACTAACTTGGTCTCACTTAATTATGCATTCACGCATTGCCACTCGTGTTACTCGACCCACTGTTTGTATCTTGATTTTTTTTTATTTTTATATTTTATTTCTTGGATTGTTTTCGTTCTTCAGTTCTCGCACAAATTTCATGTAACAGACCGGAAATATAATATCACTATTACAATTAAGGTCTGCACTTTAAATGTTAATTAATGTTCTTGGTCTTTCGCTCATTTCTTTATTTTCGTCTTGCTTCGTCCTTCTTCTTGATTCTTGATTCTTTGTTCCCCTTGTCTTCCATCAGTGAGGCTGATGAGCCCTTTTACACATAAATGTTTTGCGGGAATCGCCTTGCCTCATTTATGGCATTTGGGCGCCAAAGTTAGCCATGGATTCCCTCTTGTTTAATAGCACAAGAGCCGCTATAGTTAGCCATGGTCACCTCCTATACTTATGTCACAAAGACTGCCATAGTTAGGCAGAGAAACCTCCCTTGTTTAATGGTACAAGGGCTGGCAGAGTTATATTTTATGACGCGAAACATGCAAATACAAATACAAATGTATCTGATATTGCCTCCTTTTAAAGTTCAAAATTGCACACAGTACCTACGACAATGGCGTTGAGAAATTGTGCGTGTAGAACTTGCTCAAGGTCCGTACACAATAACCGCCTCTGGTAGGCTTGAACCATACTCTCCGCGTTAGAGGTCGAGTGCTCTAACCAACTGGCTACCGTGCCTCACATGAGGCATGAAACACGATGTTGCAACACTAGACAGAGGTGAAGACGGCCACGCGTACTTAATGGCGGTATGTACTCGCCATGCTGCGTCTTCGTCATTGGATTTTTGCACGCCACTAGCCACCCTACTGCACTCTGAATAAGAAGTCTAGGTTTCTTCCTGTTTATTCCAGCCAATTTCAGAGGATGTCTAGGCAGCTGGGTTGGCTGAGAACAGTCGGAAGTGCAAAGCTCTAGTCCTTCCGTGCGCACTCTGTTAAGAGATTTTCTTGGTTGAGACCTGTTTGACCAAGACACTCCAGAATATAATGCCACATGGTTTTCTAGGTATTGCATTGGTCGCAGTTTCCACTTTCGTGCTGGCCCCACTGTTTCAGCTGTACGTTTAATAGACAGTGGCTGAAACGGAGTTTTATGATCGTCGTTTCATTTCCCACGTTCTGATGCGCGAAGTGACTCTGTTGTGCCACTAGCCCGAACCTCTACGTTGTATCATATCGAGGCTCCATTGTTGTTAGGACAACTTCCTGAAGTAAATTGCCTAGAATGCTACAAGAGCTCCTTGGTCTTTCTGTACTTCTATTCCGTAAGCGTTTGAAGACCATTTTTTTATCCATTTTTATCGTGGTTTTGTGTTGTCACGTCGGATGCGCCTCAGACGAGTCTCTCTTGAATAGGCGATATATATATATATAATATATATGTATATATATATAAATTGAGTACAATTACAGATAGCTACGTACAGAGTCCAGTCTAGCAAAGGCATTTAAGTGCGCATGCAGGTAATTCATTTAACTAATGCATTCCAGACACTTCCTAGTCTTACACATTTGTGGCTCTAAAGAGTATGCAGTGGACATACGGAGCGGTAACATTCGCAATACTTAATTCCTTACTTAATGGTCCTTAAGTTAATGTGCAGAATGCGGCAACAACGCAAATAACGTAGGGTAGATTTACTGATGAACTGTTCCTAATAAATCTGCCATTCAATTAATTACTTCAGCACGTCAATGAACAACGATGGCCCAATTACACAGTTCCTTTAACGAAGCAGTAACAAGATAATCCAAGCTGTTTCAAGTGATTCCTTGTTTGTTCACCAAGTTTCTACTCTCTACACAAGAATGTTGACATGTCTGACCGATTTTAAAGAAACGAAACATAGTAAGGGCTCGTGTATTTATATGGGGCCTATATGTTGGCACATCTGTAGAACCTTTCAATGATATCTTAAAACGCACAAAACACACGTGTTTCAGTCTACTAATTGCTTCAAAAATCTAGACAGAAGTACAGTTCAGCAAAGGTCGCTAAACAAGTCATGGACTGGAGAAATGCCATGGCCAGAACAATGGTCTAGAAACTCCTTCTCTATTTCAAGCATTTCATCACATATCCCACATCCATAAGGTACTGGCAAAGAAAGCTTTAAATCCGCAGGTAACTGCTGTCTGTTCATATAAAGATATTTCCTGGCTCTATGTTTCTTCTGATGATCTGTAACATCACTGGAATAATGAAGAATGTTTCTTCTTTCACCAGTAACTCCCCCACTACTAAATCGTTTGTCACATATGTGTGTCTTCTCCGCGGCATGAGTTCTTCTGTGTCTCTTTAGACCTCGAAGTTCTGTGAATCCTTTGTGACAAACCTCACATATGTACGGTTTTCCCCACTATGTTTTCTCAAATGAAAAAGGGACCTCTTAGTTTCCAAACACGAATAACTAGAGCATATTATTATTAATATTATTTATTATTATTGTTGCTGTTGTTGTTTAGCAACTTCTGTGGCACCGGTTTGTAATTCATAACACGTCAACCGATGGCGCTCCAAAATCAAAATCTCGGTCAACACCCAGATAGTCAGTTCACTGAAACTGAGACAGTCTACGCTGGTAAGTTAACTGGACAAGCTAAGTGTTAAGTTGAGAACAAATTATCGACGGAGCATGAGCAGAACGAACAATAAGCCCAATTCGAAAGAAATCTTTTGCTCAACATGAAACCATTGTAACGATTTAATTGCTGTGGTTATAAGCTCGTATTTTCAAGAATCAGCTACGGCTCTAGCCAAGAGCTCTGGACTCTTTGGAGTTGAAGCTTGAATTGACAATAAACCCAGGTGAGCTCAGATTTGTTAGGGTGAAGGGTGAGGTTATTAGCTCAAGTTTAAGACTTCACAGCGTGATGTCATTTGTGTAGGCGTCATAGTCTCTAACTGGTTTGCTTTCGTAGCTGAATGAACCTCCACTGGAAATGTTGGACGTCATCTTACAAAACTCGCTTCTGCATTGGACGCTGCAATATTCGCCACACGACAGAGACGAAGATTTTATAAACGTTTTGACATCAGTCGACTTCTGCTGGTTTCAACGAATAGCTGAACGAAGATTTAAGAAAACAGTTTTGCCGCAGCTGAAAGTTGGTTAGCTTTTATTGCATACTTATTTAATTTAAAGCGTCAAAACTTATTAATTCACAAATGCTTAGATATCTTGTCATCTGAAACAATTATAACAGAATTTAGTTATAGCAAATTGTTCAAATTGTTCGACGCGTTTTTGCTTGTGTTTAAATGTTGCTAATTATGTAGCATAATGTCTGCTGTGCGAATGCAAACACAACGAGTGATTACTCTTAACTAACTGACCTTGAATCTAATAACGACACGTGTCGCACTTTTGCCTCTATACCCCTTCTCGGCAGAAGCGAGACGTGACGAGTTCACTCTGTCAGTTGTGATGTTTATTTATAACTTTCAGCACATCACACTCGACTATCACCCTTTTGTCTGTTAAGTATCACATGTCTGTTAAGTATCATATGCAACTCTTCTGCCGTCTCTTGTGTTCTCGTCGAACCTGCCTCTATTTCATAGTAACTGCCATATGGATCTGCTCTGTCGCCTCGGTGGACAGTCTTCATATATTTATGCGAACAGATTCTAAAAGCTTCAAGAGAATTCCAGAATCAATTGTCTGTAGCTTGGTCATGTCTCTAGTCAATTTTAAGAGGTGCTAGAATATTCTAAAGTTGATCTGTGGCGTGATCTGTTGATTGGTCGTGGCGTTCCTGGTGTTGACGGATAATAACTGTCTTTATCGCCAATCTCCGTAGTATTGAACGTTCCAATGGTAGAGCTTCGATACACAATTTAGGCAGCTTCTTGGCCCAAATTCAAATCGATAATTTAATCAACCTCATAGACTTATCCCATCAGGGAGGCGCATATGACAGTGATTAATGTCGAGTTTATTTCAGTTTCAAAGGCAACGCTTTTTATTCTATCTTTAGAGCAGAATTTGTTGCTAGAAAGTCATCTTTATTTTCCAATCGGCTGAAAGTCCAAAAGTGCTCGATTTTTAAATGGTTTTAAAACTTGTTATAATTTAAAAGTTTAGTATTTCATCTATAAATGTGAAATGTTTGATTAGCTTTAACAAGAGATCATAGCGAGGTCCAGAAACCAATAGTGGCACCAAGAAAAATGGCTGAGAGGAAAAGGCAAGAAAAGGAGAGTGAAGTACAGAAGGGGAGAGGGAGGGAGAGGGCGCGAGAAGAGATTGAAGCTAAATTTTGCTATCATTTAAAGTAGTTATATTTTCTCCGTTTCCAGAGTACTATAGGGAAACCACTAAAAGGTCTTTAGCTATTAAAAACAACCAAAATTACCCTTGGAAAATAGCTAACCAAATGACGAGTTAATCAATTCACTGTTGTCTCTCAACTGCTTAGCAGAAAAGCAAAGTCACATTATTCAACGACAACATTCAAAACGAGATAAGAATGACGAACTTTTGCACTTTGTGAGATCCTTCGACGAGTCTAACTTTTCAGATTTTGTCAAGAGTCTTCGGCGGACCAACAAGCAGACATTGGCAAGGATCATCGAATACGGAGGAGCTTCACAGATTTATTCCAACTCATGGCTTATGATTATTATGTTTTCATTTTAAATTATGATATTTTATTTTAACTTATATCGAGCTTTATTGAGATCTTTGGGTGACCTTCATGTAATTAAATAAAAATTATTATGCTTTAATGTGCTACTTATTATTTAATGTATAATTCATTATCACAAAACCATTATTATTGATGAGATTTGTGGAAGTTGTTTATGACACTATTATGAACGGCTTTTTATTTAACAGAGCTCATGATAGGATAACTTCTTCAGGAATAGCTAAATCTTAAATGGGGCCTTTCACAACGACTTTTGCAAAATCTCATGGCTACTATAAGAAAGGTCATTTGATCTTTGAAAGTCATTTGGAGTTTGAACGAAATGTACATTGCGCATACTAAAGCAGAATTTAAAATAAGGTAAAGGAATAGTCTGGATGCGCATTAAGTTGGTAGGGCCTATTCATATACCTTTACATAATTTACATTAACTAAATATATTTAAGGTTTTTAGTCTTTAGCTTACATTTTATCACTTAGCACCAAGCGACCCTACTGACTTGTGCTTTCCACTCACGCTTGATTCCACCAGATCAAATTTACTATAAACTTTCAAATACCCAGCTGTATGTCTCATCCATTTAAGAAAGACGTGTTTCTCCTATCCTTGCTGGAGAGTGGACTTTCCCAATTCTTGATGACAAGTTCCCAATTCTTGATGGTGAAATGGGAATAAAAAGGCGATACGGCTACATGCGTACATATAATGTCCTTTATTTCAGTTTGCGACCTGACAGTTTTGGATTTAATTAAACTGAAGTTACTACAATAATGTCTAAGAAATAAGTTTAACATTTTAAGTAATATCTTTCGTTTTTCAGTTGTAATAAAAGTCGAAGTTCTAAATCGTGGTACAACTGCCACAGTGTCCATGGATCCACAGCTGCTTCATCAAAGAATCAATGACCTTCGAAAGCAATACTGCGTCATACGGACAACCTTATGAGCCGACTGAAGAAATCAGGCATAGAAATCCTCAGCTCTCAACTAAACAGACAGATTGTGATAGTGTGGATCTGGTGCCATTCACAAGCAACTCTCGAAAAGATTCAGACGCTGTTTGAATCTTTTCGGTTGATAGATTTGTTTGCCAAAATTGCATATATGCCCCCTCCGACTTCTGAAATCAACCAATCAAAAGTGATTAACATAGACAGCAATCAATTTAGGAAAACAGTTGGCAAGTTCTAATAAACACTTCAAAACACCTTAAAATACAATTCACATATACGCTGACCTAAGACAGGCATGAAATACGAATGGCAGGTATTGAAATGGTTAGGCATTATTAGGAAGTTCCTTAGAATTCAACACAAACTGATTAAAATTAGAATGAAAATTTACATTAGGAAAAACAAAAGGATGTTGAAACGTCGATTCAAAGACTATGTGGACTAGGTAGCTGGAAGCCAATTCGACTTTCGTTTTAAATGACTGGTACTGGACAAACGGAACGAGCTTCACAGGTATGCATATGACGTCGTCATCATCAACAATTACTATAACTTTTACCAATACTATTTTTATTGATATTACTGCTACCGTTAGTGTTAATGTTACTATTCTGCTGCTATTGCTACAACTATTAAAATATTAACTGTGTTGGTCTTAGGTGAGCTAGGTTAAAGGACTAGAAATTCTATTGAACAGTTATTGAACTCCACACACTTTAGACATTTATTTGTAATAAAACTCATAATTCTAAATTGACAGCGATTGTAACGAGCCATCATATCATTCAACATCTTATTCTATTGTAAGGGTTTGACAGAGTAAGACTTGGGTTAACGTGCAAGTCTGTAGAAGATTACTTATTGTAGCATACATCCGGCTCAAGTGCTTACTAAATATAGATTGCTAGCACCTCATGTGTAATCAATAAACTACAGTAGATAGTTCGAAATGGAGTAATAGTAGGGTGTGACAGAAGCGTCATTTGAGAACACATAGTTGAGAAAAACCTTTCAACTGTCAATTATGTCAGAAATCATTTGCTGGACTTATTCGTCTGACGGGATTCATAAGAAAACAATACTCAAGAAAAGTCATATAAATAGGGCTACCAGTTATGTCAAAATATGCACAAAATGGCAATCGGAAAAAGCACATAAAAAACCATACTGGCAATAAACACGCGAATGCCAGTTATGTCGAAATCATTTGCAGAAACTGGTCCTCTGAAAAGACATTTGAGACTTCATACTGGAGAAAAACCATAGATAACATATGCGAAGTTTGGCATAAAGGATTCATAGGAGTACAGGCAGGTGAGCTAAAATTGGAAAGCGAAGTAATTGCTAGCATTTCCAATACATGCATCGTATTCAGTAGTAAGAGAGTTAGCCTACTGATGAAAGAAGGAACGTTATGATTCGTGTGATATTACAGGTCATCAAAAGAGCCAGACAGTGGTTTATATGAACAAACCAAACTTATCTGAGGAATTGAAGCCTTGTTTGGCGATACTTTATGAATGTGGGATATGTGTTGAATTGTTTGAAACAGAGAACGAATTTCTAGAGCATTGTTCTAGCCATCGCTTTTCTCCACCCGGTGACCTGTTTGCCGATCTTTTTTGAACTGTAAAATTTCTCTGTAGATTTTTAAAACATTATTAACTGAAATAAGAGTGTTTTCGGATATAATAAAAAGGTTCGACAGAAGATCCGATATATAGGCCCTATATACATACGCAGGCAATTGCTAAGCATCTCCTTTTGTGTTTAAAATTCGTTAGACATACAGTATTAACATTCTGGTGTACAGAAAGAAAATTTGGTCAATTAAAGAGTAATGCTAAACAATGAAACATTTATAGGAAATTGGATTAACGTCTTTCTGCTTCATCAAAGATTCAGAGGATCATTGTTTGCGCGCAACTAGTCAATATAGCGGCTGGGTCTAAGGTAAATTCATTTTTGAAATTTCATCAGTAAATCTGCCTTTCCTTACTTGCGCTGATTCTATCATTTGCCTGTTATCTAGCTCTACAAACGTGAAAGACTAGGCTTAATATCTAGAGTGCTTTACTTAAATGAATTGCCTGCATGTACACTTATATCTATCTGCTAGTAATGTAATTAAATTTAGAAATCAAAAATAAGAATGTATGAGTTTGACTCAATTAGCACAGGTGAAGATCTCTTCCTAGTATTGGTTTGGCCCGAAGATGATATACTTTATGAATGACCTTTCATAGCGCCAATCTAATCTAGAACAATCCATGTCAAGGCGTCAAGCCGCCCTTCATCGGCTGTGGTGATGCTCTTGCTCAAAATGATGACATGCGTGGGGCCAGATGAACCTGTGGGGGCCATAGAGTTGTTTCTTCAGGCCTCTAGCTCAATCGAAAGTGCAATCTATAAACAACAAGCTAAAATAAAAAGGACATCGTAAGGTCAGTTTCATTTCGCCCAGAAGATATCTTTCATGATTGAACTTTCAGAGCGCCCATCTAGTCAATCCATGTCAAGGCGTAGTAGCTCAATCCGCCCTGTGTCGGCTTCTTCTGCGGTGATGCCCTTGTTCACGGTCATGACATACGTGTGGCCAGAAGGATCCGCCGAGGATAATAGATTTGTTTTATCAGGCCTCTCTAATCCAGTCTGAAGTGCAATCTATACACATCACGTTAAAATAGAAGGGACACTGTGGGGTTAATTGTATGCTTAGGGTTGCGACACAAGTTTGCACAAATGAATTGAAAATTTAGAGGATCAAATGCGGGCCAAATGGACTCTGCCTCTCCATGCAGTTTTCCAAGTTGAGGCACGCTCCTTGTGCCGACGCCCATGACCATGGCACAGTAGCTCAAAATTGATTTTAAGTGTACACGACTTTTGTGAGAGGAAATGAAGGAACATCACACGTGAAGATGTTTGTAATGATTTAATACTAATGGTTCAGTTATGTAATTTGGTCATCGCTGCGGTGATGCGCTATGGTCTAATGGTTAGCGAGCTGGACTTAAAACCCAGAGGTCGAGGTTTCAAATTTCAGCAAGAGCAGAAAGTTACTTCGAAATCTCTGCCTAACTTGAACACACTAATGAACTAGGCTAAAATGAGTACACTGACCTCACTCTGTTGGCAGGAAGATCAGGCGGTGAGGGAGAGAACTGGTCACACGCCCTCATATGTCGAGGCTAAGAATATTGAAGTTGTTAAGACTTCATGGCTATTGCTGCCTGTTTGGTCAAACTTGCGGGATTATTCATCTTATTCCCCTCCTCCTTCTTCTTTTCCTCCCTCTTTCTTTATATCAGCTCACAAACTTTGCACCTGTTTCAAATTTTGCGCTAGTCTTGCAATCAGAACAGAAAATTCTCATCAACAATTCTTAAAGGATTTCAAGTCTTCTTGTCTCTCGCTGCTCTTAACCTAAACACAGCCAATCCATTGCCGTCTGTCTATTGTTTTAACTCTTGGAGCTCGACCCACAACCGAACCTGACTTTACCTGCCTAACGACTTTGTTTTCACTAATAGCATGTGAATAAACTGGTTCACGCGACTTAGCTTTCTTAATTAAGCGCTGAAGACAAACGACGATTGCGATTATCTACCGATGGTAGTGATGAAGGGTTGACTGCGATGACAATTCGTCATAAATGCAACGATCGTAGATGTCAGAACTAATTTTCCCGAATAATTCATACATTCAGTCATAGTGTACATACTTAAACCCAAACCGCAAACAGTGAACGCTGACTGGCGCGGTTAGCTCTGATTCGATTAGTAGATTCATGCGGTGGATGAAGGCCCTTTGGCAGCAGGCGGTCGCGGTGCAACTTCTAGGGGTGTATTGGTCGAATTAAGAAGTTTACAGAGGGGCTTTTTGAAAACATTTTTATGACGTCGTTGCATAGGCCTACTATGCGTGCGTATCTGACCGTATATTACCGTTATAACGCCGTAAAAACGCTGAAAAACATCACGACCATAGGGATGCTAAAGCAGTAGCGGAAGAAACCGATTTAAATACCGATCATGGCTATAGGCCTATTTGGATCTTGTGGCTGCATTGTCTGTATACAGAAACCTAAAATAGTCTGGCACTCTTTCAAACAGGCAAAGGCGGTGAAGAATCATCGTCACCGTCATCGCAATCATCGTCATCATCATCATCATCATCATCATTATCATCACCACCACCATCATCATAATCATAATCATCATAATAACCTATGGCGTACCTCAATCGTTTTTATGTTTCCTCTAGCCATTCGCCCGGGTTTGTCTATAATTGGAATCCAATACGTCCTTACGGCATGTCATTCTACCGATTTACTGTCTAATAGTATTAATTGGTACATGTAATAATGATTAATCTTATTCAGACTCCCGAATCAATGACAGAACATATTTTACTGTTTAGTTAGATATTTTCTGTCATTGATTCGGGAGTCTGAAAAAGATTAATCATTATTACATGTACCAATTAATACTATTAATATTCATGATGCTTATCATTGGAGTGCAGAAACGTTGAAGGTCGTTTTATATATAGAAACTGACATGTAGGCAAATTTGTTACGTCACTACTTGTGCGATTCATCCTCATCATAACCATGGGTAAAACGCCTGTAGGTGTCCGATGCCATTTTCACTATGTTCTTCCACTGTTGTCTTTCAAGAGCGGCGTGGCTCAGCTCCTGGAGTGATGTTCGTGGACGGCATTCGCCATTCGTTTATGTCGTTTATCCATTCTTTGTGGGGTCGTCCTCTCTTGTTTGATCTATCCATCATTCCGAACACTAATGTCTTGATCTTAATATCGTTGTTCATTCTGCATATGTGACCAAATAGTTCCAGTTTCCTCTGAAATACCTTCTGCATCAAGTTCTCTTTTGAGATGTATCCGTCTGTATAGTTCTGCATTGCTGACCTTTTTTGTCCATCCTATTTTCATAATCTTCCTATAGCATTTTCTCTCAAAGGCCAGTATCCTTCTTTCAACATCTTTCATTATTACCCAAGCTTCACTTCCATATGACATGCTGCTAAAGAACATGTTTTCAGAACGCTCAGTTTTGTCTCCAGCTTTATGGCTTGGCTTTCTCAGATTTTATTCATAGCTTTCAATGTTGCTGTCGCCTTTGCAATTTGACTAGTATTTCTTTCCTACTGTCCAAGTCATACGTCATACTGTATCCAAGATATGTAAACTTTTCAACATTTTCCAACTGAATGCCGTCCACGACCATCTTCTTTGTTAAATTCTTTTTGCCAAATACCACTGTTCTTGTTTTATCAAAATTCATGTTAAGGCGATTGCTTTTCAAGAGACAAAACACAGAACTTTGGGAACTTGTCATTGTGTCGGTCAGTCACTTATTATCTCCGTCACTCAATAAATCATAATCATTCGTTCGCTCGTTCTGTAGTTCATTCATTCATTCTTTTAGTAAATAGAGTCAATTAACTGGTTGGCCAGTAAATCTTATTCATTCATTCAATTTTAACATATAAACTGCAAGTGAGATGAATGAGTAGCCCACCTGCCAGTCAGTCAATCAGTCATTCAGTCACATATTCACTCAGTCAGAGAGATGGTGACATTCTTTGGTTCGTGTATTGATCAGTGCATTCTTCATTCGTTTAATTTCGTACAGAGACTTTGGACATTCAACCAATCGGCAACCGGATAATGTTGGTTCTTCAAAATTGCTTAGAAATAATAACAAACTAAACTAAAACGTGTTCAAAGTACATGTACATTAAATTCACTAATTTCTATGTTTATTAATTTGACCCATTTGAGAAACATTCATTTAACAAAATACTTAAAATCATCTTACTTGTGAACAGAACGCTCCATACGTATTGCATATCTGTGATTTCTTGAAAAGCTAAAAAGTTTTAAATATTTTCTAAACAAAAAAGTCAAAAAATTTATTGTTTATTTGAGTTATATATAACATAGATATATCACTGGAATTTATCAGAATTAATCAGCTAATCGATGGAATACCTTTTGTCCGATTATATCATTTATTTTCTAATCAGCGTGTAAATTTCAACTTTTGCTACAAAAAATCCAACGATCAACTGTTTCCTTTCTTCGTCGTAACACAAACAGTATGGCCCAATTTTTTCATGTTTGTTTTTTCTGCAAAGAATTCGATTCCATTTAAGATTGGATTCCAAGAGAATCACTCTATAGTTCGCCGAGTCAACCACAAACACTCGATCGTCTGAATCGAGTGAAAGATAAGTAGGATCATTCAGTTTTTGTGTTTCATTTAAAGGAATAAAACAACGGATAACCATCTGTCCATCTTTGGACACTTCCCATATGTCGCTCCTACTCAGCCAAATCTCCTTCTTCTTCTCCTCTTTTTCCATTGATCGGTGAAGGATGATGAAATTCCCGATGGATGTTTCTACTGCATGAATTGGTTTCTTGATGTCTCTTCTTAACTCAACCGAACGAAGAAGTTCTGCGTCTGATCCGTAGATCCTCAGAATGGACGAATCCTCACTGACCACCAGCAACTGACCATCACCGGACTTTGATAAAGTATGTGGTGCATAATCAGTGGTGAGCCATTTGATGATTTTGTGTTTGTCATCTGTTTCTCTTGTTATCTTCCAGATGCAATTCTCTACAATGTCGGTGACATAGAGACATTTTCCTTTCTCACTAGAGGCAATGTCCCAGGAATATTTAATCTCTTTCACTTCGATTTCCTTCTGAAGACGAATTGGATTTCGATCCTCAAAGACAAAAATTCTATGTGGAGAAAGAACATAGATTTCATTTCGCAGTTTAGTCAGTCCCACCAATCGTCCATTTTCTCGTATTTTGAGTCTCTTAGTAAAGTTGACGATAAACGGACACACGACTAAAATAAGAGTAAAATTATTATTAATAGAGTAATAATTGACTGTTAATAATGTCTCATTTGTTTGTCATTAATGTGAGTATTATAATCGACTCAATACTTACCTACTTTTAATTTCTTCGTTTATTTATTTATTGTTCTTGTTCTTTTATATTTATGGTGTTAGAATTATGCAAACCTAAAAATGGTTGATTTGCACATTAAGTGTCTCTGTCATTTATTTAGTCTTTTTATTTGTTTGCTTTTAATTTGTGTTTCAACATGGTGTCTTTTTATGTCAGTCATTGCTCATCTTTGACTGTCTCTTCATCGTAATCGTTGTTCATATGTACAGTAATTGCATGCCTATTTTATTCGCTGTTAATCGTTAAATATCGTATGATCCCTTGGCTTTACCTCAACATTTTTACTTACACTTTAGCACATGTCATTTTATATAGGCTCTATAAAATTCTGTCTGACAGATGTGCGTGAGTACTTGCCAACACTTTTCTTGAACTGTTCTCTGCATATGCTGACAGGCGTTGTCTTATCAATTTCAGGAGAGGACGGTGGAAATATTAAACCAATGAACATATCTAAGAGACTGCTAGATTCGTTGAGCTTCTGAATCTTTACAAGACCCGTTTGCGATTGACACCAGATCCAAACGACAGTCTGCCTATCTGGTAGACAGTTGAGGATTTCTATGTCGTCATCTTTCAGTTGACTGATGAGTTTATCCATGTGATGTGATCTTGGTTTAGTTTTGTCTCGAAAGTCGTTGAATCTCTGGTCCAGTCTCTTTGTTGTGACTCGCATCAAAATGGTTGCCTTTAACAAAACTGCATAAAATGTCAGTATTAATATCAGTTGCTGGTCGCTTAACCAAAGCATACATATTTTGTCCTATATCCTGTATTATTGATCGCAGCATTTGCAAGGCGAGCAAATAACCTAATAGCCTGTTACTTTTAAACTGTCAAAGAAGCATGGACATAAAAATAGTACTTATACCACAATTCACAAGTAAGTAACGTAATTCGAGGTCATGAATACAAATTGTACAAACAAATCGCATTATTCACTTTAACGGAACAGTTGCGCACAATCAATACTTTTAGAAATGTTGGATGTATTGCCGCTAGAGGAGTAAGCCATCAGCGCCCTTTACCGAACTCATTTATCAAATGATTACATCGAAGGTTCAATATCCAATGAAAGATGGGTCGGCGACGAAGAGGATTGGGATCCGCCTTCATTTGCCGATGCTTGAAAAATAAAATGGCTTACATTTTACATCCATGGCTGACTTTCAAAGTTAACTTATGGAATTGTTCGTCTTCTTCCTCTTTATAGTTCTAAATGCCTCACGAAATGCGATATCATTTCTAAGCCCTTTAATAGAAAATAGAAATTTAAGCTCAAACTTCTTCATCTCTGTAAATGCCTCCCCAGATGCGACATTATTTCTAAGCCCTTTAATAGAAAATAAAAATTTAGACTGAAACCTCCTCCGTTTTCTGCCACTCTAGCGATGAGCCTCTGATTGGATTTGCGAAGACAACGGATGAAATCTGACTGCTTTGCGTCATCGAAGGAGCGCATCAAGTGCAAGAGATCCGGATTATTGTTCCTTTTGAACAATTTATTTGTGCTCTTGTTAAGTGTCTGTCTGTTGAGAAGTCTTATTTCCACATCCGTCAGACAATCAGCTGATCTCAGTCGACTGATAAGAACTTTAGGCTGAATATATTCCTCCAGATATGATCGACTGCTCCTAAAGATGGCGATTACTCGAGAAAATTTTGCATTATACTCTACAATTGTTAGCATGGCCATTGCAAATGATTATGTTTCTTTTTTTCTAAATAATTCTCAATTAATTATCAATTTCCTAAATTGCAATTGTAGTCACCAATTATTTCAGAGATATGCAGTGGCATAGTTTACACATTTGCAACTTAAGATGATTTTGTTAGAGTGTCTTCAGCAGGCAGAGGAAAATAATGTCATTCTAAGTCGACCTACAAATGTTAGATTAGATTAAGCGGGATTCAATAGAAGAGTTTTCGATTAAATTATATAAGATTTCATTTGATTTCAGTGCATTGCACTAGTTCGGATTAGATTAAATGAGAATTCAATTAATTGAGGTCATAGTGACCTGACTTCGCTTGACCCAGTCAAACGAGGTTTCAGATGAAGTTTGAAATGTAAAAATTGCAGCTGAAACTTTATTGCTTTAGACGTGTTAGTCAAGAGATGCGCTTTACGACACAACAATAAAGCAGTTTAATACACTGGACAGTCATGTCTTATTAAAAGAATAAAGAACCCTCTGCCCAATTCTAGAAAGGCGTAAACCTGATTGCGTTGGATCAGACCAGAAGAGACCTAAAGAGATCTTATCATTATATATACGCGTTCTTCTTAAATGAATGAAAGACTCCGTTGCAAATAATTATAAATTAAAACCCTCAGTAAATGCGACCAGAGACTGGTTGAAAAGCGCAGATTTACGCTTTAAAATAATCGACATAGATTTCATTAAGTGCTATTAATCCAAGATGATTTTGCTAACTCACTTGACAAATGGCGCCAGATGGCTTTCTTAAATCTGTGCCTGTTGAGTCTTTGAAACCAACAGAAATCGACTGAGGATAAACGGCTGAGAAGAAACTCGACTCTTTTTTCTGTTGATTGTTTTCCACTCAACGCGTGATGGAAATAGGACTTTTGTAGAATGACATCGAGCAGCTCCAGTGGAAGTTCATTTATCTGAAAATTTAAATAATTTTGCAGAACCACGACAAGTAGAGTGTTTGACTATTACTGAAAACTATTTGATTATTTAATAAAGAAGAGAGACTTTGATATTAGCTTATTTGTGAAGTTAGTCAAGGTCAAGTAGTGGCAGGCTGCGAGACAAGTACCCAGGCACGGGCAAACGTAGGAGATGGGAAAATGAAGCACTTAAAGATATAGAAATTACCGGGCATATCGGTTACTTCTGAAGAGATCAGTAAGATGCAAAAGGATCAAAAACACTAGAAAAGTGTTCGAGGATGTGAAATTACATAGTCAAAGAGAAATGATTCAATTAGAGGAAGTGGATTTTTTTAAAGTGAAGAAAGAGTTAATTTACCATAAATTTAAGGAGATGACGAGTGATGAAGAGATTTGGAAATTAGTGATTCCAAAGCCTCTTAAAGATAGGGTCATGGCCGTATGTCACTGTCATGGTGATGATCTATTGGCTTAAACGAGTAGTTGGAAGCACCACGTAAATGTGTTAAGAGAATTCTTTAGTCGGATCAGGAGTGCACACCTGGCATTGAGGCCTAAAAAGTGCAGTCTTGAATATCGAACAATTGATTTCTTGGGCCATACAATTGATGGTAATTTAATCATTCCTAAAGTGAAAGTTATTAATAAAATTTTAAGAATGTTTGGACCTTAGACAGAAATAAATCAGGAGTTTTCTGGAAGCAGTTAACTATTATCGGAAATTTATCACGAAATGTGCGAAGGTTATGAAACCCTTAACCGATCTAAAGATGCGAAGATAGTTGTAGAATGGACACCGGAGTTGGAGCGCACCTTTCAGAATTTGAAGGACGCGTTGGTTAGGGCGCTGATATTGAGACTCACAGAATTTGTATTACAGATCGATGCGTCAAATGTGGCCATTACTTGTGTGGTAATGCAAGAGCGTAACGGGGTACGGCATCCTGTGGCCTATGCAAGCCGTAAATTGGTTGAAAGAGAGGGAATGTATTCTGTGAAGGAGAAGGAATGTTTAGCTATGGTTTGGGGGAATACATAGGTCTGAGAGATATTTGTTTGGAAAATAGTCTGTGATGGAGACCGACCACAGTGGATTGCAATATCCGAAGACTGGATAGACAAGGAATGCAAGGGTTATGAGATGGTATTTGACTCTACAGAACTACTACTGCTTTAAAGTAAGTTATATTAAGGTTACTGATTGTGTTGTGGCCGATTATTTAAGCAGAGGCCTAGAGTAAATATAGTGTAATGTAGATATATGCAGGTGAATTACGTGTTACGTGTGTTTGAATGTTTGTGCTTATTAGCGGTAGGTCAGAGAGTAAAAACGTAGAAACTTGACAACCAAGTGCAAAATTAGTAAGGAGGAAGTTTAAAATTTGTGCCAAATGTTTCTTAGTGGGGGCTTAGTTGTAACGATTCACCTGTTGATTATGATTTGTCTTCTTTTGTGGTGTATGAAGTTTGTATGTGTGTTTATTAAATGTTGTCGTCTTTGATATAATTTAGTAGGTTGAGTGATAATAGTTGTGTGAAATGTGAAATGTTAGTATATTAAGCTGGCCAGCATGAAGATTAATAATTTAGTGTTAATTACGGTCAGCTTAAATAGCAAATTGATATCAAATGGGGTTTATTGGTGCGATCTATGCGATGACAAGGACTGGAACGAAAGCAGGATACCAGTGAATCTGATTGCAAATGACTAAGGATTTTTGATCGGACGTCATGAAATAGCGAACTATCTTTCTTCAAGACGGTTGACAGAGAACGTTCGATTAATGTGGTCAGTTCTGCGTTGCTTGTGACAAAGTATGGATCACTGCCAAAGATCCCTCGCAAACTCCGTCTAAACTGTAATCTGGACGATTTGTAGCTAGCCAGATAGACAAAGACTGGTTAAAAAGTGTAGAAAAGGCAGTGAACGAGAAATTGAATCTAGTTCTGCTAAGTCATACTGTCATTACGAATTGGACATTGAGACCGGAACGACCTCATTGGCAGAGAGGCTGGTTGGCTGTCTGACTGGGTTCAGTTCTGCCTTCAGCGCTCAATGCTGCAAAGGCTTGGAGAAGGATTGACTGGGTTCTGGCCTGCCTTCAGCTCGCATGGTCATGAAGGCCAAGAATATTGGCTGGGGAGACCAGCCCTGGGAGGGTCCAGTAGCGGGCGCCACAGTACCAGGCCCTTACAAAAGAAATGGAGGATCATCGAGTCTCTCGGATTCTTCTGGCTATGAAGTGAGTTGTTTCTCCTGGTGACATCTTCTGGTGGTGGTAGCTGCTCTGGTGCGCTGAGGAGGCTTGTTTGGGTTGAAAGGTCGTCGTCTTCGCAGAGACAGTAACAGGGATTCCAGCGAGTAACAAACAAGGGTGAACAAGCTAACCAGTGGTGAGGCCTGATAGAAGCCATCTCTTTGCTAAGATGGTTAGAAGTTGCTGTCTTGAAGGGAAATGGGGCCAGTGTCTAAGAAATATCTGTCCATTTTGTTTGAGCTCGAAGGACCAACAGTCTTTCAAGTGTCATCTGAATGGCATCAGCTTCATTGATTCCGTTAACGGCTCCTTTTTCTGAATAAGGTGCGGGGTTGCATTCATCAAAAGTCAGCCGTAGGTTGAGAATAGTAGGCCTATATCTTTTTCTAGAGTTTAACGAATAATTTCTACTGCCTGATTGTTACGAGTTACTTAGTATGTTTTAGAGCATCATTTTGAAACGCGGTTAAGTGATCTATACTATATAATCGAAAGATGTCCTCCGTTTTACCAGAATAATTTCCCTAAGGGGTTGCAAGACGGATTCGCAGAGGATAGGGCCGAACTCCACCAAGATGAATCCCTGACACACTGGCCATGAGTTGCCGCCTTTCCATAGGGCGCTAAGACCTTCAACATCGTCCTGGCATGCGGGAAGCAACTAGCCACCAGACGTCGCTTAATGTATTCAGTATTGATATGTCAAAATCTATTCATAAATTAACATGCGTATGAAAAAATACACAGCCTTACTGTTGTCTTCACTTGTTGATCTTCTGCTGCCAAATCTAAAAGTAGTGTTAAACAATTTATTACGATGTACAGTACATACTTGCATGTGTTAAACAGGATACAAAATTGTGTAATAAAATTCAAATATTAGCCATTTTGGGCATATTAAAATGTAATATATCTAACCAACGCAATGAGTTGAATGGCTGAGTCGCACAGTTTAGCGACGCATGTTTATGTCAGAGTAAAAGCCAAACAAAATCAGCGTAATTCCACCAGTTATTGATATACTTTGACACTGCTACATTCCGCCATCAAATAAGATAACAGTACATAGTTATTCCGCAATTTTCTGATATTCGGACTCACCTAAAAGCCTCCAGGTCTTTCTGTTTTTTAATCATCCGGTAATCAGAAACCTTTCCAACTTTCTACTTGCTTAGGGACGCCAATACCCATCCAGCTAACAGTACCTTGAGAATTGCTATAAGCCTAGTCCAATGTTTGCAGCAACACCACCTTTTGACACCTACCAATGACCACGCGATTTCTTGCTATGAATCCAATCTGTCCACTGTCCAAATGCCTCACCCTCCACCATCCAACGCTATCACTAAAAACACAAAGCAAAAGTATCACCTAAATGTTTATTATCTTCTAGTTGCCTTGACAAAAACTTATATGTTTTCTGCCGTTACTAATAATACCTTCTTTTTTCATATCGATGTATAAGAGTCCTGTTAGAGGCAGTTATTTGCTTATGAGACTGAAGGGTATTTGGCTGATGATCAGATGCGACAACAGCAAGCCACCTATAACGGGGAACTTTTTGTTACGGGTGCCATTTTCGACAATGTCCAATTTTAAATAACGCGTTGGAATTTGACTCATGGCAGAGAAATGTAAAGTTAACAAATTTATACTAGGGTTATCTAGTAATCGTAATCGTAAATTTCATCAGAGGCGCTCCCGACCCGTCGTCCCAGAACTGGGGAATAATAGGGTCTTGAAGCGCTTATGGAAGAGGTAGGGTGAGGGAGAGAAGCTCCCGTCGAAGGTCAGCAGGTAAGTCATTCCAGGAAGCAGGGCCAGCAATAGCAAAGCTGCGGCGCTGAGCGGTGGCAGTTCGAGCTAGAGGGACGGCGAGATCGCCCTGAACCGATGAACGCGGTGGTTTGCGGCCAGAAATAGAAGAAAGAGGATGCAGAGCTACTTCAGATATAGCGGAGCACAGCCAGCAAGATAATTCCGTAATAGAATTTGTTGGCGTTTAGAAAAGAACTGTAATCCTTATTATTCACGATTTGTCCTTTTGCCGAATGAATAAAACTTGATTTTCTGCTATAAAAAAATAGTCACCCTATGTTTGCGGGAGGAATGGTCTTCATTTTGTCTCCTCTTTCAAATGAAAGCGCCTCAGCATAAAGATCCAATTTGTCTTCTAAGTAATTATCCTTCAAATCTGTTTCTTCTCCGTATTCAATGGTTTTTCTTCTGTCTCTCTCTAACTGTAAAATTTCTTTAAGTTCAATTTTCTCTCTGCTACTCATCTCTTTCGGTTGGAAGTCCACAATGGCGCGCAGTTTAATGTCGTCTGCAAATAGAAACCTCAACCCATCTTAAACGAATTTAGAAAATTATGATATGACATAAAACAATTTAAAACTGAGCGCCGAGATCACGATAGCTTCCAATTTAAGCACTGCTTGTGACAAAGAAAAATAGGTAATTTCTTTCTGTTGACACTTAATCTGTTATACCATAATATACACATGAAACACTCTACACACTATCCGAAAAAGTTTTTAAAGCAAAAATACGCACATCGTCCTAATCCCAGCAGCTGGAATATGATGCTATTTTTAGGTCTAGTGGCAACTGCATGTTATATTATGTTTGGCATCATAATTGATGATGTCTCATGCCAGTTTTATCGGGCTCTTTCGGCTCAGTTTATTCATCTTAGCACCATCCGGCTTTCACAGAATGCTATATGAAATCCTTATCCTTGTTAGCCTAATACTATTTCCAAAAGTGAAGGATTCCGCCCACAATCTCCACCCCCAAACAAACCTCCTCTCTCAGCCCCTTTACCACTGCGGCAAACTCATAAAGCCTTCAACAACGAACCTTGGCCAATCATTGGTCATTGTGAAACTTCCAGCCCGCTGAAGTAAGTGAACTCACTGGTACAATAAACCGAGAAAATATGAAGTTCGAGATTTTGAGATTCTTGAAGTCTGCTATTTAACCCATTAATGCCCAGCGTCCGTTATAAAGGACGCTTATAAAATACGTTGCCAAAATTAGAGGCAATTGTATTTTAGGCTCTTCACTAATTTTTTAAAATGTTGGGACATTGTGCTATAGATTCCACTATTGTGCTTGCCGGATTATGTCAGTTGGAGACATATGCTGGTTTGGTTTTGCGTCTGCTAGAAGCGTGACGAAAAAACCTCGTCACCGCTAGTACGTATATCTTTATTTGGTGTTGAGCCAGAAATTATTTAAAGAAAGTGTTATTGTTGGTTATAGTAGCCATATAGGTCCATATGTTGACAAAATACTATGACAATCACTGCTTGTTTTATCATGGAAATTTCCACTGCAATGTTGAAGTCCGTTGTAACGGACGTCGGGCACTAGCCCGTATGCCGTCATGTTTTCCCACAGTAAGGTCACCAAAGCTCATTGTCCCAACACCTACAGCTGTCATTGCATTACTTGCAGTGTGAAGTAGCTGTTAGCTAGAAATCTATTTAGACTAGCTACTCACTATTTTGCAGCACCCTAGACTATGAGTACCATCGGCATCCTGACCCAAGACAGCCCAAGGAAAGAACTCATAGTCCTAACAGTCTAACGCCTCATTTACTACCACTGATAAAATTTCATGTTTTTTGTTTCTTCATTACTGCCCAAGAGGTTGAAGTTCTAGCTCAGCTACAGAAGAAGATACTAGTGCTTTGGCACAATTGTTGTCTTCTTGCTGCCACCATGCAATGAAAACATGCTAACCGATGAAGACAGTGATAAGTCAAATGATGAGTAGGAGTTCAATGTTAACCATTTGGGGCACAAGTTGTTATAAACTCCATGTGAAGTCAGCAGACAGATCATAACAACAGATCCAGACGCCAGTGATGCATGCATAGACAATGGCGGGCCTGCTGACATAAAGAAAACGAGAATCAAGGTTGGCAGCCGTTCAGAAGTATTGGATGTCAGTGTTACCGCAGTTGTTGCCAACAACTCAGATACAAAAGGCAAAGATGTACACTGTGGAACAAAGTCAAACATTGGTCAAGGTACTCGTTGTCCAAAAGATGAAACAAGTCAGCGGAATGAACAAGCCAGAAAGCGCAAATTTCCATCAACAACTGACAACCATAAATTACACACCATAGATGACAATACCGGTGAAGAATCCTTGTGTCCAAAAGTTGAAACCAAGCTGCTCTACCTCTAAAATGAAGGTATGGGTAGCATTGATCAGTTAGATCAGCTTGTTGCGTGTCATAGAACACGGACCAGGCAACGAAATTGGTGGTTGGCAATCTATGTTTATCTGTTTGACGTAACAGTGGTCAACTCTTCATAGCATCTCTATCGCAAAGTTCATGGCGGCGGCCACAGTTTGTTTGACTTCAGGCGGCAGCTGGCTGTAAGTTTACTCAAGTGCTATGGTGTGCCATCCATCCAAGGTCGACGTGCTCCTGCTGTACTGTCTGAAGTACAGCACAATGGTAATAATCACTGGATTGTATGAGGAGACCGTCGTTGCAAGGCTTGTACAAAGAAGACAATGGGGCCTATATCGTTGTGAGAAATGTGACCTAGGCCTTCATCCTGATTGTAACAAGTACTGTCACTGTGCATAAAAAACTCATATAGTAAATAAATGTGACAAACCATCAAACATATGCTGGAAACATTGCACGATTTACATTAGCAGGCTTGATTTTGTAATAGTAACCTAAGGTATGCTTATCACTGGGCTAGTGCCCGACGTCCGTTAAAACTGACAGTATGTGAAGTAATCTTGTTGTATCTGGTAGCATTAAATAAGTTGTCAGCGATGCTAATGCACTAAGTTCTTGAGAGTTCTGAAACTATAACTTAATCTGTTCAGTTTTACAACTTTGGGCACTAATGGGTTAAAAAAGGCAGATGTAACGTTGTTGACTGCGATATAGGTTACATCACAATAGTTGACACTGACATTAAAATAAACCACGCCCCGGTGTAAATATAGTCATAGCGCTTTTGTTTAAAAGCCAGTTTCAGGCAATATACACGGAATAGTAAACACATGCGTGCTTCATATACTATATAGTATATCATATAATGCTATATTACCGTTGTTTTAATTTGCATTAATCAGTAGTCCGACCTTCAACTGGTGTTTACTATCTATGTCGTAATATCTTGTAATTCTGTTTTCTAATCTAAATAATTTTATAACGTCGTTATCATATTGCCAGTTGGAGAAGCCAGGTAGAATTCCGATAGGTCAGTGAATCAGGAAGCCAGGCTAAGGTGGGTATGCAAGATGAAAGAGATGAGTTTTTAGTTTAGACCTGAATGACATCAAAGTATTGACAGAACTAATTTTTAATACTTTTATTTGTTTCAATGTTATATAGTTTTTATAGTAAAATACGTAGGTATGTAAATTGTGGATTGTTTATTAGATCATGCTATGGGCACAAGTCGAATTTTAAGAAATTTATCTAAAGCGAGGTAGTTTGTGTGTTGGTCTAGGTTAATGATGCTCTAAGCAACGTTGACGCTGGCATGCATTACACTGGCCAACAGAAAAATTTTTTTTTCTTGTTGCCTTCGGTTTTAGACCTGTTCTTGGGGTAATTTTGGGCGCTGATTCAGAAAATGTCATTGGATTGAGTGCATCAGGTCTAGTTTCTCAGATATCGTCGATTTTGTAAAGAAAAACCCAGACCACTCTTTAAACGATGTCTTTGGCAAAACTAAAATATCATAATAAGCTTTATTTATGGCTAATTATAATTCTTGCTGATTCATATAATGCCTACATCCTTATAATGTAAAATCACCATATCTTGCCGCGTGCTGCTGAGATATTGCTGATTCAACGAAATAACTATTCCGTAGCCTACAGCTTACTCAGCACTAAATTCATGGCCTCATTTAGAATTTATTTGTGCTTATACAGCGTTTCATGGTTTCGAACTATGTAAATAGATTATGCTGAAGTCAGCATTTATAGCCTATATAAACCGCCTCCTGAAAGCTAGAGCAGCCGCAGTCGTCTTAGGGCATATTAAGAGTTGGTCGCAAGAACAATCTGTGAATGTGAGCATTAAATAATTACATGTTCTTACTATTTTTTAGGTTAGTCATTTAATTCCTCAGATGCGAACATCCTTAAGGTTATGGCTACTTCCAGACGGAGCTGCATTAACCATCCAGACATATTCTGCTACATTTGTGGGGAATACACACTAAAAGCAAACAGGAAACCGATTTCTGAGTTTGTAAAAAGACCATATGTAGGTTATTTTGGTGTCAAACTTGGAGATCAAGATAAGCAATGGGCTCCTCATACAGTATGCAAAACTTGTATTGAACAATTGCGCCACTGGACAATTGGAAAGAGAAGCTGCCTGAAATTTGGTGTACCGATGGTTTGGAGGGAACAGATAAACCACTTGGACGACTGTTACTTTTGTATGGTTAATATCATAGGCATCAATCGAAATAATCGTCACAAGTTGTCTTACCCTGATATACCTTCAGCCAGGAGACCTGTTCCGCATTCGGATATTGTACCAGTTCCACCTTTTCGCGAACTACCTCAGCTCTCAGACGATGACACTTGCATGTCCAATATCGGACAAGATGACGAAAGTGAAGAAAGTGGGGCAGTGACAGTGATTTCCAATAAACTTCACACAGTGAACGTTTTGACCAAAAAGAGTTGAGTGATCTGATCAGGGACTTAAATCTTTCCAAAGAGTCGTCTGAATTGCTTGCGTCCAGACTAAAGGAAAAGAATGCACTTCAGCCTGGAACGAAAATTACAATTTATAGAAACAGAGAAAAGGATTTGCTGCCATTCTTTACCGAAGACAACAACCTAGTATTCTGTAATGACATCAGCAACTTATTGAAGGAAATTGGTCTGTCGGATTACAGCCCAGATGAGTGGCGTCTTTTTATCGACAGTTCAAAACGTAGTCTGAAATGTGTGCTTTTAAATAACGGCAACAAATTTGGTTCTATTCCAATCGGTCACTCCACCAGGATGAAAGAAGAGTACAATGCCATCTCTTTAGTACTGGAAAAGATAAAATACAAAGAACATCAATGGGTAATTTGTGTAGACTTGAAGATGGTAAATTTCCTCCTTGGTCAACAAAGTGGCTACACAAAGTATCCCTGCTTTTTGTGTCTTTGGGACAGTAGAGCCAAGCATGAACATTGGACAAGAAAAGATTGGCCTTCGAGGAAAGACATGGTGGTTGGAGCTCAAAATGTAATCAAGGAATCTTTGGTGGCACGAGATAGGATCATACTGCCACCACTACATATAAAGCTAGGCCTGATGAAACAATTTGTCAGGGCTTTGAATAAAGAAGGTTCATGCTTCGAATACATAGTACACAAGTTACCAGGAATTACAATGGAAAAATTGAAGGCTGGAATCTTCGATGGTCCACAGATCAGGCAACTTATGAATGACCCACTTTTCATACCATCAGTGAATGAAATCGAATCTTGTGCCTGGTCTTCCTTTGTTCTTGTAACTAAAAATTTTCTTGGCAACAAGAAGGCAGACAATTATGCACAACTAGTAGAGGATATGCTTCTTCATTTCAACAAGCTTGGCTGCAACATGAGCATTAAAGTCCATTATCTCCACAGTCACTTAGATCGCTTTCCAGAGAATCTTGGTGACTTCAGCGAAGAGCAAGGTGAAAGATTTCACCAAGACATCAAAACAATGGAAAATCGATATCAAGGAAGATGGGATGCACACATGATGGCAGACTATTGCTGGAATATTATGCGCGATTGTTCCGGCAGATGCCACACTCGGAAATCGTACAAAAGGAGCTTCTTCGGTGTCGAATGACTTGAAATTTTTATAACAAACTTGTTCTGTTTGGTATCATATAAGTACAGTTTCAGGTACTACCATTTTCTTTTAAGTATTTGTATTATTATGTTTATTTAGTGTATCACATAATAAATTGAGCACTACATAATTATAGCTATAGCCTTATGTTTTATGGCCGAGCAGAGGCAAGGACTGGTATATGGCATAATGTTCTATATCTCGAAAACTAGACCTGCTGGGAGAAAACTGGTGCCTTTTCTGGAATCAGCAGGTCAAATATACCCAGAAACAGTTCTAACATTTGAGGCAACAAATTATGTGTTGCCCAGTGTTATGATAGAGTTCATTATGTACAGGTCATGTAAATAAAGGCCAGTGACTTTGTTTGGTTAATCGATGGTTGCGGAATTGCTGGATTCATGGACTGATGGATACGTGAACCTGAGGCCTTTGACAAAACTAGATGTTGCCTTTGGGAGCTATTGTACATAAGGAATCAGAATCCAGTCGAAACCCTGTGGAGTTGAGTTCGCGCTTTTCAAAAATTCCAGTAGCGCTGCAACATCGTCGGACGCTCGTAAGGTCTATCTTGTGTTTTAGGGGAGTTTCTTCGCGACTTTTCCTAGGACGCTATTACGCTAGCCACGGAGTTTGACGAGGGAAGAGTCGTTGTAAATAGCAAGTTGTAAAAGGATTTTTAAATAGATCGAATGGATATAAGGCTGTAATTTTCTGTTAGGTTTTCTTAAACGAATTGAAGACACCTACTTTGACAAACCTGGACACATGACAATTTTAACTGACGAAATCATTGCCATGGATTGCCATAGGTAAAAGATGTTTCCTTATTTATCGAGGCCCATAAGAGAGCTAAATTTCGTCGCGAGGGTGGTTCGAACCTCATTATGTCTTCACCCATGCGATGAACGCAGGATGACTTTCGAACAACGACTTTGGGCGTCGACGTGGGCGCAAGGTAATTTGTCGGATGCCAGCAAAGAGTGTCGCCAACTCATCCATTCTTTTTGGTGCAAGGATGCAAGGAGGCACCTAACGGTCGGTGGCGGAAGACGCGGTTCTTCGCCAGTTCTCAACTTCAGTGTGCTTCACGTGACGAGATCAGCCATCTGCACCACGCCGACGGAATTGTGAGTTTTCCGTATGTTGCTGGAGAAAATTGAGAAGGAACGACCTTCGACACCAGGTCGATTAGACTTAACCAGGTTACTTTCTTTATAGAAGTTTTCAACTTTCTGTTCTATGTTTTGTTCAAATTAAATTGTAAATTGTACCACATATAATTCTCTTTTCATTGTTCGACCCTGCTCTTAAATTCAATTGCTTTGCACAGGACATAATATACCAACCCACGAATCCATAACACTGGCCAACAGAAAAATTTTTTTTTCTTGTTGCCTTCGGTTTTAGACCTGTTCTTGGGGTAATTTTGGGCGCTGATTCAGAAAATGTCATTGGATTGAGTGCATCAGGTCTAGTTTCTCAGATATCGTCGATTTTGTAAAGAAAAACCCAGACCACTCTTTAAACGATGTCTTTGGCAAAACTAAAATATCATAATAAGCTTTATTTATGGCTAATTATAATTCTTGCTGATTCATATAATGCCTACATCCTTATAATGTAAAATCACCATATCTTGCCGCGTGCTGCTGAGATATTGCTGATTCAACGAAATAACTATTCCGTAGCCTACAGCTTACTCAGCACTAAATTCATGGCCTCATTTAGAATTTATTTGTGCTTATACAGCGTTTCATGGTTTCGAACTATGTAAGCATTTATAGCCTATATAAACCGCCTCCTGAAAGCTAGAGCAGCCGCAGTCGTCTTAGGGCATATTAAGAGTTGGTCGCAAGAACAATCTGTGAATGTGAACATTAAATAACTACATGTTCTTACTATTTTTTAGGTTAGTCACTTAATTCCTCAGATGCGAACATCCTTAAGGTTATGGCTACTTCCAGACGGAGCTGCATTAACCATCCAGACATATTCTGCTACATTTGTGGGGAATACACACTAAAAGCAAACAGGAAACCGATTTCTGAGTTTGTAAAAAGAGCATATGTAGGTTATTTTGGTGTCAAACTTGGAGATCAAGATAAGCAATGGGCTCCTCATACAGTATGTAAAACTTGTATTGAACAATTGCGCCACTGGACAATTGGAAAGAGAAGCTGCCTGAAATTTGGTGTACCGATGGTTTGGAGGGAACAGATAAACCACTTGGACGACTGTTACTTTTGTATGGTTAATATCATAGGCATCAATCGAAATAATCGTCACAAGTTGTCTTACCCTGATATACCTTCAGCCAGGAGACCTGTTCCGCATTCGGATATTGTATCAGTTCCACTTTTTCGCGAACTACCTCAGCTCTCAGACGATGACACTTGCATGTCCAATATCGGACAAGATGATGAAAGTGAAGAAAGTGGGGGCAGTGACAGTGATTTCCAATCAACTTCACACAGTGAACGTTTTGACCAAAAAGAGTTGAGTGATCTGATCTGGGACTTAAATCTTTCCAAAGAGTCCTGTGAATTGCTTGCGTCCAGACTAAAGGAAAAGAATGCACTTCAGCCTGGAACGAAAATTACAATTTATAGAAACAGAGAAAAGGATTTGCTGCCATTCTTTACCGAAGACAACAACCTAGTATTCTGTAATGACATCAGCAACTTATTGAAGGAAATTGGTCTGTCGGATTACAGCCCAGATGAGTGGCGTCTTTTTATCGACAGTTCAAAACGTAGTCTGAAATGTGTGCTTTTAAATAACGGCAACAAATTTGGTTCTATTCCAATCGGTCACTCCACCAGGATGAAAGAAGAGTACAATGCCATCTCTTTAGTACTGGAAAAGATAAAATACAAAGAACATCAATGGGTAATTTGTGTAGACTTGAAGATGGTAAATTTCCTCCTTGGTCAACAAAGTGGCTACACAAAGTATCCCTGCTTTTTGTGTCTTTGGGACAGTAGAGCCAAGCATGAACATTGGACAAGAAAAGATTGGCCTTCGAGGAAAGACATGGTGGTTGGAGCTCAAAATGTAATCAAGGAATCTTTGGTGGCACGAGATAGGATCATACTGCCACCACTACATATACTGTAAAGCTAGGCCTGATGAAACAATTTGTCAGGGCTTTGAATAAAGAAGGTTCATGCTTCGAATACATAGTACACAAGTTACCAGGAATTACAATGGAAAAATTGAAGGCTGGAATCTTCGATGGTCCACAGATCAGGCAACTTATGAATGACCCACTTTTCATACCATCAATGAATGAAATCGAATCTTGTGCCTGGTCTTCCTTTGTTCTTGTAACTAAAAATTTTCTTGGCAACAAGAAGGCAGACAATTATGCACAACTAGTAGAGGATATGCTTCTTCATTTCAACAAGCTTGGCTGCAACATGAGCATTAAAGTCCATTATCTCCACAGTCACTTAGATCGCTTTCCAGAGAATCTTGGTGACTTCAGCGAAGAGCAAGGTGAAAGATTTCACCAAGACATCAAAACAATGGAAAATCGATATCAAGGAAGATGGGATGCACACATGATGGCAGACTATTGCTGGAATATTATGCGCGATTGTTCCGGCAGATGCCACACTCGGAAATCGTACAAAAGGAGCTTCTTCGGTGTCGAATGACTTGAAATTTTTATAACAAACTTGTTCTGTTTGGTATCATATAAGTACAGTTTCAGGTACTACCATTTTCTTTTAAGTATTTGTATTATTATGTTTATCTAGTGTATCACATAATAAATTGAGCACTACATAATTATATCTATAGCCTTATGTTTTATGGCCGAGCAGAGGCAAGGACTGGTATATGGCATAATGTTCTATATCTCGAAAACTAGACCTGCTGGGAGAAAACTGGTGCCTTTTCTGGAATCAGCAGGTCAAATATACCCAGAAACAGTTCTAACATTTGAGGCAACAAATTATGTGTTGGCCAGTGTAATTTATGTTTAAATTACCTGGAAAAATTGATCTGCATTTCTTGTACTCGTTTTTGGATAAGGTCGTCGTTAGGTTCGCAATTTGAGATCGATGTAGCAGCTGAGTGAACAGTGATTCAACAACAGACTTTAGATTATCGACATTCACCTCAGAATACTGTGCAGGAAAAAGGAGTGTGTTGAACAGCCTTTCAATTAGGGTCTTTAGTTTTCCAGTAATCTGCATTTCACGCAGGTTAACTAATTCGGTCACCTTTTTGCAGTAGAAATATAGAACGACGCTATGTCCTTTCTCAGCAGCAATTATTCGAAGACCCTCCATTATACGGCTTCTCTCTTCAGCTGGTTTACTGAGTAAGAAGGCTTCAAATCTCGAAATTAGTTCATCTTCTGTTTTATCGACGTCACCACCACCGAGTTCAACATGGACTCTAACAACAGCTGAGAGACATAAAAGTTTAAACATAAACAACTAATTGGAATTAAGTAAGCACACGCTGAAATTAAAATAAAGGGCATCGTTTGTTTATTTCTTGTCTGTTTGTACTGCTGAATTTCCTGAACTGAATTAACGAAATTAAATTCACGACTCCCTTATCCTGGGCTGTCACGAACTCAAGTACCGTATATTTAAGTCATATAACTATATCTGTTGGAGCTATCTGAACATGGTGCTCTAAAAACACCAAAGTACTCAAGGCCGTATAGAATGTATCAATTATGTTTAAAAAATAGTAGACAACAGCGTATCTGATCATTCTGTGACTTAAGCCGCAAAAATGGCATTTATACATTAATAACCTGAAAAAATACTGTAAAGCGTGTATACTTCAGTATCTATTTCTTCTTATTTTCTACTAACAAGTGCTTTAAATGTTCATTTAGGAATAATCGGATAGGGATGTTGTGATGTTTTGCCATTAGACCAAGTCAAATCGAAAGCTCAAAAGGATTACGATTTGTGGTTACAATTTCACTTAAAATGCCCAGGAATAAAATAATATTGGAAACGACAGTTAGCCGCTGTAGCTAGAGAAGAGGAATGCAGTGAATATGTGGATCTTACCTCCACCTTTTTCCAATATCTCTGCAATGTGACTTTGATTTGTCTGATGAAGGCATTTCATTGTCTGCAAATAGTCGCGTAAGCTGCGTCGTTGCAAACACTCCAACAGCGCTTCATTTTTCTCGTGCGAAGTTGGCTTTGAGGAAATTGATTCCATTTGCCTTTTGTTAATGACCTTTGAAGAATACAAAAGACCAAGCAATTCATCACATTCCAGAAGATCAACCAAAATTCCATGGTTGGTGTTCAATATCGAAACTTCCTTTTCAGTTAATGACCAGTCTCCTCCAATTTCAGTTTTATATTCTGAAAAAAATAATACATCTTTCACAATATTAAGATGTTCTTCAAAATAAGTTTGAAATTTGAAAGCAAATATGAAATTTCACATTGGGAGTTTAGCATACAATCATTTTCAGGCGCAAGATGGTTGTAGACCTTTAATTTTTTACGCTTTTTGAAAATTTGTTCTCATCGGATTTTTAAGCACCCAGCAGGTCTTTACTTTGGGATAGAAATTGTATCTTTGCAGAAAACAAGAAATCTTACAGAACAGAGAAATAAATTATTTAAAAAACTGAAAGGAATATTAGGGCAAAGACTTTCGCTGCAAAAGTTGTAATCCTGGTTTGGATGACAGTAATGTCTTAGTGGACACTGTCAGAACTTTTACGAAGAAGCTATAAAGTTTTGGCAAAGAAGCGTTTTGCATGGTTTTGTTATATATTTTATTATGTCTTCTGAACGACCTTAAAATCTTAGTTATGTCATGCTACGAGCCTAGCGTTCATGATAACTGGACTCAAACAAATTTTTAAATGAAATCTTAAGTGTAAAAAAAGTTCGAGTTCAGAAATGCAAAAAAAACTGACTCTTGCAGGAAAAAATGCCACAGTACATCAAGCATTACGATGTATGTGTTTGCAGGTTGGCAGAGTTTCTTAAACCGCACAACCCATCTACCTTAGGACCAGCGTTGACTGAACCATAAAATTATCTTTTTTATTCAATTCGATATTTACCTCCATTTTCGTTTAAATACTTCACAATGTGTATCTGCTGTGTTTCTCTGAGCGCTGTGACCAAACGATCGCACTTATGTTTTGCCAAAATGCAGTTCAGCAGCTCAGAGTTCCTCTCATCGAATGTTTTACATATCTTGATATGTCTGATTTCTCGATTGGACAGTGTTCCATTGCGAAGTAACATGTCCAGAAGTCCTGTGTCTGGATCTATGTGTTCCTCTAAAAATTCTCTGTGATGTTCAACTGTTCTTTCCGCGACGTCCTTCACTGTTTGGTTTTCTTCTGTCGCCATCAAGTTTCATATAATACACACACACTACTGACAATAAAAAGAAACAACAAAGGTTTAAGGAGATCCGTATTTAAACATCAGTGCCCTAGTCTTGACGGATCAGAATAAGTTTAAACCGGTGGTTTTGTGTTTACTGTGTTTCAAGCAGATTAAATTGTTCATGACAGCTGAAGTTGTAGCCTTGTACAGACAGCCGCAGTTACAATTAGGTCCCTCTATTAATTGTAATTACGATGGCGAAGTTTTCATTTGTGAAGAATCGACTAACAGGTAGATTTTCTTCTTTCCAGTTTTTTCTTCCAATAGGTCTACTGTTGCCAGCAGTGTACTGGGGCATACCGAATTTTAGCATATACAGAGACAAAACCAATTTCCATCGCTTAAGCGATGTCGCCGTTAATATTTTTCTACATTACCCTATAAGTTTAATCTCCGTATCATCTAAATATTAGTTAGTGAGTCAGTCGGTCGGTCGGTCAGCAATTATCCCAATAATTTACTTTTAAAAATGGAAGTAATGTTTTAGTCAGATTTTGAATTTCCTTAACATATCAAAACTCTTTAGAGAAAAAAGATTGAAGGAATGTGGCGCTTCCTGTCTTTTGAACCATTCGAAGCTATAAAGACGCTATATAAATTAACACAGATGCCTGAGAAGCGCCATGCTTCAATATAGATCACACATAGAGTGCATATTACTCAAGCATCTCTTGTTTACGTGTGACTAATCTAAATATTCTGGCTCGTTAATAGACAGTCACAGATCTAGTTTTGATGATATATATATTATATATATTGTCAAATTATTCTTCAGAAATGTTTTCAACAATCATGCAGTTAGAATGCTTAGTTAACTACATATGGCCATATTCTAACTATATATATGGTTTAATTTACTTCCCTTCCCCGTGCGTAGCTCTATGTGGAGTCCAGTTTCTTAGTTCCTTGGATACCAGCTTACGGTTTGGAATCGGCAGCAGAACCGTGCATAATTCCTTTTGGTTTTCACTGTGTATTCGAAGATGGCGAAGTATGCAGATGGCCTTTTCTTCTTCCGAACGAAACAACATCAAGGATTGGCGTATAATCCTCCTTAACCGTTCTTGACGATTAGTCCACTGTCTATACGCTTTCGTACGAAGACAGTTCACCAAAGATTCGATTATCTATACGCATTTAGTTCAACCACTATCACTACGTTGAAGACTTCACAGTTTTCTCAGCCACGTTGCTGATAACTGACTACATCCAGCGTTCGATTATTTAGTCCGATTTGACGCAACTTCAATCGGTGAGTCCATGGACTTATTACTATCGCCACTACGACTCAATAACCACGAGTAACGCAGCATTTAATTCCCTTTAAATTGCTGAAACTCGATTTTACTCCAGAGTAATGTGCAGCCATTTTATCGATCTTTACTCCATCGTAGCTCGTTCTGCTGATTAAATCGCCGTCATAGTTCGTCTGCTCCGAGGTGACGTAATCGGCATACGTGGCAAACGCTCGGTCACCCGATCTCGTTTCCACGGTGAACAACTGTTTGAATTTCAACGGTATCTTTCAATTTTGCAGATTCATCATCTGTATTAATCCAATTGAACGACTGACTTGCTCCGTAACGCTCAGTCAAAACCACCCAAAGTCCAGCTAAACTGACTAAAATCTATTTATCTACTTAGGCTGGCCAATTTTTGAATAATAAAACCCTACCTATTCTGTAGCTGGCCGGCTAATCTTAAATCGAAATCTTAATTAGCTACTCTAGGTAAACTATAAGCTAGATTCAACAATAGCAAGTATGTAAATCCAACGCATTATAACTCTAATCAAATGCGCAATAAATGGGGTTCGCTACAAGGAACAATTGTTTCAATTGTATTTCTTAAAAATCTCCCTTGTGTTCAGTATTAATTAATTTCACACGATTCGTTGTGGTCAAATTCTCTCTCAGACTTTAATTAGACCTAATATCCGCAAAAATCCGACAGTTTAACTTTCCGAACAGGCAATTGTCGATTGCTTCCGTGCTCCGAATTTTAAAATAATTTTTAAAATGTATGTCTAACTGTTGTTTATCAACGACTTCCTCACGTAATGCGTTTGTTTTCCCGGCAAACGTGCAGTGAAGCCCAGTTTGCGCTCACTCAAAAGCACGCCAGCCGGGTCAGATGATACCGATGTTGTTCTGAGCGGCCTCCTCAATCAATAATTTAAGAATATCAGCGTTTGGTACACTTCCTCTGGGCAGGTGGTCGTGGACGAGTGACTTCAGCTGGCAACTGGGGTACGTCATTATAGCAAGATGGCGTCAAACTGCAAAGTCGAGTGCATTCGAGTAGTTTTTAAAGCATATCTTATGACGGTTGATTTTTGAACTCTTGTAGAGCACCATTTTCTTCGGCCGCGGCTGTGCTACGGCGCTATATAAATTATCTTCTTCTTCTTCTTCTTCTTCTTCTTCTTCTTCTTATTATTATTATTATTATTATTATTATTATTATTATTATTATTATTCGAAGCCAGCCGGATAAACGCTTTCTTGACTCTATCAGCTTATTACGAAAATACGGTAACAATCGTCAGGAGAGTGGACGCAGTTAGATTGATTTGCATCGATAGCTAATTTGGCTGATGACGCCGAGCAATTGTGAGTAAAGGACTTGCTCAAGGTCCCTACACAGTAACCGTCTCTGAGGAGGCTCGAACCCATACTCTCCGCGTTACAAGCCGAGCGCTCTATTTAATATGCTACCGTGCCCCCAGCGCTCTATCCAATATGCTGCCGTGCCCCCAGCGCTCTATCCAATATGCTACCGTACCTCAACACTCAGAATGTGTTGTTCTCACTCACTCACCTCACTGTTTATGTTACCTGTGACATTCTCCTAAACTCTAACCAATCTGCCAACAATGAACATCGCTCCACCGAAGCCTTCCTCTACACGCAATATGCCTCTTGCCTTTGCATTTTACACAAATCTGCTGCCTTAGCAACCAAGGCCATGAAATCCTAATCAAACGCCTTTGTTCAGAATCTCAGGCACTGCCCTCTCTTGTAGCCTGTCCTACCTTTCGCCTCGCTCTTTCACTATTACTGCTGCTGCATACTTCTCTAATCCTCATACACTCATTCGATGCTCCTCGGTATTATGTACTCTATCCCATCATAGTTAATCTTTACGTCTATCCACTCGGCATGCTCAGTTTCTCATCCTCTGTTGAACACCCCCTCTGCGCCAAAGATATAAAACTCTACATATCTTCCCCCGCATTGCTTCTCATACGCACTAAATCATATTCGTAACATCATCATCAAGACACCAGCTTTGACGCCTGCTAACTATCTATTTCTCAACCGCCCCAAAACAAAATTTCTTACAATTGTCCTCCGCGAACAAGTATACAAACTAGCTTAACCTCGAGACTTTTCTCCTACGCCGACTTATTCCTGGTTCGCAATCTCGGAATCACCTTCAAGAAAAGATAACCTTTGCTAACCTCATCACCTAGTTTCTTTCGCACTTGCTGCATGCCTCTTTTAAGGCATGTGAACCAAACCATTTATGGAGCTAAGTCAGCAGGATCACGGTCTTTCTCTCTTCTTCCGTCTATTAGTGTGTTGCAGTACTGACGCTGGCTCGTTTACGCTCTATACACCCATACCCTCACTTGCCACCGCAGTATTGTATATCCGTGTTGTGAGCTTTGTCCTGCTCACTGCATCGATCTGTGCGAACCCTGTTACTGCGTTGGTCGGCCCCATAAGTTATGCATTAATACCCTCGCCTGACCTGCCTTCCTTTCAATTGATAAACTTCCTCAATTTATTTCTTTTCACTGGCTCCAACTTCCATAACTTATAAGCTCTGTTGAATAGATTTTATGAGCAGTTTTTCTTGTAGTAAATCAACTTATAAACCGTATAGCAAATATTTCAAGCCTACAGCAGGCCGACAAACGTACTCCCCAACTCCCTCTACACAGCTTCAGAATTCTAACTACTCCTTAGCTCTGAACACTTAGCTAGTCAGTGTGCACATCTTTATACATATGCACACTTTACACTAGAGCGTCAAGCTTAATTGCTTTTAAGCGCGACTCAACGGATCAACATAAGTGACAAATAGTTATTGAAAACATGGCACAATTTCGGCGCATAACGGGTTTACGACTTTGCTGTTCCAGTGCTAAACCTGCCCTTTAGGTAGGTCGGTTCAGCACCATGCCAAACTATTGTTTACAAATAAAGATTGATCTGTTCCAGTACAAAGTCCAAGCATACCATGCTATACAGTATACTGTACATTGGTTCATCCAATACAAAAAACCTTTTCACTCATTGTGCTTCCGTGTGAAATATTTGGACACTTGGGAATCCTAAAAGATTGTACAAGAATAATGTAACAAAAAGTATGTAGGCCTATGTTTTTGTTTATTTATAGAAATTGATGTAGACTATTTTATTCACTTGGCTGTGTAAGGATATACTTTAATATCCTAAAATGCTACTTTACTATCACGCTAGATATCTACAAGTCTACAGTTATATAAGCATATATAGTTATAAGAGTATCGAGTGAGCTCTGTCCAGATCGGATGCTAACGGTAGAACGTCTGTCTCTCTCTGGGCAGACGCGTGCTATATGTCTCTGGTTTACCACTTAGTGGGCGTGGCCAGAGTCGGCCAATCAGATACCCTCACAGGCTGATCGCTTAAATGTGTGAGTCTTCCAAGAGTATATTTAGCATTTTTATGGTAGCAATCTGTGCTGAAGCTAAATTGACCCTGATAAGATTGTCCAACCGTCTGATCATAACTGGTTGTTTATAAACCTAAACAATATGCACCACTTATGGTAGACTCTTTCCCCAAGTTTGATCTGATTGATGGAGTGATGTATAATTTTGTAAAAGCATCCTGACTGAATCGTGATAATTGTGATAATTAAAGGGCTGCATGTGTATGTTTGTATATAGGTTTATGTCGATTCTAGTCGACAGACGGGTTTACAACTTTGTTGTTCTAATGCTAACATGCCCTTTAGGTAGTTCGGTTCAGCACTACTCCATTATACTTTCCAGTTTACAGGCCAGTTTACTGCCAAATCACTCGAAATACCAATCTCTAAAATATAGACACGAACAGAATTTGTTCTGTCACCTTCCTATACAGAGGCAAGAAGGCGATTTACTGAATGACTATTTAGGTCAGCAATGACTAAATTACCTTAAATTATCTTAAAAGACGGTGATTCAGACCACTTTGACTCAATAAAACGCTTAGTGAAGTAGTTTACAAGAAGAAAAGTAAGGGACCGATAACAGAGTCTTGAGGGACGCTGCAAGTGAATGGTACCTGGTCCGACATTGCTCCTTGTAGACAGATTCAGTACGGGGGTAAGATATGAATGATACCAGGTTATAATACATCAAACCAATGCTCAAAGCAATGAAGCAATGTAGTTTGATATACTATTTTGTGCGATATAGTTAGCCTTCATACATCGTCAGACTAACATATAGAGTGAGGCAATAAATGTTTTCTAACTATAAGCAGTCAAATAATTTCATTGTATTTTGAGCGTAGGCCAATTCTAAATACCTGAAAACTGTTTAGTAATGAAGATACATTTAGAAACCTTACTTGATATCCTATGAAAATTAGTCTACTAGTATTATAGGCCTACTGACCGTTTTCAGTGCGCTATTTACACGTCTTTATGGTTGACTAGCAAATACTTGATAAGAGTGTTAGAGTAGTTTAAAGCTCAGAAAACTTTATCTTGAAGGATCTTCACCTTTGGTCGACAGAAGAGCATATTATACATAGATAATTAGGTAAGACTAATCGGTTCAGCCTAAGAATATTTTGCACAAGGACCGAATTCCGGCTTCAGTTTAGAAAGGTGAAGTGTTTTTAATCACATGATATTATAAGCACTTATAAATAATCCACTGTGTCGCCAGAGGTCTCTATTATATGTTGCCTAACTCTATATGTCTCTATAGCGTTCGACTCAAGCACCCTGTGCTTTCTCGTGCATTTGAGTACCTTCCTGGAACAATCATCCACTGGATATCTGAACATTTACCGACAGAAGGCGCTCCATAAACGTTTCCAGCTTAGCCTACTTAAGTGTCGCCACTTTCGATCTGTTAGATAACCAAGTTTCAGGTCCTTTAAAACGTTCATGGAAAGAACGCTATATGAAAGCTATAAAAGCCTCAATACATACATAATTTTAACCAATCCGTGTTATTCGTTAAGAGTTCGATCATCCTAACGTGTACCTTGCATCATTGTATTATATTTGATAACTTATATAGCGCTTCTTACAGAACAAACAACGCAG
Organism: Norana najaformis; assembly: GCA_964023275.1. NCBI lineage: Eukaryota > Metazoa > Annelida > Clitellata > Crassiclitellata > Hormogastridae > Norana > Norana najaformis. Next base: position 26,175,130 of record OZ029923.1, read on the forward strand.
AGGCGCTTCCAGCGTGAGAGCCCCTGGGAAATAAGAATCTCTTTAAACAACGAGCTTTAAACAACAACAGTGACCCTTGCACGAAGCGATAGCGGAAGTTCATTCCATAGAGATGGGCGAACAACAGCAAAAGCCCTCTGCTGAGCAAGGGTGGACTTAACACGAGGAACAAATAGATCCAGACGATCTAGAGAACGTAAAGGGCGGAATGAAATCCTACAGTGTGGAGGCCGAATAAGATCACAAAGATATTTTGGAGCTTGGCCCATGCGAGCTCTTATTACCAGTGACAAAAGTTTAAACTGAATACGAGATTGGATAGGGAGCCAATGAAGTTGCTGAATGATGTAATCAGAGATATGAGAGGAACGAGGAAGACATGATGTTAACCTGCCCGCAGAATTTAGTTCTGATTGAATGGAAGACAGTCGATACTTAGGCAAACCAGCCAGAAGTACAGAGTTGCAGTAATCAATGCGACAGCATATCATGGCATGAATCATAGTAGTAAAGACAGAGGAAGAAACAGAACGGCGAACAAATCTTAAGCGCCTTGAGGAGGTTATCTCCACCCGTGCGAAGCTCCTGGCTACTTGAACCCCGATTGATGTAACACTATGTCGAACTTTCTTTCGGCTATACGTAGCTTACAAACAGCAAGAACGATCAGATCAATGGAAACCTCCCTTTTTGACCAACGATTTGTGTCCATTCAATAGGAACATTTAACCTGTTCATTCGTTCATTCTGACGAACTTTATTATAATTTCATGTTAGCAGACCTGTGATTTCATCTAAGCAGGATGTCCAGAATCCGTCAGTTTTATTCCGTCCTCAACTCCACTTCTGACTGCTAGCAAATCTGCTGATGTTATCTGACATATCTGATTATAACAAAAACACGTTCCACTTGCTCCCGTTCAGGAGAAATAGAGTTCAAGATTCGCCTCATTGGGTGGGTCTTCGCACATGACTTTGTGAAAGCCCGTTGGTCGGCACCTCACAGGTTGACTTCCTGCAGCTCTATGTGGCAGACTCGAGTCAACCGGATTGGCCATCATTGCACTCGTCTGCTCGTGGAGATACACAGGGGCCTCGCTTTCGCGCATCAACTCAAGCCTATGGTGCCCTCTCCTGTTCTGGATCTTCCTCGTGCAGTAGCCTTCCGCTGCACATATTCCCTGCTGCGTTTAACTCTGTCTTAAAACTCGTCTGTTTACATCTTTCAGATAGTCATGCATGCAGCGCTTTTGCGAAAGACGAAAAATGCGATGTAATAAGTGTACTGACACATACATACATGATATGGACACCTGTGGATTCGAAGCTCAGTCGTACAGATGAAAGGCAAATGCTTTAGCAATCTGTCGCCATAGACGTTGTAATTTTTCATATGATGCTACAACGCAGTGCTTGATAATAAGTAGTCTTTCGCATTATTTAACATTCACATGTCTTCAGAGCCTAACATACTGGGAGGCGATAATATTATATCGAAAGTTTTCCTTAAAAATACGAGCTTTACATCATTAAAAGTCAAATAATTTTAACATGTTTTGAGCTTTACCTCTGCACACCAGACAACCATGCAGTAATGGCGGTGAAACTACAGAACCTAAATCCTATGGATGTTAGACCGCTAGTGTTAAACTTAACCGTCATAGCCCACTTGTTAAATGTGTACGCGTCCTTATATTTGACTTGCATATAGTTGAAAAGCCCATTGTGGTTCGAGTAGCATAATGTCTACAAAACTTTATTGCAGACCATCTTTACCTTTGGTCCAAGGAAACTCAAGGTATGAATAGCCTAAGTACCAATTTAACAAGAGTTGTTGTTTTAGCCTAAGGAAAGCTCACATAGGCACAGGCTGTGTCTAGTCAGATGGAACCGTACAAGTGGCATTAATCTACTGTTTCTTGTGTGGTATTCACGTATGGTTACCCGAGAACACTAGGTGGTTTTGTCTTTGCTATCTGTTTCTGTCCTCTGCGAAGTCGTTTTCATCTGAGCTAAAATCTCATAATTATTACATATTATTACCATATTGTCTTCAAGTCTCTTGGGCTTCATGGATCAAGACTGTTAAATGGATTGGGACCTCGGAATGCGGTTTAATTAGAAGACACCGTCGACTGATGCCTTGTGCATTGCCATGAAAGAGTTATAGAAGTTCGCATTAAATGAAATTAGCAAAGATGAATGCGCTCTTAAGGTGTCTAAAGCGAGCCCTGTATGAAAAGCTATCTTCTTGCGAATACCAGCATACGGATGGCTCACATTAATTCCGATAACAGTAACTAATTGCTAGAGCACTACTAGTTGTTTCTTGTCATGTACTGCTTTATTAGCCAAATTGTTGCTAGACTGAGAAATGCTCGAGTGAACTGAAATCAGAAGAAGACAGATCACGATCTGAATCCACCCAGGCGAAACTTCTGGCGCAATATAAGTATCTAGATTATATTAGATATCATTGCAAATTCTTTGTTAAATAATCCAAATTTGCATACTTTTCCCCTTGTGGGTCCTCGTGTGCCTTTGAGATCGCCACTCTGGGCAAATTCTTTTTGGCATAAATTGCACTTTGTATGGTGTTTCTCCAATGTGGGTTCTTATGTGGTACTGAATAATCCCACTTTTGCATGGCTTTTTCCTAGTGTGGATTCTCTTGTGGCATTCCAGATTAAACCTCAATGTGAATGCTTTATTATGTAATCAATACTTGTATGGCCTCTCTCCAGCATGTTTTCTCAAATGGCCTTCGAGAATGAATCAAGGTGGAAATGTTTTTCTAACATTTGACTCGTGTGTGTTTGGTGCGAAATTTTGCTTCGATCTTCTTAAAATCTTCAAGAAAAAAACATGCGACATTTACCTTTCTACTGTAAAATCTATCTAGAAGTTAAAAATTTGTACAGTTAAATCTGCCATGTCTACTTAACTTTTCTTATGGTGATCTAAATAGTAAGTCATCTCTGACATCGGTTAAATATCAATTCAGTGCTGCCACATACAGAGAATTAGCCTCATTGGCGGATGTAATAATTGAGAAAGGCGGAGGGGCACATTTGAATATACGCACGGAATTGGATGGAAAAATTTATATGAGTATTTTGGTGATCAATACTTCTTAGGACAACAGATCAGTTTCAACAGGTCTGTTCCTTATTAATTCATTATTTCCTACCGACGTTTTTCCTCTCCTGTTATCCACTTTGGGCAACTGTTCCTTGGATTCGTCTTTGTTTAGATATGATACATACAATTCTGGAATAGTTATGTTGAGTGAACTCTTCCGCTAATGAGTCATGATTGAAAGTCAAATGGAAGTAAACAATAATAAATGCCAAGAATCACGTTATCGTAATTGTGAATCAGCCGTCATCTACTTCTGAATGCTGATATACCATGAGGATGTCATATTTATTGACTGCAAAATGTTTGGAAGAAGAGCTAAGCTAACCCCATGAGGCAGCCATAGATATCGAAAAATAAATGCAAATACAAATACTACTGTATTTGACATTTCCCTCCTTCCGGAGCTTAGAAGTGAATGATTATTCACAAGCGAGGAAAGTTTAAGTGCCTTAATGTGAAACATATATTGTTCCTACTGTGGCGTTACTGCACCCTTCTAATTCCACCTCACCTCACCTATTTATAATCTTAACCATTAGAGCTGCAATGGGTCCTATTATATTGCAAATGCTTGAGTTGGGTGCGTAATGCAGACTGTGCCTCACAAAAATCCAAGCACTTACCAATCTTACTTATTTTGAATTAAATTTAGGCTCGCCTTTGTCATAATATAGTCACTTCATTATAAAATTTTAATTATAAAGAAATTCACTTCAGATCAAATGTCAGAAATTATGTACAGTACAAGTAGACTTACTTACTCTAGGCCAGCACACTAAATTACAATATAGAAAAATATATAAACATTACATCCTTCCCAATGAGCGTAGAAGTCCACAGTTTCTGTCGTCAGGTTTTCGAGACTGGCATCGATGATGACACAGTTCCCAAAGCAGTGCGCTTTACTGGTCTGATTCACACAAGGTTGAAGAAAAGATGGAGTCTTTCAAAGGGTTGCAGAAGATCAATCATAATCGCTTCAGTTCATTCGTATTCCAATGGGATTATCGATTTGTGGAAAGTTTCACCGTCCCACTACAGGACGAGTTGATGCGTCTATCTTTCGGTTTCCTAACTACCGATTCTTCTAATCGCCAAAGTAAGCAGTTTGAACAGTCAACGCTTGCTAAAGGCGAAGTTCAGATCCTACGGATACGCAGCGGACATGACATCTCGCTGGTAAGCAATCCGCAGTTGCATTCATATCAACAACTTCCTTTTAACAAGTTATTTTAACTATTTGACTAGTTAAATCGCCTTAACTCGAGCTATCAAGGTACAGTCCAGAACGGGCAGCTTCCGCTCAATGTCATTGACCAACTAACCCGTTTCGAACATTTCTGCCTTTAATAACTTCCGAAGCCTCGTCTGCTGTTTCTATGACATATCCTAATCAAAATCACTGAGTCACACTGTCGCAGCTTGGCTTACCAATTAGTTCGTCTTGCTCACATTCTGAATCGATCTCGAGTTGTTACAATTTACGTCTGTTTTAGTTTGTGAGGAGACAAAAGCTGACAGTGGCAGAACCAGAGAAATTACTTAACTATGGCCGTACGTTACTTTTGGTCACGTTTGGGTGGCTGAATTGTGCTGAGTTGTTAACTGTATATAGAAATTACAAGAGTGAATGTCACATTGTCACATGTGCATGTATATGGGCTACGCATATTTCTTAGTGTTATACTGTATTAGTAATAGTGCTTTTATTTGGTCGACATAAATACCTTGTCAAATGCAATATATATATATATACATATATACATATGTGTGTGTTTCTAATAAGGGCCTCATAATTCGGTGTGTTGAATATTGTATATATAAAGTTGAATAATCATCTAAGCATTTACATAATGCTCGATCTGGGGCGCCAGTGTTCAGGCAATAATAACTTCAGCTCTTGCTCTTTGCTACTAAGCAACAGAATATCATGCTTCTATATGGAGTCGCTCGCTGATGTTCCTCTCCACGCAACCATGCGCTTTATCTCAGAAACACTACACCCAACCCAGCTGACATGACTGCCGGTCCAAAACAACATGGCATCACGTCAGCTTCTTAGAAAAGAGGCTACTTCAAGGCTTCTGAAAAAGATCGAGGTGAACAAGGATTTGCCACTTTATGGCGACAACACTTTGCATCCAGCAGCACTCCTTGTCCTCGAGACGCACAATTTGGTTGGTCGGCACGTTCCGTCTGGGGACACAACAGCTATTTCTGCATGAAGCTCGAATGGCTAGCCGTGTGTCTGTCCTCCAGGTTTCAACTTGCTTCGACGACTCTGGTCTGCACTAAACCGATTTCAGAGAGGACAGGGCTGCTGTGCAAGCAATCTCATAAAATGGGGTCAGGCTACTTATCCTTTGTGAAGCTGTGGAGCAGTGCACACAATGGCGCACACTGTTGCGATTTGTGCGCAAACACGCTACAACGGCGAGTTATTGACTATTCAGCTTACTGGGGATGACGTTTGCAACTGTCTAGGCACGAACGAATAGTATATGTTAGAAGAAAATTGCTTATGGTATTTGGGTGTCAGAATCAGCGAATGACCAAGTTAGTTCTTGAGTACGTTATGCTGTTCAATAGTAGCTTATTCTTTTGTAACGAGTCTCTACTTCTTGAATTAGTACAGTGTTATTCACATCTTATTCATATATGCTCAGGAGGTTAAAAGAAAAACAATTAAGATATAAGCATATACTTACAGTCATATTCTCAGCTTTATGAGGGGTTCCTAAAAACCGTTTAATAAAAGTACAGATACATATATACATATATACATACATACATACTATTTCAAGAAACAAGCATACGATTTGCATTTAGATCTTGTTATTAGAGATGGTTTGTGAGCTTTAATGTAACTCAAAATGTTATTTTCCTGACTACATGATTGTAAGAAAACAACTCAAATTGCTTGTATAACTTTGCTTTACTTAACTTTAAAGGGTTTGAGAACTGGAGTTAGGTGATGGTATTGGGGCAATGATGACATAAGGTGACTGCAGAGGCAAGAGTGTTCTGGTTTGTTTGAAGAGGTTTACTGGGAAGAGTATGTATTTTAAAAAGAGAGTTGCAATAGCGAAGTTTTGCACTCCAAACTTTAAAGTGAACGATTGAGGTGGCTGTTGTACAGGCGGTTCTTTAAATAAGCAAGGGACTAATTTTGTAAAATTTTGTGATTGGGATTTTTCTACTGCAGTATTTACCACGCTTCGGCATACGACTATCAGTGAGCTAGAACTAGGTTCAATGGAAACTTGCTAAACTTAATCTGAGGCAAAATAAAAAATGTTGCACGACAGCATGCTACGATTCATGCACATGTGATGAACATAAGTCATAAATATTGAATCAGTGACAATGATTTTGCGAGTAGCCGAATTTAACCACAATACCTTGTCTTTGATTAAATTCAGTTTCAACATGTGCAGTTTCAACATCTTGTTTAAAATCCGAATTTTTGGTAGTATGCATATTTCACCAAACTATGAGAAATACGTCAAATAATGCGACGCCTGGCAAATCATTATGTAAAAATTGTATAATCGCATAATCGACCACCTGATTTATAAATAACACATATGTAGCAGCATGTACTATATAGGGACCTATTACTGATTACACTGGCCAACAGAAAAATTTTTTTTCTTGTTGCCTTCGGTTTTAGACCTGTTCTTGGGGTAATTTTGGGCGCTGATTCAGAAAATGTCATTGGATTGAGTGCATCAGGTCTAGTTTCTGAGATATCGTCGATTTTGTAAAGAAAAACCCAGACCACTCTTTAAACGATGTCTTTGGCAAAACTAAAATATCATAATAAGCTTTATTTATGGCTAATTATAATTCTTGCTGATTCATATAATGCCTACATCCTTATAATGTAAAATCAGCATATCTTGCCGCGTGCTGCTGAGATATTGCTGATTCAACGAAATAACTATTCCGTAGCCTACAGCTTACTCAGCACTAAATTCATGGCCTCATTTAGAATTTATTTGTGCTTATACAGCGTTTCATGGTTTCGAACTATGTAAATAGATTATGCTGAAGTCAGCATTTATAGCCTATATAAACCGCCTCCTGAAAGCTAGAGCAGCCGCAGTCGTCTTAGGGCATATTAAGAGTTGGTCGCAAGAACAATCTGCGAATGTGAGCATTAAATAACTACATGTTCTTACTATTTTTTAGGTTATTCATTTAATTCCTCAGATGCGAACATCCTTAAGGTTATGGCTATGACACAAAATCGTTCGTTCGACAGGGGTGGGTGAGTTCGGCCTGGCCTGTGTGGCCCAGGACTTAAAAGGCTTACGTCGAGGACGGCGAGGCGCAGACCGTTAAGGCGTAGTCGGTGACTGAGGCGAAGACGTCGAAGACTGCGTCCAGGCGGAGACGGCAGACCCGGCGTAGACCGTCGACTCGGGCGAGGCACAGACCGTCAAGGCGCAGTCGGTGACCGAGGCGAAGACGTCCAGGCGGAGACGGCAGACCCAGGCGTAGACCGTCGACTCGGGCGAGGCACAGACTGTCAAGGCGGAGTCGGTGACCGAGGCGAAGACGTCGAAGACTGCGTCCAGGCGGAGACGGCAGACCCAGGCGTAGACCGTCGACTCGGGCGAGGCACCGACCGTCAAGGCGGAGTCGGTGACCGAGGCGAAGACGTCGAAGACTGCGTCCAGGCGGAGACGGCAGACCCGGCGTAGACCGTCGACTCGGGCGAGGCACAGACCGTCAAGGCGGAGTCGGTGACCGAGGCGAAGACGTCGAAGACTGCGTCCAGGCGGAGACGGCAGACCCAGGCGTAGACCGTCGACTCGGGCGAGGCACAGACTGTCAAGGCGGAGTCGGTGACCGAGGCGAAGACGTCGAAGACTGCGTCCAGGCGGAGACGGCAGACCCAGGCGTAGCCCGTCGACTCGGGCGAGGCACAGACTGTCAAGGCGGAGTCGGTGACCGAGGCGAAGACGTCGAAGACTGCGTCCAGGCGGAGACGGCAGACCCAGGCGTAGACCGTCGACTCGGGCGAGGCACAGACGTCGAAGACCTGTGTATGCAACATGCACAAAATTAAGTCATTCTCCCTTCGTTCGTCGTTCCTCGGGTAAGTATAGCGCCTCTGGCAACTCAATAAAAGGTGTGACGAAAGTTTGATGCAGAGATAATTCAAAAGCACTCGGCAGGCGGCGGTACCGAGGCTTAGAAGTCACAGTTTTGTGACAGCTACTTCCAGACGGAGCTGCATTAACCATCCAGACATATTCTGCTACATTTGTGGGGAATACACACTAAAAGCAAACAGGAAACCGATTTCTGAGTTTGTAAAAAGAGCATATGTAGGTTATTTTGGTGTCAAACTTGGAGATCAAGATAAGCAATGGGCTCCTCATACAGTATGGAAACTTGTATTGAACAATTGCGCCACTGGACAATTGGAAAGAGAAGCTGCCTGAAATTTGGTGTACCGATGGTTTGGAGGGAACAGATAAACCACTTCGACGACTGTTACTTTTGTATGGTTAATATCATAGGCATCAATCGAAATAATCGTCACAAGTTGTCTTACCCTGATATACCTTCAGCCAGGAGACCTGTTCCGCATTCGGATATTGTACCAGTTCCACCTTTTCGCGAACTACCTCAGCTCTCAGACGATGACACTTGCATGTCCAATATCGGACAAGATGACGAAAGTGAAGAAAGTGGGGGCAGTGACAGTGATTTCCAATCAACTTCACACAGTGAACGTTTTGACCAAAAAGAGTTGAGTGATCTGATCAGGGACTTAAATCTTTCCAAAGAGTCCTCTGAATTGCTTGCGTCCAGACTAAAGGAAAAGAATGCACTTCAGCCTGGAACGAAAATTACAATTTATAGAAACAGAGAAAAGGATTTGCTGCCATTCTTTACCGAAGACAACAACCTAGTATTCTGTAATGACATCAGCAACTTATTGAAGAAAATTGGTCTGTCGGATTACAGCCCAGATGAGTGGCGTCTTTTTATCGACAGTTCAAAACGTAGTCTGAAATGTGTGCTTTTAAATAACGGCAACAAATTTGGTTCTATTCCAATCGGTCACTCCACCAGGATGAAAGAAGAGTACAATGCCATCTCTTTAGTACTGGAAAAGATAAAATACAAAGAACATCAATGGGTAATTTGTGTAGACTTGAAGATGGTAAATTTCCTCCTTGGTCAACAAAGTGGCTACACAAAGTATCCCTGCTTTTTGTGTCTTTGGGACAGTAGAGCCAAGCATGAACATTGGACAAGAAAAGATTGGCCTTCGAGGAAAGACATGGTGGTTGGAGCTCAAAATGTAATCAAGGAATCTTTGGTGGCACGAGATAGGATCATACTGCCACCACTACATATAAAGCTAGGCCTGATGAAACAATTTGTCAGGGCTTTGAATAAAGAAGGTTCATGCTTCGAATACATAGTACACAAGTTACCAGGAATTACAATGGAAAAATTGAAGGCTGGAATCTTCGATGGTCCACAGATCAGGCAACTTATGAATGACCCACTTTTCATACCATCAGTGAATGAAATCGAATCTTGTGCCTGGTCTTCCTTTGTTCTTGTAACTAAAAATTTTCTTGGCAACAAGAAGGCAGACAATTATGCACAACTAGTAGAGGATATGCTTCTTCATTTCAACAAGCTTGGCTGCAACATGAGCATTAAAGTCCATTATCTCCACAGTCACTTAGATCGCTTTCCAGAGAATCTTGGTGACTTCAGCGAAGAGCAAGGTGAAAGATTTCACCAAGACATCAAAACAATGGAAAATCGATATCAAGGAAGATGGGATGCACACATGATGGCAGACTATTGCTGGAATATTATGCGCGATTGTTCCGGCAGATGCCACACTCGGAAATCGTACAAAAGGAGCTTCTTCGGTGTCGAATGACTTGAAATTTTTATAACAAACTTGTTCTGTTTGGAATCATATAAGTACAGTTTCAGGTACTACCATTTTCTTTTAAGTATTTGTATTATTATGTTTATTTAGTGTATCACATAATAGATTGAGCACTACATAATTATAGCTATAGCCTTATGTTTCATGGGCGAGCAGAGGCAAGGACTGGTATATGGCATAATGTTCTATATCTCGAAAACTAGACCTGCTGGGAGAAAACTGGTGCCTTTTCTGGAATCAGCAGGTCAAATATACCCAGAAACAGTTCTAACATTTGAGGCAACAAATTATGTGTTGCCCAGTGTTATAATGGGTTTTTTATCAATCGTAGGTGAATGTTTTAGTACATAAACTTAGAACTAAAATAGTTGTTGCATTGTATATGACGCAAACGAAGTCTCTTTGCAAATTCTATAAAGCATACCGATGATTTGTGGCTAGTCTATCTGTAACCCTAGATCCTATAGGGCCTAATGAATGTCTTCATCAGCCCCACCGTTTCGCCCAGAATGCTTGCTTCCTGCAGACTGTTCTTCTCTCGTATCCGCATTCCTTCTGTAGCTCAAAAATCGTCCTCTCAGATCATTAACATATAAAAATTCGAACAGCGAATTACCTTGCTCTACGCCTATAGTAAGTCTATAGTAATAAACTAAACGCAGGCGACCATGTCAATCCGCTTTTATTTCGTTGCGATTATCGGTCATGGTCGTGCAATAATAATTGTGGCCGTACAGGCCTGTTCATATTTCGTGCTGCACGTTATTTTATATTAGACGATTAGAATAAAACTATTTAATGGAAAGTGTAATTTGATAAAAATTAGAAATTTTGCTTACGATTTTGATTATTATTACTGTTTCTATGAATAAGCTTTCTTAGGAACCATCATTAAAAACATCCGGCTTATTTTCTTGTGCCACTGTAAGATTCCAGGTCTCAACTCCATAAAAATCGTAATCCCAAGATTTCTACAGCGCCCAACTAAAGCCGCGCCGCGGGGACCAGCTTATTCACAGGCGTATAAAGATATGCATATCAAGCAGGTCTTTGTGTCCAGCAGAATACTAATTCTCGATGTTGTTCATACCTTCCAGAGCAATGACTTCAGGCAGACCCATTATTACTGGGCGGCACGTTGGTTAATAAGTTTGTCTTTCACCTTAAACACGCAAAAACATTTGTATAAATCTTTTTCAATATGTTTTGCTCCAGTTTACTTATATGTGTGTAAGCCGAACGTTGTTGTATGCAGAATAGTTTGCGTGAAATACATGAAGGCGGTTGACATATTACCTGTTACTTTTTAAAACCATCTTTCTCTCCGACAATTACCTAATCTTTATGGATTTCGTATTATAATCGGCGATGTAATTAAAGTAATAAAATAGAGCCAGACAAGCTTTCATGTTTACAAAATATATTTTTATCTCATCTGTGAATTATTCCTGCTCATGGAAATCCCAACAATCATGAAATTTTTCAGACTATGCTTAAGTCGTGCATGATCGGCGAAAGATAAAGCGCAAGGAGAAAGCACAAAGACACGCCTTAAAATTTACGGGAAAACGGATATTTTTTAAAAAATCTTTAAACCTGTTTGGATTAAAGAGAACGCTAAGGTACCTGCACGCACATAATCATCTGAGGAATGAAGGGTTTAGTATATAGAATCAGCAAAAACAGATCATTAATGTATTTGGGATTGGTTTCCACTTGTTCAACCGTTAGAATATACATGTATTGCATGTAAGCTTTCTGATTTGAGCTAATGTAACACTTCCTTTTACACAGTAAATGTGCCAAGTTAAAAACAATAGGTTTCTCGACTTTATATTTTCGATAACTTTTAATCATTACTGGCCAATAAAGGTCACTTCGGTGAGGCGTCTGCATCTCTGCTTAAGACAGTGGAACAACGAATCACAGTTATGTGCGCACTGTTTGAACTTTGACTCTGTTAAATAACCATGTCTGTTTGTTATGTTTGTTTTGACGATGAAAACAAGACACGATGTCGCAATCAACTTCACCAGCTGAAGGTAGGCCTATTCTGAAAGAAATCGTCCTGCTTTCGCATGCAAGAAATCGTTCTAAGCAACAGCATATACTTTTACATGAGAAAAAAACATTATTTAAACTTTAAATTGCACAATTTAAGCTTTCGAGAAGCCATGTTTCAGTGCATTGCAAGGTCCTTGAAAATGCTATTTAATGCTGAGAAATATATTTCCATGGATGTTGACTGGACTTCACACCTTCTAGGTCAACATACGAATTGACTTTATTTTATTTTATTTTATTATGAGAGCTGGACCTTACAGGGCCCTGGAGAAGTAACTAGATACGTTTAAAATAATGGTTCCTAAGAAGGTTCACTTATGGAAAAATCAATACTATAGGCCTACATCATAAACAAAATACATGACTATGATCAAACTACCAAATGCGCCACAACATGGTCATCACGCGAATAATTGTTCAGATTTAATAACGTAAATAAAGCGCCTTTAACAGAAATTATGTCTGCATATAAATATCCACAGTCAATAAAATACACCCGCGTTGTAGGCCTACTGAAACACAAGTGTCGCCCATATAACTCAGTTCGTTATCAACATACGCTGCACATTCAAAATCGCTAAACTTTGTGGATAAACTGATTTAGGGCCTATTTGCACCAGCTGGTTTAGCTGTACATCATTAATGCCTTGTACACGTGCATCTGTCACATGATTGCGACCATCATGAAAAGATTTCTTCAAGTCAAGAGTTGCATTATCTATTGTTTTCTTCTTTCGCCGCTGTCTGGAAGAGTTGTGGGCAGAATATTATAGGCTCATTTATAACACTTAGACATAAACTGAAAATCATTTATTCGCTGCCGCCCTTTAACGGGACTCTTTCACCAACTAAAGTATAGCTTCATTGAAAAATATGGCTTCATTTACTTAATATGTACTAGTATGATTCGTTTACATTTTAGCTTCAGGGTTCTTTGCCCAAACTGACCTCTGCCACAGGTTATCTCTTGGATTTCTAATGTACCTTCTTATAAATTTCTGAATCTGCCACTGTTTTTCGACCACCCAGAACGCTCTTTAAGCTTCTCAAAGATAATCCTATGTTGCTTTGTTTCTCATTGCTTTGCTTCTCAGACTTCACTGAAAGAACTCCAATTAGATGACAAACAAACAAGCAAACATGAATATATAAATTCAGTGGACTAATAACGTAGACCTGATTATCACTCTTCAGAGATGCCTTTTTGTAAATGTATGTTACATTACCAATGCGATGTCATATACCTTTGTTGAAAGTGGTACGATAATAACTTCGCCTCTATAAGAGGCATTTTGTCACGGGCACTTTACTGTAAAAAGGGGTTCAGACTTTTCTAAGTTCAAGTATTAAATGTCTATTCTGATAATCGGAAGACAAGGTCTAAAAAGAAGACATTATGATGACAATGAAGTGACTACGAATTGGCCTGGTAAAAGCTTAAGGTATAAGTGACAGGTACAGTGTAACTATGAACCACATTCCCATAATTACGCGTACCTGTAGTTAATTCCTAATCTGAAAACTTAATTCAAAAGAATACAAATGTAATACAACATAATGTGCACATTGCTAATGTGATATGCTTTAGCCATAATACTGCAAGATATGAACATCAGTAGAAGAAGAAAGAAGAAGAAAGAAAAAGAAAAAGTAGAGGAAGTAGAAGAAAACAAAGATAAAATGAAGATGTAGGAGATGAGAAAAGCATTTGAAGGTGGGAGACCCTCTTTTTCACCCCTGATCTTTCCACTGACAGTGTACGGTCAGTGTGCTCATTAGAGCTGAACATCTCACCTATCAATTAAACGTTCAGCACACTATACACTAGAATATCTCGCACCACATGACATGCCGTACTTCATCATCATCATCAATAACCGTGGGCTCAATGCCCGTAGGTGTCCGATGCCCGTTTCACAATGTGTCTCCACTCGATTCTGTTTTGAGCCGCATGTCCCAGTCTCTGCAAGTCCGCGCCACACCACTCCTCAATGTCATCCACCCACTCTCGATGTGGTCTGCCTCTTTTGTTCGCACCTTCCATAATTCCAAACATCAGAGTCTTAATAATGCCGTAGTTGTCAGAATATATTTAGCACATGTTAAAATTTTCGTTTCTGATTATTACTTGCAGACGAAATTAGATTGCGCGCAGTTCATGACTTCGACCCTAAACAAATGAGTTCCAGAGAGAAACTCGAACTCAGAAATATTTTAAAGAGCCGAGAACCGATAGACTTGTTAAGTGAAATGCTAAAAATGGGAGACCGTAAACAACGACGTATGCAAGGTCAAAATGAAATGTGTGAGAATGGATTTGAAGAATCTAAATTGAAAATGTATGAGAATATCGAATGTGGCAGAGGTATGTCCGATAAGGAAGATAACGAGAAATTAAAGGAATTTGCTCTAACAAAACAGGATAACCATAGTGCCCTGGAGGATAAATTAACGACACTGGAAAACAAAGAACACAGCATAAGAAAAGAACCACCCAAAAGCATAAAGACAAATGATTCGGAAGAACAAGTGGTGAAGAAAAATCAACTGAAGGAGGAAGAGTCACACGTATGGAAAGTAACTGAACTGAAAAAGGAATCAGAGGATTTTGATTTGCTAAAGAATGTTGAAAAAGGAAAACCAAACCAACATAAGGATGTTCAAATTCAAGAAAGTATGAAAGATCTGCAAATGATCATACCGAGAAAAGAACTGATCATAGACCAAGAATATTTTCCAACAAGGATTAGGTCTCACCAGATTTCCGATTCGGAAGGCGAAATGGATCGCTATTTAGAAGAATGGGAAGAAGAATATCCTACTGCAGTGGGATGGGAACAGGAACTGGAAGATGAACTATCGACACCAATTGATTCCGATGAAAGTTATTACCCAGAGGACGAATTTGATCCTTCTACAATAGCACTTACATTTAAAAAGGGCCATGAAATGGATGCCATTCCTTCTGCAAATATCTGGTAACTATATACTTTATAATAGTTATTGAGAGTTTAATTCAAAAGGCAATTCTTGAAATCATAAAAAACACAGTAAGAGTTGTTGTATAAACGCCACAAATTCTCACTTACTGTATAATGTCATTAGTGGTTTTAGTTATAAGTACTGTAACTGAAAAATCATTGTAAATAAGAAAATTGGTTTCTTGAGACTTTCAGCCAAAATACTGTTCAAATTCAGGACTATGTCACTGAGAAAAATAGTTTCTCGATATTTTTCTGCAATATGTTGAAACAAGAGAAGATAATTAGTGGTAAAAGTTTAGCTTATATTTAATGTGTTCCTTTGTAGTGACACAATCGGATGGTGGATGGCGAGGAATTTGGACAGCGGAAAGATGGGCTTTATACCAAGAAATCGCGTTGTCGTAGGTAAGGGCCAAAGATGGCGCTGATGTAGATAGGAAACTCAAACCATTCCTTGGGTACGCTGGATGTTAGTCGGCTCCGCAAGCTATGTGAAGTGGTAGGATGTCCAAACTGCGTTTAGTTGGGAGCCTACTCTATGAAAGCAGAGAGTTGAAGTGGCCACGTTCTCGATATCAAACTTTCACTATAATTTTGCTATTAGTTGCAGGATCGCTGCTCATCTTCCAAATAACAGTTCATACTCAGAAATTAATCTAACCGAAAGACTTTTATGGCGAGGTTATCATAATGCACAAAGCATCAATCGATGATCGCTTCATAAAACATCGCAGGCAAACTCATTATCCGTTGAAGAAATCCGGTCGAAATCTGATACGTCAAAGAAACCCAGCAAGTTGAAACAGAAGAGTCTTAAGTTCAGCTCTCGTGACTTTGAGAACCGACAAAACGCATAAAATTTGGCAGCGAATTCCAAAGCTTCGCACCAGCCACCGAGAACGCACTGTTCTGGTACGAGACACTACTACAGTCAAAGTATCCGCTGGAATAGCAATACGTTGTCAGTCTGCCATCGTGTAGAAATCTATATATAATCATAAAAATACATTCACCACAGGCCTTCGTCCTTGGGCCCCCATATTGTACATTCTGCTCGCGGCCGAACTGACCTTTAGGATATTTATTTTATCAGCACGGCCACGATGTCCAGCTCAATAAGCCCTGAGCTTGAGAGAAGAGAATTGTAGGAACCTATCAGCAAGGGAAGTGTGCGTTGAAGAGCTTTGAAGTATATTGCATTTGTCACGGTGTAAGATCTTGTCCACCACTGCCAATATTAGCTTTGAGAAGAGTTGGTGGACTTGGCTCATTGAACAAGTGCACTGAAAAAACATAAGCGCCTGAATTTGATGAGGGAAATGGAGAGCGTCTCCAACACCTCTCAAGTCGGCTGCGGAGCCTTTTGGTAACGGTAATATCTGAATTGTGCGATATTATCTGTGATAAAACATTTTGGTGAATCAATAAATGGTGAGGTTATGTTATACATACATCATTCAGACATACATACATACAGTAATCGCAAATACACAGCAAATAATAAGACATTTTGGAAATTGAAGTTCCTCATGTTTGTATTTTAAAAACAGAAAAAGATCAACAGCCTTCTAAGACGACGGTAAGATTGTGAAATTATTTCATCTGTCGAAATTTTAAAAGATCTAATTCCTCATTAAACAACCTTCGCGAATTAATAAACTCTTGCACTTAAATATTTTCTAATGTCAAATAATTTCCGATGGTTCCAATAACCTCAAACAACACATTTGATTTCGGAGCCAAGTTGATGAAATAAAATCTCAGATTTGACTTCATCAAGCAATGGCTAAAAAGGGTCAAGCAAAACATGTGTCTCCGTGACATATGTTTTGCTTGACGCTAACAAATTTAAAATAATTCTTTACAAAACTGCGAGGTAATAATGTTTTTTTTAAAGAAATCGGATAATTATTTAAGAGCTCCATATCTCTTTCGAGCAAGCGGAATTATTTATATTTTTGTTTTTCGCGGTGTTATGGTGTTTGCATCGTAATCCTGTCTGATGCAGTATGAAAAATCATTGTTCTTATATTTGCTGATAACCATAGTCATCGTTACTATAGCTACTCTTATCGTTGCCAAGCCTTCAGCGTCCTAAAAGGTAGTTTTCAATAGGTAATAAGACGATTTTACAAACGGTAAGAAAAGGTGTTTGTTTGCAATTACTTCATGAGAAGCACTCTATCCAATCGCCAGTTGCTTACATCGGTTAGATAGTCATGTGTGTAGCACTTAGGTGAGGTACTTAAAAGGCGCTACATCGTTTGTTTATATATATATATATTTATATATATGCATGCATGCATACCTGCTCATCATTGACTTTTTATTACGATAAGAGTTTTCTAAATTTTTTATAGGCTTAATCAACCCACCGTAACATATCAGTCGCTTTCTCATCGCTGTGACTATAACAGCTCCTCTTGTCCTCTGGCAACCGGACTGTGTTAATCTCATCTTTGGACAGCCCACTGACTTGACGCAGTGCTCGTGAATAAGCTCTTGCTCTGCTCTTATTCTTAGAGTAGCGCTTTATAAATTCTTGAGATTATGATTACGATTACAATTTAATTGACCAATTGCTAATGAACTAAATATGCTGTCAGTCAACTGCAAAATTCACAAAACTACTGTCCCACCGTCTATATAAAGAAAATGCTCTGATTTAATTAAATTATTACGTTACAGATGAATCTGCCATTGGAAATATTCTCGTCTTTCAATTAGGTCTATTTTTCTTTCTTGCCATGTCTCTGATTCAAGGCACGTTAATCTATTATTATTTTTTTTCCTGAGGTACATACGATCTTCAGGATTGAAAAAAATTTCCGGAGAAAATGATAAATCATCTGGAACGGATTCTTCTTTTTCTTCTTCTTTTCTTCTTCTTCTTCGTCTTCTTCTTCTTCTTCTTCTTCTTCTTCTTCTTCTTCTTCTTCTTCTTCTTCTTCTTCTTATTATTATTATTATTATTATTATTATTATTATTATTATTATTATTATTAGTATTATTAGTATTATTCATTAATGAAAACGTCGATCACATAGTAGTTTCTTTTAGCCAATTTATTGATGTTTTGTGCATTATAAAGCACTAAATAATTTATTTTGCTTTCAGCTGAATGAACTTC
Organism: Norana najaformis; assembly: GCA_964023275.1. Lineage (NCBI taxonomy): Eukaryota > Metazoa > Annelida > Clitellata > Crassiclitellata > Hormogastridae > Norana > Norana najaformis. The sequence goes on from OZ029923.1 coordinate 26,193,387, forward strand.
CACTGGAATTGTTGGACTTCATCTTACAAAAGTCGTTTCTGCATTGAATGATGAATCCTTCTCCAAAACAGAGAGACGACGATATTGTCAATGCTTTGGCATCAGTCGACTTCCGTTGGTTTAAACGAATAATAGGACGAAGATTTAAGAAAAGAATTTGGCGGGGTCTGACAGGTAGCTTTTTTCTAGCATTGTTACTTAAGGCCATCACAACTTGCTTGCCATCGAACAAGAAATACGAGCAATGTGTTTCATTTATCTAATTTAAAACAAGAACTGTACATTTGGCTTTCAATCAAAGAAATTTTATGAAGATGTAGAATTGCAAACAGTGCACTCATTATTCTTTGCAATCAGAGGGGAAAATTATACCTAGTTAATGGACCAATTTTTCAAATGTTCTAAATGCTTCTACACAGAATGTTAAGCATATAATTTGCAATAGCATGTAAGTGTTTGCATAATTGTTACCACTATATCTCGCAAAAAATGAATGCAGCAGTTATCTGATTACCCTCATCGACTGCGGCTGCGATCATCAAAGTCGGTCTATGTCTTGTCTTCGTATCAGTGATTAAGACAAAAACGGGGGATCAGGCCATTCGGGTCTCTGGACGGCGTGCGTGGAATAGCCTTTCAACATCTATTCAGAAAGCTTAGAGTGTTCACCTCTTCAGAAAATAATTATAACGCTATATGTTACCTAACTTTTTGCAAACTCACTTGTACTTATAATTTATATCGAGGCATTGTGCGTTATAATAGATTAGATATAGAATTAGAAAGTGTTTCATATCGCATTTTCCTCGTACGCCGTTTTGCTTCTCCAGTGGTGCTTTTCACGATTTTGCTCGGACAGGTCCCAATTAACAGTTTGCCTCTCAGTGGTGGTGCAAAAAGTTTCTATTTAGGTTATTCATAATTGAGTTTGTAGTGAAACAATAGAAGATAGTTCTTAAAAACGCAATATATGCGGCTAGGTACATATTTCTAAATTCGCTCGTTTTGAGAGACTGTGTGCAAAGTGGTAAAGGACTTCGATTTTAGGCGACTCAGTCATTATTTTAGAAAGATTTTGGTCAAAAAGAAAGAGCGGTTTTGGTTTGACAACTCACTTACGAGGTTATTACAACGAGAAATTGTTGCATTGACTGCTGAAACATTACCTTAATCATCTCTCAAATCCAAAGTCAAAAAGCGTAGGTAAAAAGTTTCGCTCTTGAAGACATGCTGTACTGTGACAGAGCTGTGATATCATCACAAAGCAGTGATTTTATGGGTCTTTTTAGATTTCTATGGAAAATTGAAGAAAAGATCTGTAATCATTAGAAACAACCAAAATTTTCTCTTGGAAAATATACAGCCGAATGAAGAGTTAATCGCTTTGCTGTTGTCATTCCACTGCATAACGGAAAAGGAAGGTCACTTGATTCAACGACAACGTTCAGCACGAGATAAGAACGCCGAGCTTCTGCACTTATTGACGTCCTTTGACGAGCCTAAGATTTCAAATTTCGTAAGGTGTCTTCGAAAAACCAACCAGAGGACAGTGGCAAGGATCGTCGAAAACGGAGGAGGTTTACACTACAGATTTTTTTCCAGAGGCTCAATGATTAGCATGATTTTCTTTAAACTCCAATTATGTTATTTAGATATGGATTTATATCGAGTTACATGAAGATCATTGCGAGACCTTTAAGTATTTTGTATGAGCAATTATGATCTACCGTGTTAGGTATTAGTAAATGCATAATTTATTATCACGACTTCTAGGAATGAAAGCGTATGTAAAAGTCTTATTATATCAGTGACTTTATATAAAAGAGGTCACAATATTCCATTTCAGGATTAACTGAAACATTGATTAAGCATTATATACAGTGATTGGAAAAATGCGACCCCCTGGAAAATTTCACAAACACTTGCATTCAAGATTAATGACAGTTAAAATTTTAATCAGATTTGAACAATTATCAATTTAACTATTACATTTGATGCATTAAGCTATAATTTGTGCTCAAACTGTCCTCCTTTGCCTTTGACGTAGACAGTAAGGTGCGCCCACCACTGTCTGATTGCAGAGTCAATTATGCGTTGATGCAATTCATCCGATCCCTGTCTGACACGTTAACGTAGCTCATTGACATTCCGAATTTTTGTTCTGTAGACTTTTCTTTCATTATTCCCGAGATTTTGTAGTATACAGGATTTAGGTCTGGAGTGTTTGGAGCCCAAAAGTGCAGGAGATGTGAAATCAGGAGCCTCGTTTGTCAGCAGTTCCTGCTGAAATGTGTAATACTCTGACATATTATCTCGTATATCTGGGAAGAGTTTCTTCGTTAACAGGACATTCCGGTAATACGCACCATAAATTTTAATGCCAGGTTCCACGAAGTATATCCATATTCTGCCAAGTGCGGACACATCTGCCAAAACTATTAGCGATTGACTGAAAGTGCAGCTGGTGCCAAGCAAACGATTCCCAGGGATTTTCTTCTTCACTGGCTTAAAATACCTGAACGATTAGAGTACAAGGTCCTATTCCTTACCTATAACACACTTCAATCCTCCCAAACCTCCCATCTTCGTCAGTTATTTACAATCCAACCACTTCTTTCAACGCGCTGCTCTACTGTCCTAACCCTTCTTTGCCCTCCCGCCATTTCATCCTTGAAATTTGGAAATCGCCCCACAGCCATATCTGCTCCAACCCTCTGGAATAAACTCCCGCCAGAATTGCGACAATTATCTGACCCATCATACGAACTCACAAACACCCCACCTCTTGCAGTTTTTGGGCTAGTCTTTCACTCAAAACTGAAAACATTGCTTTTCCAAAAATTTTACCCTAGTTCTTCCTCTTTCCCTTATCTCTTTTCTCGCTTCAATTTCAAGCATCATCCACCTTAGCCGTCTGACTGTCTGCCTGCCTGATTCCTGGATCTTGACCGGGAACCGAACTTTTTTGCCTATCGATTTTGTTTTGACTGAGCGCCTGTGAATAAGCTGGTTCCCGGACTTAGCTTTCGTTGGGCCCTGTATTAATCTCGAGATTACGATTACAATTACGATTGAGAGTACCGACGGCAGAAAAAACGATCATTTTGACTATTTTATGGTGCAGCGACAGTGAATAGTTTGTCATCAGTGAACCAAACGAAATGGACCATGGATAGCGTGTAAACGAATGCCTTGAGCGTTCAAGTCCTGTCTGCTTGTTGGCCTCCGTGATTTAGTCGCTTTACACCATTTGAAACATTTAATACAAGGTTTTTCTTCACAATTTCATTTACTGAACACTTAGAAATGTCTAGTTCTCGTGCAATTTGTCGCCATGGAAGATGAGTTTGCGGTTTATCCTCTTGGCACAAAACAAGATCTTGAACCTTTTCGATGTTCTCGTTACTTCTCGATCCGGTTCTTTCAATACTCCTCGGAAGGGCCTTAAGACCACAGAGTTTTCATCCCTTTCCTAGAAATTCTTTTAGGAAACGTTTGGCTCCAAAGTTCTTATTTTGGCGAAAAATTTTATTTATTTTTTGTCTTCTTTGCTGAACGCCATTTCCTCGTAGATAGTGTGTTCACAAATGTCGTCAAAGTGGCGTCGCATTTAACGGGGACCGTCCACAATTGCAAATATCCTTAGCCGTTACAGTCAAGATTAAAATCCGTTTGAATATTTTCCCTAAATTTACGAATATTTCGTAGTTATACAAACAACAGTTTCTAGTGAGCGGCTTTTTTCCAACTACGGTGTAACCTACAACCATTCTTAAACCTTGTTTTGTCCACGACAAGGAATGGAGGTTGAAGCAAAAGCAAGGTGACTTTTGATAGGGTTAGGTGAAAAAAGTGGCTAGTTGCACTTCTAGTCCATTAAATAGTTTTAAATGCTTACTAAATATCTTAAAGTGTAAAGTTGCCGTACTTGATACAAATTGCTTCAATTTACCTTGATGACTTGTGCTTTCCACTGACACTTGATTTTAACAGATCAAACTTATGATCAGCTTCCTCTTGCTAGGTGTTTGTACATACCATCCAAAGAAAGTAATGTGGTTTCCTGCCTTTCGCACAGGCGGTACATATGTAAATCACTGCCAACGGCTTTACGGGACAACCATCAGCTTACGGGACTACACTCTTTATCTTAACTCATTTCGCTTAAAGTTTAAGACATCAAACCTGGAACTTGAGCTTTTTTGAACGAATTCATAAACTTGAGCACTATAAAAACCTGATCAATAACAATATTTTCTTTGGAAAGTACGCTGCTGTTCGATATGACAGTGTCCAGTTTCATATTGTCCAATTTGAGGTGCTTAACTGACGCTAAAATCTGAAATGGCTATGTTTCTATAAGCTTCTTAATAATATCGTTTATTTAAGTATGTAACTCAATTGTAACAAATTTAAATAAACTGCAGTTAATTACAGTACAGTTACGCCTAAGAAATTACTTCGAAATTTAAAATTCCTTATTTTGTGCTTTTAGGCTTAATAAAAGTCGAAGTTCAAAATCGTAGCCCAACGAATACAACGTCCGTAGACACAGAGCTACTTCATCAAGTATTCAAAGACATTCAACAAAAAACCAAACCAAGATCACTTCATGTTGATAAATTCCTCAGTCAGTTGAAGGAGGAAGACATGGAAATCACAAACTCTCAAATGGACAGACAGACGGTGGTCGTTTGGATCTGGTGCCATTCACAAGCAGCCATTGAAAATATTCAGAAGCTTTACGAATCTAATCAGCTAACAGAACTCTTATTTGGATTTTCCAATATTCGACCATCTACTTCTGAAATCATCCAATCAAAAGTGATAAACATGGATGGCAATCAATTCAAGAAAACATTCGGCAAGTTTTTATAACACTCTCATGGAAAGGACTCTTAAAACATATAATCAAAATACACAACTTATATGAATTGAATGACTAAGATAGGTGGTAGAAATCTGCGAGATGTTGAAACCGACAAATTACTTGAAATAAAGTTAAAAGAATTGAAAATAGAGACTAGGAGAGTGTGAGAGAGTGAGAGTGGAAGCGAGAGTGAGATGGAAAGCATATGTTTGTTATATAGAGACAAATCTTATGTCCTAACAGAGATATTTAGTAGGCGCTATAATATTATCAAACAAACGAATGTTGTTTATGTAGCCTACTATTATTGAGAAGAAACCAAAGGGTGAGATTGGAAAACAAAAATACAAAAGTACAAATGGGAAAAGTAAAGAGGTAACAAAAAGGCTTACGGTGAGATCAAAAGTTAGACAAACAGACGGAAAGTGAGATGAAGAAATAGATACAAATTAATGACAATGGCAGGTAATCGAAGGAAAGAGAAAAAAATCTGGCATTTCAAATGAGCAGTAACAGAGACAGGTAGTTGGACAGACATTAAGTCAAAAGAGATGAGATTACATGCCAAGTAAATTGGCATTTTGATTAATATAGAGTGCGAATGTTATGTAGTTTAAATGTCGGCAGCGAGATATGAAAACAGCGAAAACCAGAAATAGACAGACAATGACGGGACAAGCAGATTGGCAGTTAGAAATGGACCACTAGTCAGACCGCATGTAAAATATTGCAGCCAAGAATGGAATCCATATCAGCTCTCGAGCAAGACAGTTAAAAGGAGACAAAGTGCAGAAGAAAAGCACACAAATGTTTTATAAGATTGTTACAGTGAAGTAAGACTGAAATTATTTGAAAGCTACAATGAATAGCGATTACGATGAATAGACAGTTACAACTGAAAAGCCAGGAACTGACAGCGAGTTAGATGAGTAGGCAGTTCCAGATACGCAACGAGCAAAACGATCAGCCGGTTACAGGTAAAAAGCGGTGAGCTGATCAGACAATGCAGGTGAACAACGATTAAGATGGACAGGCATTTACAGATGAACAGTTAACAAGTTAAAATGACATAAAATAAATAAATACATAACTAAAATATATAAGACAATGAATGAGTAAACAGTTGGCATAATAAAATATAATAAAAATAAACAAACAATTAAGAATTAAAGAAATTATTGGAAAATATGTAACTATTAGCAGTCAATTATAGCAAAATCATTAATAATAAGCAAATAAGTGGGATATTGTTAACAGCCAATTTTAGTATATTAATATTTATTTTTGCTTTTATTTTAGTCGAGTGTCCTATTTTCATCAACTTCTCAGAGGAACTCAACATGGACAAATATGAACAAGTGATGGGAGTGACTAAATTGGGAAATGAGATCTACATCCTCTGTCAGTCAAGTTTTCCTCCTTGTCCTCGTGTAATTTATGTCTTTGAGGATCGAAATCCATTTTGTCTTCAGAAGAAAATCGACCTGAAAGAGGTTGATCCCTGTGACATTGGATCCAGCGAGAAGGAAAATTGTCTCTATCTCTGTGACTCAGAGGAGAAATGCGTCTGGAAGATTACAAAAGAAACAGATGACCAACACAAAATCATCAAATGGCTGTCAATTGATAATACTCCGAGTTCTTTGTCAGTGTCCAGTGATGGTCATTTGTTGGTGGTCAGTAAATTATCGTCCATTCTGAGGATCTACGGATCAGACGCAGAACTTCTTCTGTCCATTCAGTTACCAAGAAACATAAAGGATCCACTGCATGCAGTAGAAACATCCATCGGAAATTTCATCAGCGTTCACCAGTGGACGGAAATGGTCCATGAGGAGGAAGAGAGTGGGTCACTGAGAAGTGGGAGGGAGATGTGCGTACTATGTGAATTGACGAGAAATGGACAGGTGGTCATCCTCCGTTCTATTACTTCAAGTGAAACAGAAGACCTGCTTTCTCCTGAATATCTCTCACTCGATTCAGACGATCAAGTGTTTGTGGCTGACTATGCGAATGATAGAGTGATTCTCTTGAATTCCGTTCTTAAATGGAGTCGAATTCGTTTTCCAACAAAAGAAGATGACGAAAAGATTATCAATTCTCCATACAGATTGTGTTACGACAAAGAAAAGAAACAACTGATCGTCGGAGGTCACCTCGGAGGAGTAAATGTTTACACTTTAAATCGAAAATAATCTCAATTTTCGTCAGCAAGTTCTCACAAACAAATATTCCTTCTAATCTATCCGATTAATCGGAATAATCTATCAACATCCCTCAATATATATTAATGGTAGCTAACAAATATAAACAGTAATTAAGTTGACTTGTTTGATTTAAAAATATTTGCAAACCTTAGACTTCACATATTTAACAGGCCTACGCATAAAGCGTTCGGTCGATTATGAGCCAAATGTCATATAAGAGTTTTCCAACAGAGGGTGACTTTGCAAATGAATAAAACGAGCGTTGTATGAATTAATTTATGTTACAATTATTTTAGGCACAATTTGAAAACATTGTTAAAATGAAAGAGTGGAAGCCTTAGCCCAGTCCACTGAACCATCTAGAGTACCTGCAACTGCAGGGACTGGTGGGGTGGAACTATTGATATGCACTCGGATACCCTTTGGAGGATGGAAATATTAGTGCAGCCTTTCGCATTCTGTTTGGTCAGAGCCGCCTCGATCCCAAACATGGAGAACATCAATATCTTAGTTGCTAAACATCCTATGGACCCCCAGCCTGAAGGTCTTGTTGCTCTTCCAAGCCCGAATACCACAGTACCGTATCAAGTTGAACAGTCGGATGTAGAATCTGCCATTCGCTCTTTTCCATCAGGTTCTGCTGGGGGACCAGATGGGCTGCGACCCCAGCACCTTCTTGAGCTTATCAACCACCGTGAGTCTTCCTCGGCTCTACTTAGGAAAATGACCGAGTTCATTAATATCTTACTTCGTGGCGCTTGCCCGCCAGAGGTGAGACCTACCTTTTTTGGTGGCAGCCTTATCGCGCTCACCAAAAATCAGAGAGCCTTAGGCCAATAGCCATTGGATACACACTGAGAAGGGTGGCTGCTAAGTGTGCCAATAGATACGCAGTTGACAAATTGACTTAATTTTTTGCCCCGCTGCAGTTTGGCATAGCTACACCATTTGAATGTGAGGCGGCAGTCCATGCTGCAAGAAAATATGTGACTGCCGTGCCCCATATATTTGTAAAATTAGATTTCTCTAACGCATTTAACATCCTACGTAGAGATGCAATGGTCAAGTCTGCTTATAACATAGTACCTGAAATTTACAGTTTTGTTCATCAGTCTTACACATCTGCTTCCGTGTTGAAATTTGGTTGGTTCTCTGTTTCATCTCAAATGGGCCCACAGCAGGGAGACCCTCTTGGTCCAATTTTTTTTGTCTCCATCTTCAACCTGTGCTACACTCTCCGCAGTCTGACCTTCACATCGGTTATCTGGACGACACCTAACTTGGAGGTAGCCCAGTGACTGTTGAAAAGGACATTACTCTGTTAGCTTCTTTAAATTCTTCGCTTGGGCTGCACCTCAATCGGCAGAAATGCGAATATTATTCTCCTTCACTGACTTCCCAAAACCCGATGGGTACATGGAATAGGCCGTCGATGGTGAAGGATAAGCTGTCAATTTGGGTCGCCGCCAGAAACTGAAAACATTACTTTTCAAACAGTTTTATCCTAATTCTTCTATTTCCTCTTATATCTCCTCTCGCTTCAATTTTAAACACCATCCACCATATCCAACCCACTGTCTACTTGACTCCTGAATCTTGACCTGTAACCGAACCCGTTTGCCTATCAATTTTGTTTTGACTGAACGCCTGTGAATATGCTGGTTCCCGCTATTTAGCTTTCGTTGGGTGCTGTAAAAATCTTGAGATTACGATTATGATTATGAACACTGGAGATATTTCCACGTAATTTGCAATGTGATGTCTTAACCTAAGTATTAAGCCCGTGACATTCCGAATAGCATTAGTACGAATAAGGAAGTTTTAGTAAATAACATACTGTCACTTGAACCCTATCAGTTTCAAAAACGGAGTTCATTAAATCCTGACAGATGATCTAGACCAGCTAAACAACACGCGCCCTATCCTACCCGCTGCTATACGATCTGTTAAGCTTTAATTTGTTATATGTAATGCAATTCGAGTGAGTTTTATCGGCTGTGGTAGGCCACTAGCAGTCCCCGTGGCAGTTCCAGAAACTTACAAAGGAGGAGGACGGAAAGTAACGAAGACCACATATAACATCGTCGATTTTTATTTGATGAAGGTTTACTAAGCACGAACATTTTTGACGATCTCTTTTGTTTCTATAAATTGTTTATACCTTTTTATCTGGTACCCAGTTGTTCACTGTGCAGAGTCTGAGTTGGTTGTTCAGATCTCTTCACGGACTTATTTTCTCCTTAGGCTGCGTCTTCTCGAATTTCACTCTTGGCTTTTGACAACACACCCTGAAATTTGGCTTGCCCACAAATTGCCTGCTGCCTTCAGCATCATTACAGTTCGTGGATTTATTATTATTCTTTAGTTTCCCAGTTTAATCTTGATCGTTGGAAGAAAACTTCCGCTCTAATCAGTTAGGGGCCAACTCAAAAACATCTCCCGCCTCGAAAAAAATCAAAAGGGGCCACAACCAGTTTGTTCCAGGATCTGCCCTTGAGCAGACCCATTCAAAAGGTTAAAAGCCAACTGCGTGACGAGAAATTGGAGTAGCCTAAAACTAACCTTCTGAAAATGATACGCTGCGTGATTCAAATTACCAGTTAAAATTATCATCTGAATGACCGATCGAAAGCGAGGTTTAATATCTTCTTCCTGATCCAAAGCAGAAGGTTAATATGAACACAGACTATGTCCGCTTGTCTTCATTAGGCATTTTCAATTAAGTAAATGGGTGCATTGTGCTTCTGCTATTTTCACAGCGTTTTCAATTGGTTCAATTTAGCAATTTGACTTAATAGAGCCAAGTAAGTCTAGATTTCCTGCATAAGCAGCTTGTAACCCCCTTTCTGAATACTCTTTAGTCTTGATCTAGTGACTATAGATGGCAGTCACATTACATTACTTCATGGTACCTACAAGCTAGTTTAAGCTGTAAGTAGACATGCATGTTAATTGGGGTTCAGTCTCCTGATATGATATATATAGGTCAGACTTAAATCAACATGCAATATCTAGTGGAAATTGTAATTATATTACAATAGCTCGTAGTTTTCCACTACCATCTTGTATTATAATGTCTGATTGAATAAGAATGAACAAAGTCAATTGTTGCAAATCAATCAATGTATTATATACAGTTCAATGACTTAATTAATGCTTAATTAAGGTCAGCTTCTTATTAAGCCTAGATCTTTAACACTACCCACCCACAAGCTTGGATGGCCATTTTCCTTGTGTATTGACTCTGATGAAGTCTGAACAGTTTCACTGTAAGTTGCAGTGAGATTGTTTCGATGTAGTATGGTAAGATTATCACTCACCACTGGCTGACTCTGTTTAAGCTATTCTTTCACTACGCCAACGTACCTCGTAGACCATTGGATAAAAGTCTTTCGTAGAAGGTAGTTTTGAGCGAAATCCTTGCTGTTCAAGGATGAGAATCTACGCGATTCGATCGTTATCGTCCGAAGGAATGTTCCTTGACGAGATGTGGTTGCACCGTAGAGTCGAAGACTTTCAACTCGCGCCGCTAAGTCCGTTTCGAAGCAACTATATGGAATTAATCCAAACTTCCAGACATTAGTTTCTTGACGAACACTTTGTCAGTTCGCAACCGCAACACAGGTGAAGAACCCGTAACACATGAGCCTTTGTATGCCCATTAATCGAGAACACAGTTCGATTAGACAAGTACGCAACTGATCACTTTTTCTCGGAGTCACGCCGAATTGTAACTAGGACCTTACTGCCCAAAATCCAGCCGTGAACTGAACTTCTCCAACGGTTTTCGCCGCGAATCGATATCGTCAAACCGTTGGCCTAAAATGTCGTCTGCATCTTTCACCCACATTATCCATGGTTTCAGCGTCCTTCGTTGAGAGCATCGTCTGCTACTTGTTTACTGATGATAAGGAGTTACGTCCTCTACGCCTCCTTATTGGCTGGCAGCTTCCAATGGCAACGTGCCGCCATTGGCCGAAAATTCCCCAAGCAAAATCCCGATTGGCTGGCAATCGAAACATCGATTTGAAATCTCCTTCGAAATGACCCGCAAACTTTGACAGATTGCGAATAAAATAATTTATCTACCTCCACGTTGATCACATGTAAAAATAGTTCAGAAACCCATTCATTGTTCCCCGTAATTATTATATTTTTAGAGCCTACGCTGGCCTTGCTATTTTAGTTAGTTTAAACGCCCTAAGCCGGCCATGTATCTTAAGTAAGTAATCGCGTTAGTCAACACAAACGCTTATTCTAACATACGCAAACCATGTCAATTATATGCATAGTTCATACAATAACAAAATCAATTGAAATTTGATTAACATAGCGAGAACATATATAGATTCAGTCTACACAGCTGTCAATTCTAACAAGGCATGCAGAAAGCAGACGGGATAGAAACATTTCAAACAATCTAATCTAATCTAGAGACTTCTTTTGCGCCGTTATCATAATTCCAAAGGCATCAGTCGATGGTCGCTTCAAGTTAAAGTCGCAATCAAAATCATATTCCGCTGAAGAAGCCAGCTCAAATTCCGTTAGGTCAGAGAAACCAGAAGCCAGGCTACGGTTAGTAAGCAAGTTGAAAGAGATATGCATCTTTAGTTTAAATCTGAATGATACCAAAAATGACAGAAAAAACAGAATTGTGTAGTGATTTCCAACCATGGAAAGGCATCAAAAACGTTGGCAGATATCATATCATGACTGTAGGCATAAACATGCGAAAGCTTTACCCCTCATTCCTGCCTCCGCGAATGTATTTTAAGAAAGCAAATGCAAGACATCTAAAAATAAGAAAACATTAAGATGGCTAATAAAATTCAAGCAAGCTAGAAACAAGGTGCAAGCAGGTATGTGGGCAAAATATCGACTATGCAAAGGTAAGCTATTGATCAAATCTCGTTCTTCCACTAACATGCTTTTCATAGCAAGTATTTATACTTGAAAAATGCTTTACTAAATTATTATGTTCGCTATAAGCATGGGTCTTGTTAAATAATTAGTTACTAACCTTAAGTTGTTACTTTAGGATACACTACAGAATACACTTACTTACTAACTTAATCTGCAGCTGCACATGTACTGCTGCGTTTGCCTCTGTTCAGCTAGCATTTTCCAAATGTCTTAAAATTCTCTTGTTTAGCATGATGTGGACACAAGAGGATTCGAAACTCGGTCGATGCAGAGATTAAAGGCAAACGCTTTAGCATTATATCGCCATAGAGGTTACAGCTTTTCATGTGACGCTAAAATCTGTGCTCGATAACGCACAGTATTTTTGATATTATTTTACCTTCATCTATCGAAAGACCCTAACATGCGGCGAGACAACATAATATCTAAGGTTTCCCTTAGAGTACGAGCTTAACATTATCGAAGGTCAAATAACTTCCTCGCATTTGAGCTTAGTGCTTACCTCTGAATACCGGACAACTTTGGTCTGATCACGATTAATCTACAGAACTTTAATGCTATGGAGGTTAGCCCGCTAAAGTGAAACTCATGCATCATAGCCTACCCTACTTGTAAAATATTTGCATGTCTATATATTTAACTAGCAGAAAGTTGAAAGCCTATTGAGGTTCGAGTATCATGAAGTCTGCAGAACTTTATTGTGGATCATCTTTACCTTTGGTCCACAGAAGCTCAACCTATGAACAACTATAAATTTAGTGAGTTGTCATTTCAGCCTAAGAAAAGTCGACAAAGGCACAGGCCAGGTGTTTAGTCAGGTGAAAACGTGCAAGCTGTTAAAATCTATTGTTTTCGGCAACGAACTGTGACATTAGCTTATGGCGAATGACATTATTTGGTTTCGAGTTTGTTCCGTTCATTCTGATGTCGCTCTGATTTGAGCTAAATGTTCATCTTTGTTCGATTTATTTTTATTCCGATCCCGTCTTCAAGTCTCTTGGGGGTCAAGGATCTTGACTGTTTCTGTCAAATGGATTGCAATTACCGAATGCCTTTAACTAGAAGCCACCATCTTGACACCTTGTGCGTTGCGAAAAAGGCGATATAGAAGTGTTAATAATAAATTTAATTAGCATAGATGAACGAGCCCTGAATGTGTCTAAAGCGAGCCCTGTATAAAAAGCTATCTTCTTGCGAATGCCAACAACTGGATGGTTCACATTAAATCTAATTGCTAGAACACAACTAGATTTTCTTGTCATGATCTTCATTATTGAACACACTCTTATTCGATTGAGAAAATGCTCGAGTAAACTTGAAGTCAACAAAACATAATCGTAAACCTACTCTCGAGATTTCTGCAGCATCCAACTAAACCTAAGTCGAGGGAAGCAGCTTATTTACGGGCGCTCAGTCAAATTAAGTCGATAGGCAAGAAGGGCTCGATTCCAGGGCAAGATCCAAGAGTCAGACAGACAAGCAGTCAGACGGCTACGGTAGGTGGTGCTGGGAAATGAATCGGCAGAATAGATGAAAGGAATAAGCTTAAGTAGGATAGGATCCGCGGAAGTTTCGAATGAAAGACCTGCGCAGAGATTGCAAGGGGTAAAGTGATGGTGAGTTTGTATGATGGATCAGATAATTGTCGTAATTCTGGAGGGAGTTTATTCTAGAGTGGTGGACCAGCTATGGCTACGAAGCGATTTCCAGATCTTAAGAATGAGGTGACGGGATGGAGAAGAAGTGTTAGAACAGAAGAGGAGGAACAAAAGACAAACCATGATCCCGACATTAAATCAACTCAGGTCAAACTTCTGCAAATAAACGCATTCTACGCTGTAAAAGCTGAAGAATACAACGGTAAACTACTTAATCTAAGTCCTAACTGCGACTGTAGTTGTTTATTGTCGCGTCAAATAAACCCTACAAGTAGATCTAAATGGTCATAAAATAGAAGGAACTGTCGACCCTGTATATTTGAAATTGTCGTCGTCATTGATTGTTATGATATAATGTGGTAAGTCATGAACATGTGTATGTACTCTGTCCATCGCCAGGAATGAACTAATAAATTTCATGACGACATTTGACGAGAAAACAAGCGTTTCTATCTTCGTTGTAGTGTGCCTCGTCAGTAAATGACACAGAGTAAGTCCTGTGTTATCGATCCAAACTATTATTGGTTTTCCGATATGCACTTTGGCGTTGGAATCTGTAAGCGCCCCCTGAATGAGCGGTACTTGGCAACTCCCAGGTCCAGTGCAACACAGCGCTTCAGTCTGAAGCCCGAGCCCTGATTCATTAACTACTCCAGGTGTTTGAGATTTCTTCTTGGCCTCCTTAAGATTCAGATCTCTCTTCCCGGTGCAGACGTAGCTTCAAAGTTGGTTGTCGTGGTTATCACATATGGTCCGGCATTGTTGTACACATGAGCCGAAAAATGTGCAAACTTCTTGAGCTCGGCGATCAGAACCGTCTTGAACTTGAAGCCTCTCTCCTACAGGAGACTGCTTTCTAGCACTTACGCCTCCTTATGGCGTCGTAGCGTCCAGTAACAGTATTGCGTCAGCCTCGAAGCGATGGCCATCTGGAAGGGATGCCTGCCCCCTGAGAATGACAAACTTTGGTGGGTCTTCCCCGCATTACCGTCTGCAGAGCAGGGGGTCGAACTCTGTCAGAAACGCTTCCCACTTTTCCATGTATATATGTATTTATGTATGCAAAATTATGAATGTATATGAGTGTATGTGTGTATGGGTGCATATAAGTGATGTTGCATGTATTAATGGATTATGTATATATGTATGGACGTAAATATGCATTTATGTTTGAACCCATCAGGAATAGCAGTGTTCCGCTAGTACGGTGGTCCATATTCTACAAAATACAGGCGGTTGCTTGAAGAGGCACAATAAAATATATTTGCGCCTTCTGTGGCGTATGCCGTTATCTTTCACAATTAAGCAGGATATTCAGCAGAGTATGTCATGAAGTATAGGCCTATATAGGCCTTTATCCTGTATAGACCTACAACATAGATCCGGTAATATCTCCGAACAGTAGCTGATGTGAATGCAGTTGCGTATTATCATCTCTAAAGCTAGATCCGGTAAGCATGTTTTTATTTTGACTGTGAATGAAATGTGTCAACCTACATAAGTACATGCACAAATGTATTTTAAGGCGTTTAATATATTGCAGGAAAAACATCTGTTGTAGCGGCGTCTGGACCATTTTGTAAAGGCAAATGTTTCATGGGACCGAGTATATTGATGTGGTCTGACGAAGCATATGGAATGGTTCTCGAAATCAAAACTTAATGGTTTCATTGTCGATGGATTTTATAAGTTTAAATCGCTGTTTCTTCTGGTTTGAAGTTTACTTAGCTACTTATAACTTCGCTGTTGTGCAGTTGGTGTCACGTAAAACAGATGTCTTAAATTGGATCATAAATGTAAAACAGGTTTAAAAGATGGACTGGGTACTAGAAGCGGAATAATGGAAGAGTGTGTGATCTGCTTAACCAGATATGGGGTGCAATACTCTGAAGGAGCCCAAATAGATTTCCAGTGTGCATTAAATATTATATAATTGCAGATAATGTGCAAATCTGTGCAAATATAATTATTAGTTGAGCGTTAAGGTAATATAGACACCATATAAGACACTGTGGTTTAAAATGTCTTTCGGTTGATTCGACGTGGAATGACCAAGCGAAGCAGCCTTAGGATGTTTCTGTTAACCACTGATGCAGATACAGAGAAAACGTCTTATGACGCAAATTGAGTTAGGAACTTTAAAATACCGGGTGTCACAAATCGCAATTTTAGGCCAATTAAGCTATAGATGACCTTTTGGCACTCGAACTCATTGGTAATTTACAGGGATCTCCAGTTTAAACTTAAACTGCATGATAGCAACAGACCTCTACATATCTTAGCATTAATACAGAGGTCAATGATGTATCCTAGTATACAGACAGTTTTCCCCGCAAACAGATAAAACACTTAAAAGTTATGTGCGGTAATAGCAGATACTATTTTGGATAGGAAGCTCAGTGGTTCAGACTGACTTAACTGAAAGCACTTGCACTGTTGCCTACTGTCAGACAAATTTTCCCAATTACTTTTAAAGGCAGTTTTTTTGTATGACTATTGATCAGAATACCTGGTTATTGCGATTAACCTCCAGAGAATTTGAAGTTCATGAAAGCTCTTGAAATATCAATCATAATTACTTTCCTGTTTGCGGCTGTATGTTATGAAAAAGTTTGTCTTATAAAAAATCTGAAAATTATCTGTAAAAACTAATTTACCATTTGGACAGTACTATCGGCAAAATCAGAGTTGTATTACCAGTCTACATACAGCTGAAACGTGACTGCATTTAATTAAAACTATATTTAATTTTATTTGTGTAATAAGAAATTAAGAAAAATTAGCCTTTCACTCAACATCAGACAATATTCCTAATGTCCTCCACAAGAGCTTATATTGATTTTTATGAAAATGATACATTAAAAACCAATATAGGGAAAGTTGCAAAGTCAGAAACCCCAAACCACACGAAAAATGTGAATTGGAACATTGTGTGATACTGAAGTCTGGGACTCATTTGCCAAGCTGTAGGATGATAGTTACGCCACTGACTACTGTTCTAAGCAACTATCTTATGACATTTCAAATCGAAATACAGTTTATTATTAAGCAAGTTACCCACAAGGAAAGTAGGTTCAAACAAAGTTCTTGTAGTTACTGAGAATATCTTTCAATGTAAAATCTATGCACATTTTTGAAATGTGGTATAGTAAATATGAACCAAAAATTTTCCAATAAAATATATGTTGTATTTTTAAGCTACAGCCAACTTTCAATTTAAACTAAAAGTAGTCACATATATTTACAGAACATTTCAAAATCAGCATTTATATTAATCACTAACACTGGTCAACATAGAAATCGTTACTGACTGGAAAAGGCCCTAATGTGTAGCATCTTGGTGTGCTGAACACGAATATAACCATAAAAAATTTTTATTGGCTCTCGTTTTGAAAATATTTCATATAGTTCATTTTTTATGTTTCACCATGTAAATTTATGCAGTAGGACTGCGACAATATCCTAAATAAGTCTAGAATGATGTAATATTCCACCTCATTGCATAATCCCATCATGGACACATCATGCACAGTTGATTACGTCATTTTCTGATGCAATGTAAAACTACAGCCAGTCGGCTGCTGACGTAAGATGACGTCAGCAGTGTACTATATAAAGCGAGTTGGAACGGTTGAGCATTTACAATATTACAGACTTTGTGCGAGACAGTTTAAGTTACTGTTTTATAAAACTATTATTACTTTATCCATTTAAATACAATACAGAACAGTAATGCCTCGGAAGTGCGTAAATACTGTGGACAACTTTTGTTACATTTGTGGGGAAGTGACATTTGCCAACCAGAAGAAAAGTATCACTTATCAAGTCAAGAAGGCATATCATGCTTACTTCGAATGCAAGGTTGGTGACCAAGACAAGCCATGGGCCCCGCATATATGCTGTGCTACATGCACAACACAGCTTTCACAGTGGTTGAATGGCAAAAGACCATCAATGCCGTTTGCAGTTCCCATGGTGTGAAGAGAGCAAAGCAACCACGTAGATGACTGTTACTTCTGCTTGGTTCCTCCTCTTTCCGGTGGAATAACGAAGCAAAAGAAGTCGACAATAGTCTACCCAAACATTCCGTCAGCATTGAGACCAGTTCCACATGGTGATGGACTTCCTATTCCAGAACCTCCAGCAGAATATATTTTCCTTGATTCATCTGATGAGGACAAGGGTGAGCCGACATGTTCTTCTCCTGGTCCGTCAGCGTGCAGTGATCCCGATTTTCACTGTGGTGCATCATCAACCCCACACAGAATAACACAGGAAGAACTAAATGACCTTGTTCGTGATTTGGACTTATCCAAAAACAAGGCAGAATTGCTAGGATCAAGACTCCAACAATGGAATCTTCTAGAAGAAGATGTCACAATTACTTCATATAGAAAGCGCCATCAGCAGTTGGAACCTTTCTTTATGAAGGAAGGTAATCTGGTATTCTGTTCCAATATTGACGACCTCATGAATGCCTTACAGATCACTCATGACCCACAAGAATGGAGACTCTTTGTAGACTCTTCAACACTGAGTCTTAAGGCTGTGCTTTTGCACAATGGAAACCGTCTTCCATCTATTCCATTAGCGCATGCTGTCCACATGAAAGAGACATACGATAACCTAAAACAGCTACTGCATTCCATTGACTATAACAGGTACAAATGGCACCTGTGTGGTGATCTGAAGGTAGTTGCCATTTTAATGGGACTGCAGCAAGGATATACAAAATATATGTGTTTCTTGTGTGAGTGGGATAGCCGAGCAAGAGAGTTGCACTACGTGCGGAAGGAATGGACTCCCAGACAAAACATGGCAGTTGGACAGAAGAATATCCAGCACCCAGCTCTGGTCGAGGCTCACAAAATCCTACTACCACCCCTTCACATCAAACTAGGTTTGGTGAAGAACTTCGTGAAAGCCATGCCAGCTTTCCGATACCTGCATGAAAAATTCCCTCGACTCAGCGAAGCAAAGATTAAAGAGGGAGTTTTTGTGGGTCCTCAGATTAGAGAACTCTTCAAAGATGACCGCTTCAACAACTTGCTGGAGGGTGATGCGAAACAAGCATGGAATGCTTTTCGTCTAGTGTCTACAGACTTTCTGGGGAATGTTAGGGCAGAAAACTACAAGAAACTAGTAGAAGACATGCTCAAGCAGTACCAGAAATTTCGCTGCAATATGTCTCTGAAGATGCATTTCCTTCATTCCCATCTGGATTTTTTCCCTGACAACTGTGGTATGGTTAGTGATGAACATGGCGAACGTTTTCATCAAGATATCGCAACAATGGAGCAAAGGTACCAGGGAAAATGGTCCACTACAATGTTGGCTGACTACTGCTGGACACTCCGCAGAGATGCTCCCGAACAGCTGTACAAGAGACAGGCAAAAAAATCTAAGAACTAGTCTATGACCTGGTTTTTACAAATATTAACTGTAAGTGTATCACTATTGGCATGCATTGTGCGATATAAAATTACTTCATTTCAGATTACAAAAAAACTAGAGCCAATTCGGCATTTTCACTGTCATATTCGTATTCAGCACATACAAATTGATAAGAACTGACTAATTTCATTTCAGTAACATGACTTTTGTAAAAATTTGTTGTCCAGTGGGGAATAGGCCTGTATTATTTGTTTTTGGTTTAGTTGTTTCTATACGTAGGCTAGCAATGTTTCTCCAGGCGGGAGTTCACATGACTTATTTATGAGCAGAAATTTTCGTCTAACACTAAATTCTTTAGTGCTTTAAAGTAAGCGATTGTAAACCATTTCGTTTCAACCTGGTTTCCTGTCGTTCGGTCGAGAGCGCCTCTGATGTGAGTCCCCATATAAATTTTTCATTGTTTCAAAATTTTTGGCTTTTAAATTAAATCATTAGGCGTCATTAAAAAAATGCCGTATAAGCGTAGGTCGGGTGATCCAACATCGCGTGATCAAAAGTTGTATAACCGTTTGACACATGATCCATAGATTTTGTTCTTCTGGTTATCGGCCCCCGGTTCATTTGTCCAATGGCGCCATTCCTCACTATGTTGTGGCTCCTCCTTCGTAATCATAGCATAGCACCAAACATCGTTATCAACATCATCAACAGCGTCATCAGCATAGTCATAGTCTTCCTCATAATCTTTGTCATCATCATCATCATTATCGTCATCGTCAACGTCGTTGTTGTCATCGTCATCGACATCGTCATCGTAGTCATGAGCGCATTTGAGCATTGCTTGAGAAGTACTACATGTAAATAAATGTCCAGATACTTGCATACAAACATTATCCGGTAACAGGACAATAACCTTCTGGACAATTACCCCCCGGACAATTACCCCCGGACAATTACCCCATGCAAATAACCCCCCGGACAATTACCCCCCGGACAATTACCATCCTATACAGTAAAGAGTAGACATGAAAGACTTACCATACATCAAAAACTAAATATTGGACAATTATTAGACAATTGGGCCCAGACTAGACATGAAAGAATTACCACACATCAAAAACTAATTATTAGACAATTATCAGACAATTGGGCCCAGACTAGACTCTTTCATGTTGTGTGGTAATTCTTTCATGTCTGTTCGTAGATAATGCGAGGCCTATGTTGTATGCTTCTCATCCTGCTTAGCTATCTATGTGAGTGAAATTACGTGACATAACCTCTGTAGCAAGATCCGGTAAACTGTTTATGTTTTCTTGTATTTTCATTTTCACTATGAAGCATATATACTGTATGAGGTAGATGTGGAGGTCACTAACAGTAACAGTAGGGTCGGAAAACAGAACCCTGAGAAATACCACAGTTAAAACAGCAATAAGAGACAGAAAGAGATAGAGATAGAGAGGTAGAGGCAGAGGCAGAGGCAGAGACATAGGCAGAGAGAGACAGAGAGAGACAGAGAGATAGAGAGGGGAGAGACAGAGAGAGATGAACAGACAAAGATACAGAGAGACAGAGAGACAGAGTGGGAGGGAGGTAGAGAGGGAGAGAGGTAGGGAGGAAGGGAGGGAGGGAGCGAGAGATAGAGAGAGGGAGGAAGGGTATGATTTGATCCAAGATAGGATATTAGATAAGGATTTCATAGTCCATTGTATCGAATCTGTTGATATGCCTAAACTATAGAGCAAACGACTTTCTGAAAACTACTTGATTTAAACAGCTTGCATTGCAAAGACAGTTTCGGTAAATTGTTGGTGTAAGCAGATTAGTTGGTATTTAGTTGGTTGATGAAGGCAAGCTAACGAGTGAGATGGCAAGGAACGTCATATTCTGAGAGATTTTAAACAAAAAACCGGTATTTTGAGAGGAATTCCTAGTCATATGACAGCTTCTAAGACGACATATCGATTAGTTAGATTGTTCAGAGCATTAAAAGTCCTGGTCGACAGGTGAGGTTGTTACTGTAGGATCAATCAGAGTTGCTTGTAATTGGATGCAGTTCGTTTATTGTTTATTTTGATAGGAATGAGTGGGAGATACAATTTTAGCCTCAGAAGCAGAATCAAATATATGGAAAGATCGAGTAGGGGAGAAATTTATGTCAGCATGATTATTATCTTAGAGTAGAGACTCATTTTGCATGGAGCTTAAGCGTTATAGTATACAGTAGTCGCCTTGATCCAAGACACGGCACCGAAGAAGAAGAGTCAAGGAACCGGACATAGTGGGGATAACTTTCCCGATGAGAGAATATTAACGCTACATAAGAAACCAAAAAAGCATATTGTATACAATACATTCAGTATACAGTAGCTTGATTTCAAAAACTGTTCTGTATCGGTTCGAGACTGTTAAATAAACTCTAAAACGGTAGATTTCGTTGCAGCTTGATTTCTTGCATGGCTTAATGATACTGATGGCAAACACTTGAAATCTACCATTTACGCTATATGGCCAAACATTAGGGTCGTTGAGCGACCTGTAAATATTAAAATATTTCGCTGAAAATGTGCACCTAATATTTTTATAATAAGGAATATCTTTAAAGGGTGAGACTTGCTTTGCAATTAATTTTCGCCATGTAAATAAGGGCCACCCCACTGTGCATGAGAGCTCATGAAAATTCATACCATGCTGATTACATAGTAAACTTTTGCCCCATGAGTGACCTTTAAATGCAGATCGATCGGCGTAAAATTTTACGCAAACTATTTCTTACTAAATTGAAATCATATGAGAGGGCGAGAGTTGCAAATTTCGAAAATGAGAAAATTATGGCCACACTATTGCGGCTATTTGTAGACCTACATTGTTACAACTTTAGCTGTCATGAACAGTTTAAACGCAACTGAAACACAGAAAACACAAAACCATCTCTCTAGGCTGATGCCAATGGATCAAGAATGGTGAAGCGTTAGTGGGGATTTATTTTGAACTTTATTTTTCTTTTTGTCTCCAGCAGTTTCTGCAATAAATGGGAAACAAAATGGTGAGAAAAGCAAAACAACGAACCAATGACGTCGTGCAACAGATCAAACCAATCAATGATGTTGTGGAACAGACCAAACCAATCAGTGACGTCGTGGAACAGACCGCTGAACATCACAGAGGATTTTTAGAGGAACATATAGATCCAGACACAGGACTCCTGAACAAACTACGTGGCAATGAAACACTTTTCAAGCGAGAATTCACAAAGATTAAACAGTCTAAAACATTTATTGATAGAAACACTGAACTGCTGGATTGCATTTTGGCAAAACATCAGTGCGATCTTTTGGCCACGTCGCTCAGAGAAACAGAGCAGATACACATTGTAAATTACGTAAATGAAAATGGAGGTAAATATCGAATTAAATAAAAAGATCAGTTTATTATTATTATTATTATTATTATTATTATTATTATTATTATTATTATTATTGTTATTGTTATTGTTATTATTTCTGCATTTATTAAGCGTCACTATCTAATAAGTACACGTGTAAGCATCAATCGATGGCACTGAGCAATTGTGAACTTACTAAGGGTTCCTACACAGTAACCGTCTCAGATGAGGATCGAACCCATACTCTGTGTTACCAGCCGAATGTTCTAACCAATAAACTGCCGTGTCCCATCAACGCTGATTAGATATATGGGTTGGGCACTTAAAGGAACTCTCCTAAAATGTAACAGTACTTTTTAAATATTTCTGAACTCAGACATATTTTTCAACTTTAGGCGCTCGTATAGCTGTGCATGCGGCGGGCGGTGTGTATACGGGCGCCGTGGGCGGTGCGGGTCCCGGGATGTAATATGTGGGCTTGAGCGCAGTAGGCCTTCGGCACAGCCCGCCGCTTGTCCCGCTCCGAGCGCAGCTGGTCTGCCGCTTGTGGCGCAGACAGCACATTAATCCAACTCATAGGGCGGCAGGGCCGAAGGTTCGACCGCGAAGTGTGTTGCGACAGCAACGCAGACGCAAATAAGGCAAACGCCTTTCTGGCGCCGCAAGCCTTTGGATGAATGCCGCGCGGGCTTCCTCTTAGCCATGCTCGATCAGCTCTTTTTTGCCTTCTCGTCCATCACAGTCACACCAACAGACTTGTGTCGGATTTCCTCCTTCATGGCCCGGTACTTTTCAACCTCATCGAGGATCAGCTTGTGCTCATCATCACTGGTCATGGTGTCTTCCAACGCTTTCGAGATGTGCCTGTGGACGGTGTTGAGCTTGTTTGCTGCTGGCGAGCACAAGAACTGCTTCATGCTTTGCCGCTCTTGCAGAACATCTCCGGCTGATGGCGACGCCAGCGACATCAAGCAGGCTGGCTAGCACGGCGAAACCCTCAAGGATTAGACCGGGTACGAGTTCAACTCCCGTCGCCAGCAAGGTTGCGCCTCCAACACCCACCCCGAGACTGATAATTGCAAAGACGATGGACCCACCATCGGCCGCATTTACTGCTCTACGATACTTTTTGTGCAGACGGCCGCGGGCTTCCACCTCCAATCTGAGTAAGGCCTCGAGCTCTCCGATTTCTGCAGGCAGAATGTCTTTGGTGTGGACGGTGTCATCTCAGTGAGCAAGGCCGGATCGGTGAGGCGGATACAGTGGCATAGTTTCTCTACCAGTAGAATAGCCCTGATAGGAATATCAAAACGACCGCGCATCTAACGCATCTTGAATTCAACATTTTGACAGGTTGACGTGTAAAATGTGCGGTTAAAATCGAAACCTCCGCTGATTTCGGTGACTATGGAACCGATATTATCTAGTGCTTCCGGAACAATCATGAATCTAGCCTCGTTGAAATAATAACCAGACACATTGAATCTCCAGAAGCCAGGGCCCACTAAAAACTTGTATGGCGGATTGAGACTACTCACGCACGGGTACCTCAAAGTAGTCAACGAAAATGCTACAGACTCTGGCGTTCGCATGAGAGAGTTTGTAGACGCCACACGCGTGAATGGCCGCGTTCTTGTAATCCAGGAATTCCTGAAGCACACCAGCCAAAATATCGGGTGTAGTAGGAGCCGTAACGCTACCATGGCTCATACGGTCCAGTGTGGACACCCCATTGTTACAGTTCAGGTGATATTTACTCATGTCGGTCTCCCCATTCTGCCTTAGGTACGCTCGGATTTTGAAGCGCATGTCGGCCGCCATGTCGTTCGTTGTAGCAATAACTAGAGGCAATGTAACACTAAATGTTTCGACTAAGTGTGTTTTAAACAGGAGATGCCGGTTGCCGCCACCTCGAAAGTGACTGCGTGAAGATTTGGAAGTGTGAAAGCCCTGTTTTGTTTGATTCCTCGGCAGTTACGTTTAGCCGGTAGATACTATATGGCGAACGTGTTGTAATGACAAACTCTCGCGCCAGTTCACCCAACACGGCGTTAGACCTCAGAAGAGTCTCGAATATACCACCGTTGGAGCCTGCGAATACCCACGGCGTAATCCGATCTAAGTTAGATCTTCGGCCGGCAAGGCGGACTTTCCAAATTTGCGCGGCCGTTGAACTTTGAATCTGCATCCAAGCTCCAGCTGCCTGGCCAGTAGTTACCCACTCACCCCCACGAGTGTCGGATTAAATGACGACATTCTCGCTGCTGCGGAGTCGAAGATCGCACTCGCCGTCGACGCCCCGGAGTATGAGAAGAAGGGTGCCCGAATCGTATCGGCTATTATGTCGACGAAGTCGCGGTTGGAGGTGGGAGTCAGAACGGTGCGCCGCCGTCTCACTGCTAAGAAAGGCCCGCGCTTGCCTGTTGAACGTAGCTTGTTGAGTCGATAGATGGCAGATAAACTTTCCGCAATATACTACAGTCTTAAGGGGTAATGGCGAGGTACGACTGCAGTGAACAAGCTGGCCTCAGCCGCAAAAGTTTCCAGGGGCGATACGCGCGAATGGCTGAAGAAGCAAGCCGTGTGGCAGATTTATCTTCCGGCGCTGCGCCACCTACCGCGTCCAATGTGCACCAGGCAGACCTACTTTATTTAGCTCATGATAAGGTGGGCCGAAAGAGGTACAAGTATGAACTGACTGTTGTTGATATCGCCTCACGATACAAAGAGGCTAAAACGCTGACTGATAAGAGCGCTGCAGAAGTTGCCGCGGCATTGGGCCGGATCTACAAGCGCGGGCCGCTTCTTCAGGTCGACCCTGGGCGCGAGTTATGGGTGCTGTCACACAACTGGGGGCAAAGCGGGATGTGCATGTGAGGCTTGGACATACTGGTAACCATTGGCAGCAGGGAATCGTCGAACGCTTCAATCGTACTTTAGCTGAGCAACTATTTGGGGCGCAGTACGCCCAGGAGCTGTTTCTTACTGTGCATGGGTCTACAGAGCAATCGGCCAATTGGGTGCGTCAGCTGTCTTAGGTAGTGGCTGGACTGAACGACGAGCTGATGCGGTTGACTGGTAAGAAGCCGGCTGATTCGATTAAGACTTCACTGGTGGTACGAGAGTCTTCTCTTCCAGCTCGTCGTACGATCGGCAATGTGCTATCTGGTCGTTGGCCTAGATGAGCCCATCCTCGGGCATGATGTCTTGGTTCGGTATTTGTATTCGCCTGGTGAGCTCGAGGATGGTCGAAGACGCGCTATCGACTCTGAGTGGTCGCTCACAATCCATGCATTTCGAATGTTGTCCGGCAGGCTGGGTGGCCGGCGATGTACTATCTGGTGGATGGGCCCGCCCGCGGGTTGTGCGCGAGGAGCTGATTTTGGTGCCTATGGACACCAAGCTGCCACCTGATAGAATATTCAACAGCCGACGAGCTCGTTTAAATACTCTTCCAATGCGTCCTGGGGCTCGCGCTTGATGATATAGTGCCCGTATGCTCGCGTTGTGACTTCATTTGATGCTTTCCACTTTTTCGTGTCCAAGAGGGAGAGGCTGGTCTTGTTTTGCTCGTATAGGCCCATTCGGTGCCCGTGGCTTCGGAAGACGACCTGCGGTTGTTTGAATTCCTTTCGCTCGAACAAACATTGCTTGTACAGGTCGTGGCATACATCTTTCTTCACTACGGCCTTCTGAACGTCCTTTGCTTTCCGGATCTCTGCGCCACTCGCTCTCAGGATGGACTCATTCTTCGGGCGTAGGCCGACAAATTCTGCAATGGGGTACCACTATATGTGTCTTTGAACTTGCCCACAACCCTCTTGTTCTCACTGCTGTGGCATGGGCTGTTCGGTGGATATTCGCTGTGAAGTTGTACAAGCGCTCGTTGCCCCAAATGTCGGCATAGACCTCCGGCGTCTCTACCAGGAACAGCAGGCTGTCGCTGTCGGTATATAGAAGATGGGCCTTGCCCACCGTACTGGGCTTTGATCTCGTTATACCAGAAGTTATACATCAGATGTTTGTTGAGGTCGAGGTCGGCCTGACCAGTGAAGACTGGCTGGTTGAGCTTGCTCTTAGCGATATAGACAGTCACAAGAACGCCATCAAAGATGGTGTGTGATAAGCATGCGTGATAAGCAGAAATTGCATGGTTCCTGCTTGGCGATGAGCCTGGGGTTTCTTTCGTTGGGGTCCATGGTCGCACCTCCCACCGGCATGTTCAGCACCTCAGAGTCGACGTAGATGACGTATGGCGCATTTGTTTGTGCTGGTTTTGGAATTTGAGGCTGTTCTCATCATCTTGCGGCATCGCAATCCGCTGCGGCTTCTCACCAATATCCTGGCAATCCTTGGTGTGGCTAACAAGCAGGGCTAGATGGAGAAGATATGCAGGCAGCGGCGGCATGGGTGCCTTCTGCATCTGTCGCCGCTGTTTTTTTACAGCACACAACCCAGATCCCTGCTACGAGTGGGCTGGTTTTCACCATCGGCCTATAATAAAAGATCGACGTTATAGACTCTAGTCGCAGCAGAGACGCGGATCGGATACAGCCCGCCTTTACACCCAAACACGATTACGACTAGGTTTGAGTTCTGGCGTTCGAAAAGGCTGATTTCCGTCACTTTCGCTGGGAAGGCGATTCCTGTAAAGTCCAACTTGCCGAGGTGGGCTCGATACTTGGTTGGGCGTTTGGGGTTCCTTTCTGCTGGATGCAATGCCGATAATACAGCCCATTCGTAGCAGCGGTTGTCTATCTTCTGCACAACTGAGAGCGTAGGAATGCACTTCGGTGTAGGGAAATAGCTTATAGTCCCTAACGGCTGATACCTAGCAATGCCAAGATCCAGCGTAACAACCCGCCGGAGTCTCCATCCCAACCCCTCGTTGGTGTACTTCTCGAGGCGCCTGAGCATCTGGGCATTAGCCCTTTTGTATATTATCCTGGATGTCATCCGCGTTAAGAACTGGTGCGGCGGCACTCAGGAAGTTGTGGTGGTGATGTTGGGAGCCGCTTTCTCCCCATATACATGATCGGTGGTTAGCACCATCTTTTCCAGCTCGGCCGTTGGTATTTGCGAATGCTTAAGACCTACTGACTCTGTAGTCTCTTAGAAGCCGGTTGGCGAGTTCTTTGTGCAATACAAACCGCGAGAGCCCACCTCTACCATTCAGAGATAACAGAGGATCAAACTCCTGCAGCAGCGCAGTGCGTGTTTGCAGCTTGCGCTGGCGCATCGGGGTGACTGGGCTTGGTAGAGCGGCTTCAGCAAGCGCTGTTTAACCACTTCCGGGATGGGCTCATCCAAGATGTTCTGCACAAAGGCCCAGAGAGCCGACAGCTTGATTGTGACCAAGAGCTCATCAATGTACTCGCTCATACTGTCACTGCCGATATTCACCACCTCAACCATTTCTCTAATTGGGTGTTCAGAAGCTCAGCAAGGACCTTTTTATAATGCCTTCTAGTGCGTCTCTCAATATCATGCAGCATTTGTGCTGCTCGTGCGCCGCCACACGGCTGGCATAACCAAGTCATGGACTGCGTGCCTACACCACAGGTGCGGCCTGGCACAGGTAGGACGGAGCCATGCTAAAGATGGGCTCTGTGTTGCTTACAGTGCTCGTATACACATTGCTTGCCGCATGTTGCCGTCTCTGCAACCAAGAGCCATGCGCATTCATTTCTTCCAATCATTCTGGTGATTTGATATGCCTTAGAGAAACGCATTCTCCGCAAGTCCCTAAATGGAACGCGGCGCGGTCTGCGCTTGCGCTGTGTGTCTGTGCCACAAGCGCAGACCGGATGAGCTCAAAGCAGACGCGCAGCGGGATGTGCTGGGGCGGCACGCGCAGCAGCTGCTATGCTCAAAGCCTACTGTGCTCAAAGCCTCATATTGTATCGGGGGCGTGCTCAGAGCGGCACGCCCAGCAGCCACCGCGCCCAGGCTACGCGCAGCAGCCGCTGTGTTCAGGGCCTATGTGTTCTCAAACGCCCATTTAACATCTGCTAAGGTTCTATATCAAAGTCTAGAGTCCTAAGCACGCACAGCTTAGTGTCACACCGAGGAAGCGCAAGTACAACCATGTATCACGCAGTCACTTGGCGATCTACTCTAAGGAACTACACTGGCTACCAGTGAAGTATCTTTACACGTTCAAACTCCCTACACATTACGCTGTGTGCTGGCAATGGTACAAAAATCTTTGCCTATATTAGATGCATTGCGTCTCAGCACAGTACTGCAAGATATGTTTCTGCAATTCTGTGCGTTCAATTAATAAATGTCTCTTGTTACATTCAGAAGAAGAAAATAATCGACTTTGCGCAAAATAAGACATTCTAATGAAACTGGAGTGACTGAGAATGGGCGGAATAAACAACTTAAGGCATCAGTGATAGCTAACTATGACTCACATTCCCATATTAACAAGCAGTTAATTAAGTCCTAGTCTGAAAACTTCATTCAAACAAATACTTTAGTATTGCCCACATTGCATGTCTTATGAGGTTTTAGTGTTTCTGCAAAATGCAGTTTACTTAAATTTGGGCAGCATATCCGAAATAAACAAGTGAACATAAGAGAGTTATGATGCATTGGAAAGCCATGAAAATGTCATATGTTAAGTCAAAATAAAAGGCATCGGCTTGGATATGAAAAGGTCTAAATTGAGAATTTTAAGGATATACGGTAGAATATGACTTCTGGAAGCAGAAAAGCAAGCGAATCTAGAGCACAGCAAGCGGTTAAGAATTCATCCAGGCAGAAAATTTTACAAAACGAGGAATTTTCAGGACGATAGAAAGCACTTGAACTGGTAAAGGAAGCAGAGGACTTTTAGAGCGCCTTTGTCAAAAGGCATAAACATCAATCGATGACCGCTTCAGTTGAAATCATAATGAGAATCAGAACACCTAAGCATCCTCCAAGAACTCTCGCATATTTTGAGATACATGCAAGACGATGAATGAGGTGCAGTCAAAGTTCTTCTCGTAGTACAAGCCTCAGTAGTTGGTGAGGCCTCAGCGTACATCGTAGAGTTCTCTATTTTTGTGGGGAGCCAGCCGGGTCGGCGATCTTGTGTTTTCTGCAGTTCATAAGGTCTTGTGCTAGCGTTTCCGTACGATGGTCCTGATGCAATATTTTCATGCTTTCTCGTGGATCGGACAGTCCTTCTGGAAATGTCTTCCACTGAAATTTCGTGCTCTTCTGGTATGTATGCATGTATGTATTATGTATGCATGCATGCATGCATGCATGCATACATAATACATACATGCATACATACATACGTGCATACATAAGTCAGAGAGGATTTTTATGTAGTTTTGTTGTCCTTCTGAATTTGAATGTCTTTTGTTCTTTACAATCTTTGCTAAATTGACTGCACTACATTATACAAAGCGAGAACGTTAGCCTAGACGAACTTTCAACTATTTGTTGTCTGACTGTTCTTATTTCTGCAAGGCTTCTAAGTTATACTTGTTGAGTTTTGATTGGTCCGCATCTCTGCACCCGCGCCATGGATTACCAAGAAAAGTTGATGCAAACGTAATTTGCTTCTTCTCTTGGCTAACCCAAGAATGGTGCGTATGGACTGGGTCGATCCGCTATTCCTATGCTACCTCGCCTGTCAGTCTTATATGACAGACAGCTTTAATAGAAAAGGCGTGTTTTTTCTCACAGTATCTTGAGCGCCGCCTGGTGTAGTGCTTCATTTATCTCTAAATTAAGATGGCGTCTTCCAGGCTGAGCGAGTCGGTCGATCACTGCACTGCAGAAGCAGCTTCTGAAGTTGAACAGAGATTGGCTATATGTCTACTCCCTAATCTTGTGCATCCTCCCTCACAGTCGGACTCAAGCTGTAACTTCTACAGTGGCGAGGCCGACTGGGTAGTGTAATATACTAAGACAGGTTACTCACTTTGGCGTTGCTTGCCTACTCGGATCTACGGTGTGATATGCATTCATACATACAGTATGCATTAAAAATCACCTGAATACGCGCAAATATGCAGCAAATATTAATATAAAACGGCATAATGGAAAAATAAGCTTCACATTTTGTTTTCTGAAACAGAGAAAGGAAAACCTTCCAAGACAAAGGTAAGATTGTGAAAATATTTAATTTAACTAATTTATAAAGCAAATATAACGCCTTTGTCAACAATTTTCGCAAAATGATCATCTCTTGAAAGCTAACTATTTTGGATTTTAATTTGGTTCGAAACCTAAACCAGTAAACTTGAATAAGTTTTTAAGCAATGTTGATGACAAAATCTTTTAGATCAAGCCCCGGCAAAAGGGCTGGTGTTCTTGATATATTTTTGCATGGCGCTTTACATAATAAATCTTGTTTTATTTGAGTCTAAAATAATGTAGATTAGTAGTGTCTTTATTGAGCTCGATGTCTCTTAAGCTTGCGCATTTATTTATAACATTTGTTATTCACGTTATTATTTTGCCTGAATCGTAATCTTGTATGAGACAGTAATGAAAAATTATTGTTCTATCACTTGCTAATAATGTTAGTTTACACATTAGGCATATTGGCGCCATGCCTTCTAGCTCTTTCAAAATTTATATGCTAGACTTGTCATTATGAGAACAATACTTTTGTGGATAAACTTTATAAACGAGTTTGATATTTGACCTTTTTCATGGCTTTCATCATTCAAGCGAATCTAGTTACCCTTAGAAGGAGGATGGGAAATAAAAGGACGAGTAGAGGATTGTCTTTGTCTATGTACATTGGCTCATAATCATTACTAGCTTCTCAAATGGATAATGATTTTGAATGCAATTTTACTTGCAGCGACCTTCGATTAATGCTTTGGGCATTATGATAACAGCGCTATAGAAGTCAATAAGTTAGAATATCCTTGCTTTTGACATAGGCATATGACTACCAAAGAAAGTTGATAGTTTGAATAGTGTCTTGAGATATATGCGCCTGAGATTTAGTTTATGAGAAAGCTCATGCACATTGCAAATAGACAAGGCAAAATCCCTTTGTGGGCTGAGACTTCCTATGTATATATGTAAGTATGTACGTATATATGTATGTATGTATGTATGCATGTATGTATGTATGTATGTATGTTTTCAGAACATGTATAGTATAAAGCACTTAATTTTTCAGCTATATGAATTTCCACTGGAGTTGTTGGACATCATCTTAGAAAAATCTTTACTCCACTGGATACTGAATTTTTCTCCACAACAGAGAGACGAAGATATCATCAGCGCTTTGGCATCAGTCGAATTCTGTTGGCTTAGGCGAATTACAAAACATAGATTTAAGAACAGAATGTGGAGGCGGCTGAGAGGTAGCTGGTTTCTAGCACTGTTATTTAAAACCATAATAGCTTTTATCGGATTGTCATAAATGCTTGCTAAGTGAAAAAAACTACGAGCCATGCGTTCCATTTGTTTAATTTTAAAAAGACTGTACATTTGGCTTTCAGTCAAATATATTTTGAAAATGCAGAATTGCAAACAGTGCATTAATTAAGCCATTAGTGCCTGATTTTTCAAAAACATTAATTCAATTTTAGTTTGCTTGTATCTTCTTCTTCAGTGTTCTGCCGTTAGGCAGGTCCAAGAGTCCAACGACGCCATTCTTCTCTGTTCTGTGCCCTTTCTTTAACTTCTCTGTAGCCCCGTCTTCTTTCTTTATCCATCATCCAGTCCAACAGCATATTTCTTGGTCTTCCTTGAACCTTCTTTCCTGTGTCATATGTCATATGTGCTTGTATATACAGAACAAAGATAAGAAAAAATACTAATTTCATCATTGCTTGTACAATATGTGAATTTGAGGTACTTTTATAAGCGTCCCCATTTCTGGGACGCTAGGCACGAGAGGGTGGCTGAACTAATGAACATGTAGTCGCAACCACAACTTGCATTCTTGCATCAAATTAAAGTCAAATCTGCTTAATTAAAACGAGGTCACTATTCACCAATATCTACAACAGTCAACAGTACTTAGGGATAATAAGAAAAAATAAAGAAAAGCTGCACAAAATGCTCGACTAGTCCATGAGTATAATGAATATAAAACTGGTAGTTTGCTCGCCTACAGTTTTCAAACTATTTAAACAGTTGGCTACTTGCGACAGTAGGACCTACAAACATGCCACTTGTCTGTTGTCTATTTCGTTTCATGAAACTGTTCAAGGCAATCAATGTGCAGGCCAACGTTGCACTTCTTGCATTATTTTTTGACCTCGAGATTACGAAATGCACAGCGTCTTTGTGTTTCAGTTGCTTCGATGTAGTGTTTGCCATCCCTGTGGACCATTCCCTTTCTTTTTTCCTGTCTGGATGCTGGAACATATGATTTAGGGTCAACTGTTCGTTTAGTCGTCGTGGTAGCTTAGTCAAGCTGCTGTCCAATGAAGTCTTCGCTGCAGTATTCGTCATGTTTGACATACAACCATCAAGAGATTCGAAAAGACGCAGTGATGGTTTCAATAGTCTTCACCGTGAATTGGCAGCTGACAAAGTCTCTGTCGCAGCACCTGCTGACGAAGTGTCTGCAGTACCATCTCCATTCCAACAGCTAGCTGGCGATGTCTTTGCCACAGTATATATTGGTGGTTGAAATCTTGGTTGTATCTGACACTCTCGCACCACGGTAAGGCGACGCTGCAGAACCATCTGCAGTCAAATAGCTGGTCGGTGGATATTCCGTCACAATCGCTGCCACCGTGGATGTAGACACAGTGTGTGATTCATCACCTAACTCAATCCTGAAGTGTTCTCCCATTCTCACACTTGCTACTGTCTCTGCTCCCAGTTGCCTGTGAGTCAGGTTATGACACGTGCCTTCATTTTCATCGCCACTATCCTCATCGCTACAGTTTGGATCACACGGCGGCGTGATGAATATATCTGCACGCGTGAAGTCGTCATCATCTAGCATTGCTAGTACTTGATGAACAGTAAATTCTTTTATCTCGGCATGCTAATTTTCACCACAACAAAACGCAGATACATTTATGTATTTTGAAATCAAACATGTGCCCAAATTGAAAGCCTCTCGAGCCAGACTGCACAGCCCAAACTGACTACCATATGGAACTGAACATGCCTAATCGGGCAAAATTTCACCAATTCTATAAATCAAATAAAGACCTCGCAAAACAGTACAGTACATATACTGTGAAGGACAACTTAAATTATGCATATTAACATAATAATGACTCAGAAATTCATGGATGCAATTTTGTAAGCTTGAAACTAAGTCACACAAAAACGTCCACCCTCTTGTGCCTTGCGTCCCATAAATGGGACGCCTCGTCAGGCATCACTAAAATTGCCAAAATGATTCTTTAAATTAGACAAAGTTATTGAACCAGTTGCAAAACATGTTGACCTTCGTGTGTGTTACGATAAACTTGTAGAATTAATAATTATATCCAAAATAATGAAGAGTTAATATACATAGATCTCACAAAAGCTACGGTAAATCTTTTCTAGAAACAAACGCCATCAACACGCTCAAAAATTATTTAAGTGGCCCAACAGTAGTCCAGAAATGTTGTATAGAGTTTGAAAAAACAATGTGATATAAAATACTTGTCAAGTTATTGGAAATTTGAATTTATTCTAAATTTTAAACACCTATAATTTCTGCAAACATGATACGAAACAGACGTAGTCGAGTCGGCAGGAAAACAGCGATTTGCTAGTAAACCTAATGCAGTGTGAGTTGTGTGAGATCTGATACTACAAACATCCCGTATGTGAAGTGAACCGGTTTGAATATGGCCCGAACGTGGTCAGATGTCTGCACAATATAAACGTCTAGGTACATAATTCAAAATTCGCATTATTTTGAGACAATGTGCTTGAGAAATAGTAAAGGTCTCCGACTTTAGACAAGTTACATGTACATATTGTCTTATAAATATTTTTGGCCAAAAAGAAAGAGCTGTTGAGGCTTGACAACTTACCTACGAGGTTATTATAAAAAGCCATCGTTGGCGTGATTGCTGTTTTTTGAGTTGAAACAATAACTTCGGGCAAAAAAAGTTACGTTGCTGAAGACATGTTGTAGTGTGACAGATCTGTACTGTATTTAAAAGCAGGGATTTTATTGCTTTTTTAGATTTGTATGAAAAAACCAAGATACGATCAACAATTATTAGAAACAACAAAAATTTCACTGGACAACAAATTTTTACAAAAGTCATGTTACTGAAATGAAATTAGTCAGTTCTTATCAATTTGTATGTGCTGAACACAAATATGACAGTGAAAATGCCGAATTGGCTCTAGTTTTTTTGTAATCTGAAATGAAGTAATTTTATATCGCACAATGCATGCCAATAGTGATACACTTACAGTTAATATTTGTAAAAACCAGGTCATAGACTAGTTCTTAGATTTTTTTGCCTGTCTCTTGTACAGCTGTTCGGGAGCATCTCTGCGGAGTGTCCAGCAGTAGTCAGCCAACATTGTAGTGGACCATTTTCCCTGGTACCTTTGCTCCATTGTTGCGATATCTTGATGAAAACGTTCGCCATGTTCGTCACTAACCATACCACCGTTGTCAGGGAAGAAATCCAGATGGGAATGAAGGAAATGCATCTTCAGAGACATATTGCAGCGAAATTTCTGGTACTGCTTGAGCATGTCTTCTACTAGTTCCTTGTAGTTTTCTGCCCTAACATTTCCCAGAAAGTCTGTAGACACTAGACGAAAAGCATTCCATGCTTGTTTCGCATCACCCTCCAGCAAGTTGTTGAAGCGGTCATCTTTGAAGAGTTCTCTAATCTGAGGACCCACAAAAACTCCCTCTTTAATCTTTGCTTCGCTGAGTCGAGGGAATTTTTCATGCAGGTATCGGAAAGCTGGCGAAGTGCGGTCCATGGCTTTCACGAAGTTCTTCACCAAACCTAGTTTGATGTGAAGGGGTGGTAGTAGGATTTTGTGAGCCTCGACCAGAGCTGGGTGCTGGATATTCTTCTGTCCAACTGCCATGTTTTGTCTGGGAGTCCATTCCTTCCGCCCGTAGTGCAACTCTCTTGCTCGGCTATCCCACTCACACAAGAAACACATATATTTTGTATATCCTTGCTGCAGTCTCATTAAAATGGCAACTACCTTCAAATCACCACACAGGTGCCATTTGTACCTGTTATAGTCAATGGAATGCAGTAGCTGTTTTAGGTTATCGTATGTCTCTTTCATGTGGACAGCATGCGCTAATGGAATAGATGGAAGACGGTTTCCATTGTGCAAAAGCACAGCCTTAAGACTCAGTGTTGAAGAGTCTACAAAGAGTCTCCATTCTTGTGGGTCATGAGTGATCTGTAAGGCATTCATGAGGTCGTCAATATTGGAACAGAATACCAGATTACCTTCCTTCATAAAGAAAGGTTCCAACTGCTGATGGCGCTTTCTATATGAAGTAATTGTGACATCTTCTTCTAGAAGATTCCATTGTTGGAGTCTTGATCCTAGCAATTTTGCCTTGTTTTTGGATAAGTCCAAATCACGAACAAGGTCATTTAGTTCTTCCTGTGTTATTCTGTGTGGGGTTGATGATGCACCACAGTGAAAATCGGGATCACTGCACGCTGGCGGACCAGGAGAAGAACATGTCGGCTCACCCTTGTCCTCATCAGATGAATCAAGGAAAATATATTCTGCTGGAGGTTCTGGAATAGGAAGTCCATCACCATGTGGAACTGGTCTCAATGCTGACGGAATGTTTGGGTAGACTATTGTCGACTTCTTTTGCTTCGTTATTCCACCGGAAAGAGGAGGAACCAAGCAGAAGTAACAGTCATCTACGTGGTTGCTTTGCTCTCTCCACACCATGGGAACTGCAAACGGCATTGATGGTCTTTTGCCATTCAACCACTGTGAAAGCTGTGTTGTACATGTAGCACAGCATATATGCGGGGCCCATGGCTTGCCTTGGTCACCAACCTTGCATTCGAAGTAAGCATGATATGCCTTCTTGACTTGATAAGTGATACTTTTCTTCTGGTTTGTCAAATGTCACTTCCCCACAAATGTAACAAAAGTTGTCCACAGTATTTACGCACTTCCGAGGCATTACTGTTCTGTATTGTATCTAAATGGATAAAGTAATAATAGTTTTATAAAACAGTAACTTAAACTGTCTCGCACAAAGTCTGTAATATTGTAAATGCTCAACCGTTCCGACTCGCTTTATATAGTACACTGCTGACGTCATCTTACGTCAGCAGCCGACTGGCTGTAGTTTTACATTGCATCAGAAAATGACGTAATCAACTGTGCATGATGTGTCCATGATGGGATTATGCAATGAGGTGGAATATTACATCATTCTAGACTTATTTAGGATATTGTCGCAGTCCTACTGCATAAATTTACATGGTGAAACATAAAAAATGAACTATATGAAATATTTTCAAAACGAGAGCCAATAAAAATTTTTATGGTTATATTCGTGTTCAGCACTCCAAGATGCTACACATTAGGGCCTTTTCCAGTCAGTAACGATTTCTATGTTGACCAGTGTTTTCTGTTGGCAAATATACAACCGAGTGAAGAGTTAATCGAATCGCTGTTGGCCTTCAACTGCATTACGGAAAAGCAAGGACACTTCATTCAACGACAGCTTTCAGAACGAGATAAGAACGCCGAGCTTTTGTACATTGTGAGATCGGTCAACGAGATTAAGTTTTCAAATTTCGTGGAATGTCTTCGACAAACCAACTAGAAGACAGTGGCAAGGATCATCAAAAACGGAGGAGGTTTACACTACTTGTGTTATCCAAAGCTCATAATTAACATAATTGTCTTCCTAATTATTATATTAGATATGCATTTATATTAAATTACATAAAGATCATTCCGATACCTTAAAGTATTTTTATAAATAATTATGGTCTATCGTGCTGGGCATCAGTGTGTAAAATATTCAAATATTATTGCAACTTCCGTACAACTGATGAAGACTTGTGGAAAAGTCTTATGATACCGGTAATAATTCAAAAGAGGTCTTAATATAACAATTTCAGGACTACCTGAAACTTTGAAAGATTGTAATACAGCCATTCTGACACTTTGTTATGGTCATTGGCCACTACAAGGAAAGTAATTTTCTTCTTCGTTTTCAGTGTTCTGCCCCTAGACAGGTAAAAGAATCCAAAGACACCACTTCTGGTCGGTGCCCTCTCCTTGACTTCTCTGTAGACCCATCTTCTTCCTCTATCCATCATCCAGTTCAACAGCATATTCTTTGTCTTCCTGGAACTTGCTTTCCCTCAATTCTTCCTTTAATTACTGTCCTCAGGAGACGATTAAGTTAATGTTTCAACTCAAAAAACGTAATGTGACCAATCCGGTTCACTTGTCTCCTCCTTGTTGTATTGACCAGTGTCCTTTCCTCCTTTACCAAGTGCCACACCTCCTCGTCTGCTTCATAATTCTTTCAGCTGATTTTGACCAGTCAAATCGATATCCACCTTTCAAATTCTTTGAATTTCTCAGTTTCTGCCTTTCCAACAGTCCATGTCTAAGAACCATACAGTGTTACACTCCATATGTGGCTTTTCACCATTCTTTTCTTTAGATCCAGATTCAGCCTTCCTCTCAGAAGTTCCCCTCTCTTTCAGAATGCTACGCTTGCATGCATGCGGAGTGTTTGCGTTTTTCTTTAAAAGACCATAATCGAGGTTGAAGCAAAAGTAAGTTGACGTATAATAGCGTTAGAAAAAAGTTTAGATGCATCTGTAGTCGCTTAGTAGATGTCAACGGGATGTTTTAAAACACTAGAGGCGCGAAAGTCAGTCGCACGTAGGCAAGGTTTAAATTACTCGAGGTTCAAAATCGCAAACAAGTAGGTAGCTCCCGTTGTGACTCGCTTCAGTGAGCTCTCCTACGAGCTCCGGCGCAAACACACCGCATAAAATCAAGCAGAGCAAGCGGGGCGGCGTTCCATTCGACATATATCAATTGAAATTGTGCGCGAT
The DNA here is from genome assembly GCA_964023275.1 of Norana najaformis. Classification (NCBI taxonomy): domain Eukaryota; kingdom Metazoa; phylum Annelida; class Clitellata; order Crassiclitellata; family Hormogastridae; genus Norana; species Norana najaformis. The sequence continues at coordinate 26,231,810 of OZ029923.1, forward strand.
AGTGGATAAAATGAAGGGCACAAATGCATGCGGCTCGCTCGTTCTAGGCACCACCGATCGCTGTGGCAAGAGCTGCCTGGGGGCTTATTGTAAGGCCCACCTTACACGATTGCGCACGGGCCAAGGAACTAGGCCATGTACCGAGTGTGGAAAGGGAGTAATAACCGCGATAGATCTCTGCCGGGGATGTGGCTGTCATCTTGTTCAGTAAAAAAAAGTGGCGAGTAGGTAGCTTCTGAGATGAGTGGAGACGGCTGGCAGCGATTGAGCTTTAGGAGTAAGGTGATAAACTCCCATTTAGAGACACTGGGTATAACCATGCCATTTCATGCTTACTATGGATGAGTATGCTAAGAGTCTCCGGCACTCCGACCTACTGTGCAGAACATCCTGGATAAACCCACTCCGGAAGCAGGCAAACGGTGCTTCCTGAAACCACTGCTTCCAAGGACAGTCTCGCCGGCGCGCAAGCGTAAGCTTAAAAAGTGCACCTCACTTTTGGAGGAGTTTGATCTCCTACTCTCCAAGAAGGGGTAAGAGACGGACTGCTGCAGTTTTTACAGTACAAGGAAGTTACCAACCTGTACCAGAGAGATTATCGCGCGGCTGGAGGGAGTCACTCTAGCGTTCTGAGAGCGCCAGGCATTGAGGTATTGATGTTGGTGGTTTTTGCCACTCGACTAGCAATTGTTCGATGTACTCATCGATGGTTGGCCTGATATGATATGGGTATGCTCAGTGTGTCGCTTTTCTCTAGATTGAAATATCGAATGGGAAGCGGCCCCAATTTGCTCTGCTCGTTTGTATGCAGAGTGTTTGCGCCGGCCTCGTGGGAGGGACCGGCCATGCTAGTCAAAACCGGAGCTACCTCCTTGCTTGCATTGTTTCGCCTCAAGTGTTTTAACCCTGCCTACTTGCGATTGACTTTGGCGCCTCTAGTGCTTTCAAAGCCCGAGTTCACTTCTACTCCTCTGAGTAATTTTTATATTAAAGTTAAAAATTGCCGTACTAAATACAAGGCAGTTCATAGTCTATCATCGAGTATATCTGCGGACTAGTGCTTTCTACTCATACTTGATTTTAGCAGGTCACACTTATGATGAGCTTTATCTTGCCAGCTGTTTGCCCCAACCATCCAAAGAAAGTATTGCAGCTTTGTGCCTTTTCGCATACACGATGCATGCTATGTAATTCACTGCCACTTGCTTTACTTTTCTATCCTTAAACTTGTTCTTTTAAGCGAAGTCATAAATATTGGCGCACTATAGATACCTCTTGAATAACAACTTTTTCTTTGCAAAGCGTGCTCATGTTTGTTGCATATTTCGGGAGTCGAGGTGCTTAAATGAAACTAAACTTCGAAATGGTCACGCATGTACATTGTACAAGCTAAAGAATATCTTTTATTTCAGCATACAACTCAATTATAACTGATGTAATTAAACTGGAGTTGTTCGTAACGTCTTAGAAATTAGTTCGACATTCAATATTCTTTCTTGTTTGCTTTCAGGCGTAATAAAAGTCGAAGTTCAAAATTGTGGTGCAATGTCTACAACATCCATGGACTCGAAGATTCTTCACCAAAAACTCGAAGACCTTCGGAAAGGAACTGAACCAATATCATATCAAACTGAACTCATCAGTCAGCTGATGGAGAAAGACATAGAAATCATCAATTCTCAAATGGACAGACAGACTGCGGTCGTTTGGTTCTGGTGCTGTTCACATGCAGCCATTGAAAGTATTCAGAAGCTGTACGAATCTAATCAGCTAACAGAAGTCTTATTTGGAATTGCACGTATTCGACTATCTGCATCTGAAATCATCCAATCAAAAGTGATCAACATGGATAGCAATCAATTCAAGAAAACATTTGGCAAGTTTTTATGAACACCCTCATCAAGAAGGAAACTTAAAACACATTATCAACATATACAACCTAAATGAATAAAATGACTAAGACAGCGCTGGCAGAAATCAGGAGGATGTTGACACTGGCAAGAAACGCCATTAAATTGCACGAATAGAGTGAAAACAGATGGAAATAGAGACTCAGAAAGAGAAGCTAAACTTAATTCTGTTGCATAGAGATGGGCTAAGACATATTGTTAGGTGGCGCTATGTTAAGCTCAACCTACTAAAATATTGTTTATGTAGCATGACACCAAGACATGAAGAAACCAAAACGGTGGGATTAAAAGACAAAAATACAAAGATACAAGTGCAAAATATAGAGAGGCAACATAAATCTTACAGTGAGAACGAAAGTAAGTAAAACAGACGGAAAGTGAGATGACGACATAGACACATATACAATAATGACAGTAGCATGCATTTAAAGAAATGAGAACGACTCGGATATTTCTAATGAGAAGTAGGATAGACAGGTAGTTGGACAAACAATCATTCAAAAGAGATAGGCAATGAATGGCAAGCAATTTGGCATTTTGAATAGTATAAATACAGTGAGAATTGTATAGTGTTAAAAGGTCGGCAGCGAGTTATGGAAGCAGTGAAATTCACAACGACACACAGACTATGAGAAAAAAGCAGACCAGCATTTAAAATAGACTACTTTTCAAGCCACATGTAGAAAACCACCACCAAGAATGGATTCCAGTACAGTTCTGAAGCAAAACAGTTCAAACAGAGACAAAACGCAGAAGAAAAGCACAGAAATGATTCTCATTTTTAAAATTGTTACAGTGAATAAGACTGAAATCATATGAAAGCTACGATACAGAGCGATTAAGATGAACAGCCAGTTGCAGGTGAGCAGCTAGTGAGATGAATAGGCAGTTATAGATGAACATCAATTAAGATAAAGAGACAGTTACAGGCGAACAGCGTTTAATACGAGCATACAATTACCGATGAACAGCGATTAAGACGAAAAGAGAGTTACAGTAAACAGCGTTTAAGATGAACAGAAAGTTACATATGAACAGCGATTAAGCTGAACAGACATTTATATATGAACATCGATTAAGTCAGAGACAGTTACACATGAACAGCGATTTAGATGAACAGAGTTACAAATGAAGGAAAATACAGGTGAACAGAGTTTCAAAAGAAGGAAAATACAGGTGAACAACGATAAAGATGAACATACATCTGTAACTGCATATAAAAAGCGTTTGAGATTAACAGAAATTTACAGATGAATAGTGACTGAGATGAGCAGACAGTTACAGATGAACACCGAGTGGATGAAAATACAATAATAGACTAAATGCAGTTAAGACGAACACAACAGCAGCACATGAACAGCGAGTGAGATAAAAAAGGCAGCAAGTTAGAATAAAAAAATAATAACATAAATAAATAGCCTAAATCAATGAGAGAGACATTGAATGAGCAATACAAAGAGTTTCTATATTTGCCTAATTGTAATAATATAATTACAAAAGAAACAACAATAAATATATAAACGAAGAAATAAATAATTACAAATAGATAAATAGGCCTATTGAGAAAATCATAATAAAAAATTAATCAGAAGCAATTAAATACGATATTATTCGCAGTGAATTACTTTGGTATTTGTGATAATTTTGCTTTTAGTCGAGTGTCCGATTTCAATTAACTTCACTGAGCGACTCGACTTAGAAACAGATGGAGTAACAATGGGAGTGACGAAACTGCGAAATGAAATCTATGTCATTTTTCTAAATAATGCTTCTGCTGCTTTTGAAATTCGTGTTTTTGAGGATCGAAGTCCATTTCGTCTTCAGCAGAAAATTAAAGAAATTGCTGAGCCCAGGGACATAGTTTCCAGTGTGAAGGAAAATTGTCTCTACGTTTCTGACTTAAGTGAGCGCTGCCTCTGGAAGATTACAAGAGAAACAGATGACCAATACAAAGTCAAAAAATTTCTGACCTTTGATCAACTCCTACTTCCAGCATTTGAATTTGCTTATGAGCCATATACTATGTCAGTGTCCAGTGATGGTCAGTTGTTGATGGTCGATGATTCCATTCTAAGGATCTACGGATCAGACGCAGAACTTCTTCGTTCCATTCAGCTACCCGTAGACATCTGGCAACCAATTCATGCAGCAAATTCATCCATGGGGAATTTCATCATCCTTCACAAGTGCTGGGAAAAGGAGGAGGGAAAGAATGAGTCAAGTGGGAGAAAGGGGGAGAAGTGGGTGGTAAGTGAATTGACCAGAGATGGGCAGATGGTTGTCCGTCGATTTATTCCTTCAAATGAAACTCAGCAACTGAGTTATCCTCATTATCTCGTACTCGATTCAGACGATCAGGTGTTTGTGGCTGACAGTGGGCATTACAGAGTGATTCTCTTGGATTCCGATCTTAAATGGAATCGAATTCTTTGTTCAGCAAAAGAAAAGAGAAAAGAAAAGAGGATCTTTTGGCCACACAGATTGTGTTACGACAAAAAAACGAAACAATTGATTGTCGGAGGAAAATATGATGGAGTTAATGTTTACACTTTCAAACGAAAATAAGCTCACTTTTCTGCGCCACATTCTGTTAAACGATATTCCGTTGAATACCGGATTAAACTTACCCGTTCAAATAATATTTTTTACTAATAGGTAACAGTATGAACAGTAAAATTTTAGGTTCTCGTTTCTTTTCTAATATTTTATAGAAAATCAACTTTATAGAAATCACAGACATTTAATGCGCATGGAGCGTTCTGTCGGTAACTAAGATCATAAGTAAATCGACATCAATATAGCAAGGTGACGGACAGATGATCCACTGTCAGCCAATGAAGCAGTTCCAGCTGATCAGTGACCATTCGTCGACAGAGTTGATATCCAAGCACTACTAAACCTAAAGTCCAATTTTGGGAGAGCATGCCAACAAGAGCGATCTGTTAGAACTAGTTTATAATTGATAAAATTGTAATTCGATGCTAGCTTAGATACGTTCGCTTAAGATTACGAAAGACAACGTGTGATAATTTCATTGACTATAGCTTATTGTTTGTATTAGATCCTGCTTTATGTTCAATCTTTTACGAACCTCCACATTATTCACCTTCGTTGTCCAAGTCTGTATTTGTAGGCTATTGCAACATGTCGGCTACATAAATTATGTAGCCTATATATTGCAACGCACCGTTTTATGTAAGTATCAAAACAGTTGTATGGCTCTCTTTACAACCTTTCGTAAGTGCTGTTCGTTAGCGAGCTTCCAAAGTCGTCCATTCATCGGGTTTCGATTTGTAGACTTGCCTGATTTTGACTTCCTATCGCATATATTATTATATCAACAGTTAAATCGCGACAATAATTTCATTGCCAACAACACTTTTTTACGCACGAATCTCTAAATTGGAATCGTCAGAATAACCAACGACAGTTGCAACTCAAATCACCCGAGTACGCAGCAAATTGTCAAACACTGCTCATCCACTACTAAACACTGTATTTGCTAGCAGTCAGTAAGACATGTCTAGGCTTGCCTATGATTCATCGCCAAGGACAGGCCAAAACCTGGCACTGCGTGCGCCTGAGAAATACCCGATATTATACATTTACTGTTTTTTCCAAAACTTTCTGGCTTAAGTTTTTTTTCGAAACCCGCTGACTCATCGCATCTCTGCAGCGTCAGGCAAAATTACGTTTTCAGCTACAGACATGGATATCAAACTGTCAGACAGATCTTAAGGTAATTGGAGGACATTTGATGAGCCGAATCACGTTTTTCCTAAATGAAGAGCAGATGTATAACTTGCATTTATGTGTGTAAGCAAGGAATCTGTGAATCCCAATGGGCAAGGGAGCGAAGTGATTGGCGACCTGGTTAGATCGATAATGAAACAAACAGCTCTCTAATGCATGCATAGGAGTGCCGACCATCACATATCGTTCGAATAAAAGGTTCTAGAATTGAATCTGTTCCTCTAAAGATATCCAGTGAGTGTTTCTCTCAAGTAATCGGATATATAAGTATATTTTGGCTGTTTCGCCATTACTCTCCTACGATGGAGTTAGAAATCCGCTTCAGTATGAATTAATGAACTATAGTCACAGCAGCGTTAAACATCTGAAAACCATTGCCATTGGGGCTAATTGTGAATGCCCCTCCTAGGGCAGTGATGATCTATGTGAGATCAGCTGGTGTGCTATAGAAAGAAGCGCCATGAGGTTTGAGTCCAGTGGGACACCGAATGGAACTGGCGCCCTGTCCAATTGCCGTAGACTATGGTCTTTCCTCTAAGAAAGGAGTAAAGCGATTCCAGAGTTGAACCACAGAATACGCAAGAAATGTTGAAGCACTTAAGTTGGCTGCCCTGATCCTCAGTGTAAAACACCGCACTCATATCTAAAAGAGCGAGCAGCATGACAAGTCAAAAATCAATATAATCACATATGTCAAATTTCTCCCTCAGTAGTACCGTCCATTATGAATGACCTTTCTGAAGCAAGACTGGAATTTGTCATGATATTTCAACCCTCTAAGCAGCGCGTGATTTACGAGGTCATGATGCTGTCAATGACCTTTGTAAGGCAAGTGAGGTTAGATAGCGGTCGATATCTTCTCGATCCAGTCCTGGCCTTTTCAGACATGGAATTTAACCCGCTGGAAAGGTCAGTTAATGATGCACTGCAGAGCCTGCAAGAACAAAATAGTTCGTCAGCAAATTCTTGGATAAGGAATGCTGGAACAGAGTACAGTGCAACAGAAGCCATTTTAGCTCAGCACTGGTGGCCATGTTGAACAATTCAAGAAAGTACTAGGTTGTCAAGAATGTAGGTGCAGCTGAGCCCTCCGTTGTTCTACGGACTTCAAGCACCTTCTTCGTCATATGGCGCCAGTATTTCTTGACATAGAATGATGGACTCTGCGAAACTCTGTATGCGTAAAGTCATTGCAGAGGCGACTTATGTTTACTAAATGTTGGGCGATCAGATTCTCTCAGTAACATTGCTCCGTTTGTTGATAGAAGGAATTATTTTCCCGCAGAATTCATTCATTCGGTTTGGTTGATGGCCAGGATGAATCTCTCTGCATAGCGCATGGGACTCTGAATCAACCAAAGCGTTATGTTATTACGCCTTATGCGAAAAGTATATGACGACAGCAAATAGTCGATGATGAATGACGGTGTCCAGTCTTACAGATCAAAGAGGTCTTGTGCTGCGAGAACTGGCAACGATGGCTGCCCAACAAGCGCTGCCGAAAGTCAGTTTGATATAGAGATTGCGGCTTCTTTAATGTGGGCAGCAGGAGAGAAATGCTTTAGTCTACGTCAGCAGACCTTGCTTCAAATTGATATAAGATCCATTGCAACTGTGATATGATCGCAGTCACAGCGATAAGGATCGGACGAATTAGTAATTTCAGTAAATAGCAACGTGTTTCGTGAGCAACATAACTTTCTTCCTAGTGTCCTAACGTATTGGAGTACAGAGTCTATGCGTCTCCGGATCTTTACTTTCAAGAACTTTTCCTGGAAAAATAAAACTTGGCTCCCCTAAAGTATTGGACATGCTTTGTGCTTTAGAACCAAATTTAGACTAGATTCGAGGTGTCTCTCAACGTCATAAGAACTCACGGCGTCAACACTAAGTACTACAGATAAAATTATAAATTAAATAAAAGACGATTTACCTTTGAAATACGTTTGCATCTTCTGGAATTCTTCAGTGGATATTGTTAGTGTTGTCAATGTTATTTTCTGTGAACGAGTTAACAGGCGATTAAACCACAATTCAACGGAAGCCTTGAGACGTCCTGTGGTCAACGACTCGTGCAGTTGTTGTAGTTCTTCTATCGTCTTGCAGTAGATGTAGAGAACGATGCTTTGACCTGTCTTGGCAGCAATTACTTTGTGACGAGCAAGTTCAATAATTCGATCTGATTCTTCAATTGTTCTGTTAAATAACTTATCGATAAGTATGTTTGCTACAGCTGTTGAAATTTCATTTTCGGCCTCGATGACATTCTTTCCTTCCATATTAGCATGAATTCGCGCAACAACTGAAAATAATCTCAAGCAGGTCATCTTGATGGCGGAGCGAAAATAGGATGTAGATGAGTAATCGATTCGCATAGCATACAACATGATGTTGTGAATGGACATACATGCTGAAGAATCAAAGTCCAATTCTCAATGCATTCTATATTTACATCATGATAAACTTGAAAATTAGAGCAGTCGAGAATGCTAAGTAGTCAAGATTTGAGAAGAGGAAGATTTTACCAAGAAATTATTTCAGTAAATCCAAAGATCGTCGCGATATGAATTTTACCTCCGCCTTTTTCGAGTATATCTGCAATGTGGTGTTGTTTTGACTTATGAAGGCAAATTATGGTCTGCCAGTAGTCGCGTAAGCTACGTCTTCGCAAGATATCTATCAATGCCTGGTTTTTCTCGTGCGAAGTAGGCTTTGAAGAAATCGAATCCATTTGCCAATTGTTAACGACCTTTGAGGAATACAGATGACCAAGTAGATCGCCCAATTCCAGAAGATCAGCCAAAGTTTTCTGATTGGTGTCCAATATTGAGACTTCCTTCTCAGTTAAAGGCCAATCTCCACCAAATTCGGACTTATATTCTGAAATAATAACTTCAAAGAGTGGTTGGATTGTAAATAACTGACGAATATACAGGCAGAGGGGTTTGGAGGATTTAAGTGTACTATAGGTAATTGATAATACTTTGTACTCTATACGTTTAAATATTTTAAGCCAATGAAGTGATATGAGAACCGAAGTTATGTGATGGTGTTTGGGGGAGGGGGTTGGTGAGCGAGAGCATTTTGGATAGCTTGAAGGCGGTTAGTGGCACCGTTAGTGGTGCGGTCCCGATCACACGTAGAAGCTAACCAACGGTGGTTTATTATTCAGTCGGTTTTGATTGTTGATTTCTCAGGATGTTCTCACAGTTTCGTGTAAAATTTGTCGCTTGTTGAAGGAGAATGCAACCACGAGCAATGATTGTCCAGTTTCCGAATTGTTATTCTTTGTTTTTTGCTAAATTTTAACGATCTTTCGTAGGCAGAACAGCGTTTCTAAAGCAACTGTCTAGAGAAACGTAATAAATAAGCTTAACCTGTTTTCATAATTTTTCGCCAGTACCTGCATTTGCGTTCAGATAGTTTGCGACATGTATCTGATCTGCATCTCGTAGAGCCGTAATCAAGCGATCGCTCTGATGTTTCTCCAAAATGTAATTCAAGAGTAGAGAGTTTCTATTGTAAAACAAACTCTTTTCTTTGATTTCATCATATTCTCTCCTAGAGAGTGTTCCGCTTGCAAGTAGTTGGCTCAGAAGTCCATAATCGGGATCTATGCGTTCCTCTAAAAAAATTTTGTGCCGCTCGATTGCCTTTCTAAAAGTGTCTCTAGAAGGGCCGTTTACTCCTTCAGCCATTGTCGTTAAAAGTATTGGTCATATGTTCTGCAGAAAACAAAAAAAAACATTTTAATCCGAATAGTTTCTAGAGCAGTAATGGTCCTGAAGTGAAAGCAGTTTTATGATGATAGAAATATTGTAGCTTGTATAGACCTCAGCATTTTATGGTGCATTCTAAGTACCTCTCGAAGGCTGCCCTTTATATTTTAAATGATGTTAGTGCGTGTTAAGAACAACAATCATCGGTAAACATTTAAAGCTCAAATAAATGAAGAAATTTCTAATTGCGGGATTATGCGCACACATCTAATCCAACCAACAGATTCCCATCTACAGTGAATTGACAATTTAGAGTTTCTGGTCCGTGTTGCATATTTTGATGAGTAATAACAACATAATTCGCAGCATCTGTTTACACTTTTCTAGTAGCGTTCCCTCGCGAATGGTAGAAACGCAGCGTCCGGATATCACTTAGATCACCAGGTGTGTGCTGGAAGACAGGTACTTATTACTGGCCAGCTGGTTGGTCACAGGAACTTTTGTGACCTCTACGTCACTACAAACACTCTACTCCAAAAAACACGTCATTGCATCAATGAATTCGAGAAATTCCCGGTTGCAGACGCCAAATGTCAGTATGGAGTTCGACATTGTCCAAACAAGAAACAGCCTAGCTGGTAAAGATCAACCATTTAAAAATGACTATCAGACTACTATTTTATATGGCAAAATAATATTCAACAGGTTGAAAATCATATTCAAATTTAGGGAATAACTCTGAAAGGCAGGCTTGAGCACAGTAGAAATCCAAACCCACAAGAATTACTGAGTTAACTATAATATAAGGGGTCACAGACTTATCCGCTACTGAAGTCCATCTGAAACTGTAGAAAGCTTCTCATTAAATACGCGGATGTAAGCTATTATGCAAACCAAAAAAGTTTAAAGAAGCAGTGACAATGACCCAGAAATACGCAGAAAATATTTCGAGATCATTGGACTTCCCACGAGTGGGAATACTGCCAGTTTATAGAACGCCCTGGCTTTATATTAGCCCAGATGCTATTTAGTGCAATACACTAGCGTCCATTTGAAGAATATAATGGCGCTTTATAAAGGCGTCTAAACAGAACTTTAGCCTTGGATGCAATTGGCAAGTATAACCAACTAACGCTTCTACAGGTATCTAAATAAGTGAGGCACTGGCTTTGATAGTTCATTTCTTTCATCGGCATGGTCTCTGCTTTTATATAAGACCTTATCCATAAGAGTATTATTCGCTTCCCTTGCAAATGTTATTGGACTATTGAGGATTCTTTTAGAAGTGCCAACGATAAGCCCACCGCGATCTATATACTGGAAGGAAGATATTTCATGTTGTGCTTATATGTCTTCGGCATGGATCCAGAGGCGAATACAGTCTTTTTCCAGTGCTATTGTTCGGCGGCTTAATCTTCGGGATACTGTAACCCCTCCTTTCAGTGTCAACTAGATGCGATTGAATCGATCTTTCTTATTCACTTTACTAGCAAGTGGATATCACTACAAACTTGGGGTTTGTCACCTACTATGGTCATTGGAGCTCTGACTTAAGCCTGTATTAGACATCTAAGTGGAAATTACAAAAGTTTTGCAATTGCTTGTAATGTCCATTATCCACAACATTCATTTATATTTGATTTAATGAATTATTCAATGTTCATGGATACAACTCAATACAAATACAGTACAGCCAAATGTCATATTCTTATCTAAGTCTTAACTAGGCTAGCTTCTTATTTAAGCTTATTATTATTAATTTTAGTAGTAATTCCTGTTGTATTAACAGTATTGATTAATGATGTGTTTCTAGATATTGTAGCATATTTTTTGAATGGAGACGAAAACCTCTAGCCTCCCATTTTGAACTATGGCCATTTACTCCCCTTTGAATTCTTGCTTTTACTTGCAGCAGATGTCTTGCAATAAACTGGTTTTATCTGACCTTTATCTTCAGATTGTCCTCGTAGAAATGGTGCTCGAACCGTTATCGCTCACCAAGTCCAGACTCTTTCACGACTGTCTCAACACGATGCGTCGACAGATTTCATAGAAGATGCGTAGATCTCCTTCTCTCAGTTCGTACTTACGACTCACTCGTTATAGTCCAAAAAATGGCTCTTTGATGCGATCACCTTCTGCTCGTAGTTCGTACACACGAATCACGAGTTATAATCCAAAGAATGGTTCTTTGACGACACACAGCTTATGTAGATAAGTCTTTTTCACAATTCTCATAGATTACATCGACGACCTTTCGACGACAGTTCTTAACTCCGTCGTAACGCAACAGCTACGGTAGACTAAACATCGCTACCCATGAACTACTTCCATTTCATCGACGAGAACGCAATCGACAAGATGGAAAATCTGACAGACTGCCTTACATCCCGGAGTTACGCTGAAATCCACTTGAACCTTTCCAGTTCACCATCCAGCAGTAAACTGAGCCTGCAAGCACTGCATTCGTCTCTTGTTGCATCGCAGATTCGATACAGTTGTCACACTACGATTGGCTGAATCAATAGTCTGATTATTTCACCACACTTTAATGCGTTGACGATTGGATCGTCTTCCGAATATCGTCTGCTAATTTACATACGTTAGATCTTCAGTCACTACCAAGACTTTCTCTCATTGATTCCTGACCTCTCCGCAGCAACAAGTCGATCGCAACGTCATTGTTTGTAATTCCAACAATGTAATTTTGTTATTGGCCAACAATCCAAGCGTCCGTCTGTCGACAAGGCAATTTCGACTCTCTAACTCTTTCAACAATCCAAGCGTCCGTTTGTCGACAAGGCAATTTCGACTCTCTAACTCTTTCAAAAGTCACCAAATTAATCTGTTGCCATCCGACCTAATTGGCCATAAAATAATTTCAAACAGTACTCTATATTTTCCCAGCTTAGTTGATTTTTAGTCTCTACGCTGGCACTGCTATTTTTAATGTTAGTATCGTCTAATGCTGGCCGCTAACCTTATTCAGTAAGCACCTTAGTGAACTCAACTCTTCTGCTAAAAAATCTAGAAACACATCAATAATCAAAACTGATAATACAACAGAAATTACTACTAAAATTACTACAAAATGCGAGGATATTCCTTAGACTTAGCTACAGATACCTAGGCCTACACTATAGCTGGATGGTCCAGAATTGTCCGAAGATAACGAGAGATATTCTTTGTTTTATTGTTCATAATATGTATAGCCTAAAACGTATTTACATACACTTTGGCAAAACTTAGAGTCCGTGAATACGGATGCCTGCAGACGGAGTGCAGATCCGTCCTAAGAAGATACCGTCAGTCGTGACAAATGAAAGGAGACTGAGACAAGACAGAAAAGAACTGAGGCTGCTCTTCAAATCGTGCAACTGGATGTCGCATTTGCCAACTTCCAGACACCGCACTTTGTAATACCACGGGTCTCAAGCCTAGTTACATGTAAAGTACGGAAGGGCACCTACTGGGCGATAGGCGCCAAACATTTCAGCGGTGGAAGAAATATTTTGAAGACATCAACTGTGCTCCGTCGCTACTACCAGGGGCTTCCAGCCTCCAGGCCTCTGAGCAGAACCCGTAAATCGTCTGCTTGCCACCACTGAAGAAGAGGTGGCAACTGAAGTACGCAGGTTTACGAACGGAAAGGCATATCATCCGAGCTGAGTAAAGCCAAGGCAGAGGCGGGCACAAAATGGATTACTCCTGTGATTGCCGGCGTCTGGAATTCAGTCTCGGTGCCATGCGACTGGATTAGAAGAATTATCCTTCCTTTTCACAATGGAAAAGGCACTTGCTTGAACTGCAAAAACTATCGCGGCATTTCTTATCCTGTCAAGGGTTAGGAAAATCTGCTTCAGTTGATACGTAGGGAGCAGAGCGATTTCGCCCTTGGGAGATCGACAAAAGATAGCATATTCACCATGAACAGTCTGATTCAACCTAGACTTCCAGACTTGATAACCACTATAGATTTCCTGTGCTGATCTGACTCAGTGGATCGCGAGCCATCTGAAAGCTGCGACTGTCTCATGGAATACGAGAGAAGATAGTCGGTCTGATGATGGAATTGACACGAACACGACAAATGCGGTTAGAATTGATGGTGGAAATATAAGAATGGTTTCTGGTGGATAGAGAAGTGCGACAGGGGTGCAGAATGGCGCCATACCTGTTCCTACGGCCCACGGATAGGATCATCGGTAATATAGTTGGACGGGGAGCCTGTATTGGGTTTCTACGGAAGATAAAAGTAGTAAGATGAAAGGTGATTACTCAGACGACTGGCAACTACTGTTTTCAGGATTTTTAAATAAAAATAAAACACAAATATGACCCAGAAGGAGAAATATTTGTAACATCAGAACAGGATTTCCGAGTATAAGTAAATCAAGTGTAATGCCCATGTCACGAGTTGAGAAGGAGACTTGCTGCATAGGATCAAGGCCAGAGAAGAGATCTAGGAATTTTTGTGAAGCATAGACCAGAGTATCTATGTGTATATTAAAGTCACCCCTTGTTATACATTCATATAGAAAAAAACAGGCTTTTAAGCTGTGATCAGAATTCAGAGCAAAAGTCGGAAAGTGAAATGGAGGAAGGATAGTATATGTTAACGAAAATGAGGCGCCGATTTTCAGAGTACATGGTAGCATTTAGGCTTTCAAATGACTTTAAAGTTGAAATAGTTGCAGGGAAGCAAGTTTCAGATGTGATTTGTGAAGAAAGGCAACTCCACCACCAAGTCTGTTCAGCCGAGGTTCGATTAGGAGAGAAAAAGACGAAGGAATCATGTCCGAAATAAAGGAAGGAGTGATAGACGAGTGGGGCCAAGTTTCGTTGAGAGAAAGAATATCCACTATATTATCCCAGATGTAATTTAGAAAAGAAGTGGATTCTTCTGGAGAGAATGAACATTAAGGTGGCAGAAAAATGTTTTAAGACGGTCAGAACCAGGGTTAAGCTCAATGTCACCAGAAGGAAGAAACTGAATGCAAACTAGTAGCAAGCAGTTCCTGTGTGTTTTTGACTTAAGTGCAGCATTAGATACATGTAAATAAGGGCATGAATCGTATCATGACCGAATAGACCGAGACAGGAAAAGCTTGGCCAATTGGGTAAACAAATGGCTTGACTGATAAGAACAAAATGGCGAATCCTAAAAACGTGAAATGTACAGTGAGTATAAAGACAGAGCCCCTAGTCTAAAAGAGACTTGTCAAAACTCTTCAGCTTCTGGGCCGTCTTATGAGCTCAAAGCAGTTAAAGGAGGCCAGGGTAATATTAGTTGTTGACCTATGTTTGCGCAAGAAGTGCAAAAAGCCAAAAATTTACCGATTTCCAGCTTCAGTCAATTCCTTTCCCCTAATTCTGACGGGACAGTTTGAAGGCCAAGAAGTGGGCAACAAAATGTTAACACATTCAACTGTTGTCTGTCGAAAAGAGAACTTCTTAAGTTTTCGTTGTGCCAGTTCTGACGTTTTCTGTTCGCTGTCCAACTTTCTTTTGGGCTCTGCAGTGGTGATCGACCATAACTACCGACCACAAGTACTATTTCAAATAATAAAAACCGATCCTATCAAAAGAATGAAGTGAAATGCTGCTTTGTTGCTTGGATGTAAGCGAAAGAATGGAATTTTTAACTTATTATAGATGACAAATCATAAACTCGAGAGATTTCTACAGCGTCCAGAATAGATAAGGAGAAGAAGAGGAACCAGGATAGAACAATAATAATAAAAATAAAATAATAATAATAATAATAATAATAATAATGATGATGATGATGATGATGATGATGATGAAGATGATGATGATGATGATAATAATAATAATAATAATAATAATAATAATTTATATAACGCCGAAGCACGGCCGAGGCAGAAGAAAAGGGCGTTGTACATGAGTTAAATAATCAGCAAGAGTTATAAGATATCTTTAAAATATATGTCTTGAGCAGTGACTTGAATGTGTCCAGGGCTGGGGTATACGTCACATGGCTAGGAAGACTGTTCCACGCAGCGGGTCGGGCGACAGGGAAGGAACCTTGTGGAAGACCACGGGACATGCAGTTGATTCTTCGATGAGGACCGAAGCCGATATATTTAATACGGACCATGTCCTCCATCAATTACTTGCCCCGGTAAAGAACCTTAAATACTCCTTGCGATCACGAGCACATGACCGTGTCATTCCCCCGCTGACCATCTAATGCGCAAAACTTTGATGACTATGATATGTATTTAGTTGAACTATACACACGTACGATTTGTGAAAGTTTTTATCGTGTAATATGTACACCAATGTGCGATTAGCTGTTGGTCTTATAATAAAGAATATACTTACTTACTTACTCACTTAATTTTCCGCTGCACATATGTACTGCTCATTTGCCGCTGTTCAGTTAGCATTTTCCAACTGTCTTAAAACTCGCTGTTTAGATATTTCAGGTAGTTTTGCATTCGGCGCTTTTGCTAAATACTGAAAATGCACTATATTAAGTGTATGTCCTACTGATACATACATGATGTGAACACAAGTGGATTTGAACCTCGGTCGAGACAGAAATTAAAGGCAAACGCTTTATTAATATATCACCATAGAAGTTTCAACTTTTTACATGACGCTACAATGAAGAGTGCTTGATAATGCACAGTAATTTGATTTGATTTTACTGTCATCCATCGTCAGACCCTAACATACAGTGAGACAATATAATATCTAAGGTTTTCCTCAAAACACGAGCTTAACATTATCGAAGGTCAAATAACTTCGTTGTATTTGAGTTTAGTGCTTACCTCAGAATACCAGGCAACTTTGGTCTGATCACGATTAATCTACAGAACTTAAATGCTATGGAGGTTAGCCTGCTAATGTGAAACCCATACATCAAAGCCTAGTTTGTTATACTTGTTACATATTTGCATGTCTTTATATTTTACAAGCAGAAAGTTGAAAAGTCTATTGAGGTTCGAGTATCATAAAGTCTGCAGAACTTTATTGCGGATCATCTTTACCTTTGGTCCACAAATCTCAAGCTGTGAATAATTATACATTTAATAAGAGTTGTTGTTTCAGACTAAGAAAAGTCCACAAGGGCACAGGCTAGGTGTATTGTCAGATGAAGCCGTGCAAGCTGTTAAAATCTATTGTTTTCGGCAGCGAACTGTGACATTCGTTTATGGCGAATGACATTATGTGGTTTCGGGTTTACTATCTGTTTCCGTTCACTCTGATGTCGCTTTGATTTGAGCTAAATACTCATCTTTGTCCGATTTCTTATTATTCCGATCCCACCTTCAAGGCTCTTGGGCGCCATGTATCTTGACTGTTTCTTTCAAATGGATTGTAATTACGGAATGCCTTTAATTAGAAGCCACCATCTTGACACCTTGTGCGTTTCGATAAAGGCGCTATAGAAGTGCTCATAATAAATTTGATTAGCATAGATGAATGAGCTCTGAATATGTCTGAAGCGAGCCCTGTATAAAACACTATCTTCTTGCCAATACCAACATCCTGGTAGCTCACATTAAATCTAATTGCTAGAACACAACCAGATCTTCTTGTCATGATCTTGCCTTACTGGCCACTGTCTTATTCGACTGAGAAAATGCTCGAGTAAATTGAAGTCACCAAATCGTAATCGTAATCCTAAACTCGAGATTTCTGCAGCGCCCAACGAAAACTAAGTCGCGGGAACCAGCTTATTAACAGGCGCTCAGCCAAAACAATGTCGATAGGCAAGAAGGGTTCGGTTCCAGGTCAAGATCCAAGAGTCAGGCAGGCTTGCAGTCAGACGGCTAAGGTGGGTGGTGTTTGGAATTGGATCGGCAGAATAGATAAAGGGAAGAAGAGGAATCAGGATAGGATCTGCGGAAGAGGAGTGTTTTCAGTTTTGAGTGAAAGACCTGCGCAAAGATTGCAAGGGGTGAAGTGATTGTGAGTTTGTATGACGGATCAGACAATTGTAATTCTGGTGGGAGTTTACTCTAGAGTGGTGGAGCAGCTATGGCTATGATGCGATTTCCAAGTCTTAGGAATGAGGTGACGGGAGGGCGGAAGAGTGTTAGGGCAGAAGAGGAGGAACAATAGGCAACCCATGATCCCGACATACTGTAAAATCAACTCTGGTCAAAATTCTGCAAATAAATTCATAGTGCACAGTTAAAGCTGAAGAACTCAATGGCAAACTACTTATATCAAGTCATAACTGCAACTAAAGTCTCAGTACTGTTGAAACACTATAAAATAATATTAGGATTGCAATAAATTATAAAAATATAGGTTGAAGGGTTATTCTGCAGTTATCAACAGCATGTAAACGCGTTTATTGTGGGCTTAGGCAGCATTGAGCCGAAACTATGTTGTCCTGAGCAAACATAGACGGACTCTGGCTTATGGCTTTGCGGTCCGTTTTATGCTAGAATTGCTCATATTAGCCACATACTCCACTGAAATATTGTTGCCTGATGAAATTTGAGTCAGTCATATACTCAGGGATGGGTAAATTTAATGGTGCTACCCATTTACTTTACTAACATTGCCTTGGGGAGGAATAATAGCAAAATTGGTTTGAAAATTTGGACACAAAAGTGTTAGCGCGCGGCCATTGTAACCGAACTAAGTGCTAAGAATAAAGGGAGGACTGTGCGCGCAGCAGATGGGGTACGGGGTGGAGCTCCAGCTATCAGCAAATTTTATGAGCAAACTTGAGTTATTTGAAGCAGCCGACTTGGATAGTTAAGAAAAAAATAACATATCAGATTAATTGATTATCTAATCTATTCTTATCATTTCTAAAGCGCCATTATCATAATGCCAATGGCATTAATTGTTGGTCGCTTCAACTGAATTCATAATCACTTATCATAAAAATGCGTTGGAGAAATCATGCCGAATTCCGAAAGGTCAGAGAAACCAGAAGTCAGACTACAGAGTATAAGCAAGCTGAATGAGATGAGCATTGAGTTTAGATTAATAGGCTATATGTTTTAGGTAACAATCAGTTTACAAGAAACTGGATAGTTCACAGGTGTGCATGAAATGTATTACAAGGGTAAATGAATACTAATTCCCAAGCTACCACAAGGGTAAGGTGACAGTCGATTTCTTCCCAAATATTATTTGGAGATGATGGGATTCTCCAAGTTGAAAACAACTGTTATTTATACAACCCCTTAAAGCAACACATTTTTGAAGGACTGAAAGTTTAGATATGAGGCCTAGGTTTTTTTTAGTAAAAGAACGCGATTCCTGGCTGTAGAACCTTCTTCAGGTTGCAGTCATTTGCTCTGACCCACACGTATAAATCGGGCAACAAATTCCGATGCTTTATTAACATTGCCGCCGTAACACTTACTGGGCTTGCCTTGAGAACACTTAGGTGGATTTCAGAAAAAAATAAGTACGTTAGTCATTATTTCATACATAGGCCTTGTAATGTCCAAATGCTATCAGCATTGTGCGCCGAATAGTACGAGGATTTGACTTCTTAGTAAGGTATTTTGGTGATGAAATGAATCTAACAAAGGTTTGGTATTTCATGTTGTTATATTCTGTTAACATAGTTGAAAGATATGCAAAAAATTGTACACATTATTCACTGGATTTTTCATTTGCATTTGATCTTTCCTTACATCTGTTGTAAGCCTTATCCACGGGATTTTGCTTAGCTGATATTACAGTTTGAACTAACATAGTTAACTGCTACTGAAATCAGAATGGTCCTGCGCTATGGGCATCTTTGTCTGATTATATAAGCATAATTAGTTTAGTCTGTAAGTTACAAAGTGAACGGAAAATTAACTCGTTTAAACTTTTATGGTGTCAAAGAGTTTTTTATTGAAACGCGATAAACTTTAATTGCTGGAAGATCTGTTGATTGTTTATAATAATATTCATTTCTGCATTTGTGAACCCTTGGCTGCTTCTGTCCCTGTTTAATACTGTGTATATAGAAATACAATTATTTTTAAATAACATTGATTCGACCTTTGCTTCTTCATTCCTCTAGCCGCAAAAATAATTTAGCTTTCGAGAGTGCATCAAACCGACTACTGATCTATGTTTAAAAATGGCTGAAGGTTAAGTTTTGACTTGTGGAAAATTAGATTGGACACTGCAACTGGTATTTCCAACACAAATATATTAAAACACTGCCAAGTCCAGAAACGCTTAAAGAATTAACAAAAATACTATATGCAATAGCACTTCGCCTCAATCACAAGCCTAATTGGAAAGTGTAAAAAAAGTTAACGTCATGCATAAGATTAAAGAAAAATTACTGTTAAATGTAATTTACGTCAACCTGTTATGTGTTATGGTCTTTTCATTCACAGCGACCTCGACTTTTAGACCGTCACAATAACGATCAGCCATTTCTTTAAAATCTTCCTTTGATACAGAGCCGTCGTTCTCAAAGTCAAAGTGCTTGAAGAAGGTTCTAATGTTTTGGCCAAAAATTCCGCCATTTTGAGTCGATAACCACAAGATAACCTGGTAAAACAGTCTGCTTTCAGGTATTAGGTTTTAGTTCTTCCTGCGCAAGTCTGGACATCGGGCAACGCAGCTTCTCCATTCATCTCTGTCCATGGAGAAGCTGCTTTCTCCGATATCCAGACTTGCACCGAAATCCGCTTCACACATTCTCCACAGGAAGTCTGAGTCTGTTCTAAGCCAGTACAAAGGGAAAGGGTTGGCCAATCACCGGATGCTTCTGGGCAAATCGGTATTCTGATATCATAATAATTTGGACAGATATAGTCGAGATCCATGAAATCCTTAACAACGGGAGACAGGCTACTAAAAGTGACTGTGTTGAATAATTATAAATGCTAGAAGCGATCAATTTTGAGTTAGGTTTTCTTACTCAATCGGCAAAAGATAGAATATTAGCCAAAAGCGAAACGATATAAGAGAACCTACAGAGCGGAAACAGGCAGCAAATTCCCGAGCTTGAGACTAGCAGTAAAGAACGCCCGGGGACCCAGTACTGTTCTTGCCAGGATCAAAGTGTCCAATGATCCAGGGTAAAAGATATGAACCTCAACGTGTGAGCGAAGATGAAAACACAAGTTGCTGTTAAATTTTATATTATAAAAAAATTATAATATGCTGTTTAGACATGTAATTAGATGATTCCTAGTTTTCGGATATGCATTCTCAATAGGCCTGTCTTTTTTATCAAGGAATCAAAATATGACTCTTTTCAAATTAAAATCTCATAACTCCAACAGTTATCTTCGATAAAATTGATCACAACATCGTACTCCTAAGACTATCAACCTGGTTTCGTTTTACTGACAATGCTCTCCTCTGGGTACAGTCCTATCTCTCCTCCTGTTCTTTCTCTGTTAAAATATCGGAAGCCTCTTCTCAATCATGCCCTCTCACTTTTAGAGTTCCACAAGGCTTTGTTTTGGGTCTCTTCTTCTGTTTATCCTCTATACCACACTAATCAGTTCACTCATTAGAACATCCTCAGTTGGCCATCACCTCTATGCTGATGACATCCGGCTATTCATCTCTTTCTCTCCGAATTGTTTCAACGACTTCTTCGTGTGGATAAACAAACCTCCTCTTGGATTACACCTAATCTCTGTGCCTGAACCCATCTAAAACTGAATTTATACTTTCAGGCCGAAGCGACCAACTCAAGAAAATTCCTGACCCCTCTATCTCCCTCAGCCTGGACTCTCCCTCCACCCACACCTTTAATACTAACTCTCCTTCATGTGCAATATTCGACCAAAACCTCAGCTTTTCTGATCATATCACCCATCTATCCCGCATTTGCTTCATGCATATTCGTCTCCTTCGCAGAATCCGCCATATGCTTGACTTCAAAACTGCATCTACCATCCACAGTCCACGTTAAACTAGACTACTGCAATTCTACTTTCTTGAATGTAGAGTCCACCCAGTAAACCGCATTCAAGATATCCAGGATGCTGTCGCTCGTGATAGCACCAAAACTTCAAACCTCACCCTCATCTCACTCTTGTTCTCAAATCACTTCATTGGATTGAAATACCTGAACGAATAGAGTACGAATTCCTGTCAATTGCCTCCAACACACTTCAATCCCCCCAACCTCTTATCTTCGTCACTTGTTTACAATCCAACCATTCCGCTCAACCTGCTCCTCTTCCGCCCTAACACTTCTCCGCCCTCCACGTCACCTGAACCTTAAAATTTGGAAATCGCTCCATACCCGTAGTTGTGCCACGACTCTGGAATAAACTCCCACCAGAAATACGACAATTATATTATCTGACTCATCATACGAACTCGCCAACATTATCATATCTTGCAATCTGTGCACAGATCTTTCACTTTAAAATGAAAACACTCCTATACCACAGGTCCACTCCTGATTCTTCCTCTTGCCATTTTCGCACTTTTCGGTTCAATTCCAAACACCATCCACCGTAGCCGTCTGCATGCCTGACTCTTGGATTTTGACCTGGAACCAAACCCCTCCTGCCTATCGATTTTGTTTTGACTGAACGCCTGTGAGTAAGCTGATTCCCGCGATTTAGAATTCGTTCAGCGCTGCAGGAATCTCGAGTTTACGGTTACGATTACGACCATTGGCACATTTATAGTCGTTTAGTGTCCCGACAAAGGCTAAAAGTACACAATAAACGCCTCTGTGGGGTGATCTGGTTGGGTTTAGGAAGACCGGTAAGTGAAGAACGTGTACCGACAGGTGAGTATATATTACCGAATCTCAACAGGTGCTCGCATGGTTCAAAGATCATACCAGAGGAGGCGACATCTTGAGACAAGTGAGCGACCTAAACTATGGACTCAAACAACCTGAATATCGTCAAAAACATTTGTAATAGCGATCTGGTAAACAACTTCAGTAACAACTTCATGATACCTTAACCACCATATTGCGTAAACATGCAGACCTATGCCTAACAAAGTTTAATACATACAGGCGTATAATCGTAATCGTAAGTGCACATTTATATAGCGCCTGTTCAAGAAAACTCCTCAGAGCTACTGTCAACCTGACCATAGAGGACCATATTCAAATATAATGGCCTTCAATCACTGGAAACAGAGGCAGGGTAAGAATAAGAAGCTCATGTCGCAGGTTGCATGTGCTTTTGCAGAATGTGGGGACCGAGCACAGCGAAACTAACATGTTGCACTGAGGAAGTAGGATTCGGGGCAACCAGATTACCTTGCTTATGCAAAATTACACATATACATTTACACTAGATAACATTTACTGCACGAAGAAATTGGAAATTATAATTTACAAACTCTTCTTTGATGAAACGCATAGTTCCTTAATATTTTCTTTCAAATATACGGTTTTATCTTTAAACATACCATATTTAATATATTCAATTTTTTTTAAAACAACCAATACATACATTAGGCCTAATGCTTGTTGAAAGAAAAAGCTAACAGTATGCTAATTCATGCGTAAAAATATATGTCACGACCACCATGTTTGTAGAAAATATACTGTACCTACGATCAGTTTCTGCTAATTCCATCTCCACAGAGGACGAGAGTTGCAAAAATGTTTCACCTATAAGCGTCTAAATACACAAGGCCGGCCTTTACGTATTAATGATGTTATATTACCTTCATTTTAGGAAGTTTGACATGAACAGTCTATATTTGGCCACCACTATTCCCAAACTGTCTAGGTACGTTCACACTACTATGCATAACACAATCAAAGCTAAAGCATTTTATAAGCATCTTTAAGAACATTTGTCAAGGTTTTAAACAATCCTCCGGATCCAGCTAGACAGATCATATCATTCAAACTGAAATCAACGAAAATAAACTTATTTAATAATTATGTTTAATCAATGTTCGGTCAATTTTCTGACGTTACAGGATTTACTTTGCAGAGGTCGATAGACCAAAGAGGTCGCTAAGCCCTGTAATCGCTGTAGAGAAGCAATCAGTCGATTTTCTAGGCATATCTCGTCTGCTGAATGTGACTTGCGCGGTCCTGCAGAAAAGCCGGAATTCATGAAAAAACACTATTCGTAAATATAATTTTAATCACTTAAAGTTCTCCTGATGTCAGAATTTAATCTTTGTCTTCTGGTTTACCAACTAAGTTTGGGTGAATTATCATTTTCAAAAACTGTTCACAGCTAACAAGAAAATGTTAACAATCATTTTTAAAAGTTACCTATAATGCACGCCTAAAGTAACATAATAATAAAGACGATTAAAAGTGACTGTAAAATAAAAATATGATACTATTATGGAAGCCCAATGTTTATACATCTAAAGACCAATCACTAATTAATTCTGACGATTAAACTTCACTGCAGAGTAAAATTATTCTGTTACTGTTTTTGTAGACGCCCAAATGTTACTGAAGACAAACCTCTCCGACAGGGTTGATCAGTCTTGTGATTATACGAGACCCGAATCCCCAGTTCTGGTCTGATTCGATATCACCTGGCGATGCCCCAGTAATGGGTTTTGACCCCTTAGACCACACCTGAACAACCACATTAACCGCATGTGTATTAACGATGCAGACAGATGTAATACACAAGACTAAAATACGGCAATTGCACGTTCATGAATAGCCCAACACTGTTTATATAATTGTATACCATATAACAGCGACAGTTCTATCTCAGACAGAAATATTATTTTGGCCTACTTTGGGCTGTTGTCTGGCCACCAGTTTCCACCAATGGAAATTAGCACAATGCGGCACAGCAACGAACGTGGCTGTCTTGAATACCAGCTTGGTTCTAATTCAGACATAGAAAACCTAACTCAAAAATGATCACTTCTAGCATTTATAATTATTCAACACAGTCACTTTTAATATGTAGAATACGCCTACAAACAGACTTAGTCGCTGGTAGACCACAACAAACCATTTTTCACCAAACATCTTACATTTAGTCGAAACTTACTTAATCTAGATAATATTTTGCAGAAGTCTCTACTTAGTCTGCCTCCCAGAGGGTCTAAAACCCTTCGGCTATTTCTTATTTCCACTATTTTCTTTTGGGCCTAATCTCTCACCGCCACTGCGCATTTCAGTGGATAGCCAGAAAAAAGCTCTGACAGAAATATAGTTACACTAGAGATCGAACCGACAATCTTACCCACAGAGACGACAAACATAACCGACAGAAATAACAAGTAGATCATATAAAGCTTATGTTCACATAAGGAGATAGGCCAGTAAATATGCAGGCGGAAATGAGAGGCAAGTAACTGGTCAACGTAACATTAAAGCTCCAATGTCCTATGTTGAAACTGTAATCGTAAGCTGGAGATTTCTACAGCATCCAACGAAAGCTAAGTCGCAGAAACCAGCTTATTTACAGGCGCTCAGTCAAAATAAAATCGTTAGACAGGAAGGGTTCGGTTCCAGGTCAAGATCCGAGTCAAGCAGGCAGACATTCAGACGGCTACGGTGGATGGTGTTTGGAATTGAACCGAAAAGTGAGATAATGGGAAGTGGAAAAATCAGGATAGAAGTTGTGGAAGAGGAGTGGGAAGAGACGCTAATTTCCTGCTGTTCGGTCCTTGAGCCGGCAACGAACACATCCCTATAGGTCCTGGACACAGGGCTAGTTCACCGCCATTTACCTTCCATCTTACTTTAATACCAAATAATACTGCTTGGTGACAGAGGCAAATGTGCATGAACAACTTATTCTAGGTCGTTAAACGGAGTTCGTTACCCAGATTCTAATCACAACGGTGAGTGGATCAGGTAGGCGTGTGGGTTAGGAAGCAGGCTACTCAAGTACTGTAGTTGTTATGAACAATCTTCGCTTATTTTGATCTTCTCTCCTGGTCGTAAAGCAAAAGAGTCTTTGAACTTGTAGGTGGCAGAGTCCTTTCCATCAATTTGCGAGTCAGACTCCAATTACCCAACGCCTCATCCTGTTGTTTCCAAAACAACAATATAAGTATAAATCTCCAGAGTACCTCAGCGCCACGCAAAAGCTGCGTCCGCGAGACCAACTTTATCACCTGCGCCACATCAAATCAAATCCTCAAGAGCCATTTGTTCGGTCGGTTTCGGCGTCAGGTCAAAATCCGGGGATGGGGTCAAGCCGGGGACGATAGCGTGGTGCTAAGGTGAAAAATATTTATCAAATTCTACTGGATTTTGCTCTTTTGCATATTGTGAACGGTAAAGGCTTATTTCAGGTTATTGTACTGTGCTGTGTATGTCACTCTATTGTATGTATTACAATTTATCGCACTGCATTGGATAGAAAGAGAAATAAAATTCTTTGCGTTTTGTTTCCGTGTTGTATTGTACTGTGCAATATGAACATTTTTAAAATATATTTTCTCAAAAAAAACAGGGTATAGTTTTGCATTTTTATGAACCTTGAAGTATTTTTCTGACCCGCAACAGCCATAACCAAAGGTGAATGTAGTTCAATCTTGTTGTCAAGTGGTTTAGAATTAAGTTTAATTTTGGGTCAAATTATTTTATTTAATGTTAAAGTCTGTGCGACTTTGACGACACTGTTGAAAACGGTTCTCTTTCTCCAGGGTTGGGGCTGGGCCTGGAGCGCCTCTGATTAGACACCCTAAGCAGGCGCTATATAAATACTTTGAAAAAATGAACGAACTATGAATGAACGAATGAATTAATCAAGACGGTCCTATAAAAACTGACAAACGGAATAGAATCTTTGAAAGTTTATGGAGGCTGACCTTTCTTCCGGTATTCTCCAGGGCTACAAATTTTCCATCTGGGGAACACTCGAAGATTGCAACTGGACCTTTGGCGCTCTTCTGATAGGTTGTCTTTGCTGACATTTCACCCTTCGTTGCCTGGCTCACTCTCATCGAGAGGTCTTCAATTTTTTTCCAGTCGCCCTTTAGAAACCAACCACTCACAATTTTTTTAAATTTATTTTTATAAATTATTAGAAACCCAGCGCATACATACTTGTTACCCTGACCATGGAAATAGACCACTCTTCTCAGATCAACTAGTAAGAAGTTGTCTTTGCGTTGAACCTTCAGTAAGTCGGGAGATTATTTCAGGATTTTTCGTCCAAAACTGATGCATTTTTGCCACTTTATGTTAATTATCTCTTGTGGGGCATGCTGATCTATCGCTAATGCGTTTGGTCAATGATCATGCGTTTGCGGGTTCGACACCGTGTAACGACCCTGGGGAGGTTGTTTGCGCACACCATGCCTCTGCCACCAAGCATAGAATTTGGAAAAAGGCGTAAGCTGGGAACTAAAGGGCAAGTTCTGCGATGCACTGGCTACGTGTCCATGACCTCGGGATTCATCCATTACCGGCTCAAGGGCCTACATTCCTCATGGGACATAGGATCTTTACTTTCCAGGAAATCAGGGATGTACGATCAAATTCTTGTTTTTAGTAGCATGATTTGACATTTGGCAAGCTGAGAAATACGGCTTGTAAGAAAATGAACCCGAGATGCAGGAGCGGTCACTGGATGCGGAAACCGAAATTCGACATAGTAGCTATTTTAGATTTCCAGCCCTTTTAGTAAGCGACAAATGGTCTATTTTCCCTGCCGGAATCGCATTAAAGTCACTCGTCCAAGTGCATGGCGTAGTGGCCGTGTCACTAGTGCTTTTGCATCGCCTGCAACGATGAGTTTGAATCCGTAATGTTCCTTAATGGTGAAATTTATGTAGCGTTTGTCAAAAATTCGGAAACGCGTTGGCTGCATCTTAAGCATGAGGCAAGTTGCCAACCGTCTTGGTATCTCATATTGGCCCATCAAAGTCTCGCATAATTATTAAGTTTTTCAACCGTTTTAAGCGATCTCGGTCAATGGCGAAAGGGTAAACCTATATAACTTATATTATATATAGTTTTAATTTAGCGCTTTTGTTAAGCATTTAAATGGCGCTATATTACGTGTAAGTATTTTGATACATATATATATACATGCATACAAATTCAGTGAAATGTTCTAGTTCTATCATCTGCATTAACCTTGGCAATACAAAGAGCAATTCCCTTTACCTTTGAGGTTTACCTTTACCTTTACCCTTTGAGGTTTCATCGTGTTACGTTACACAATAGTATTTCGTGTGTATGTGCACCTTCAGACTACTTTGAGGTTAATTCTGTAGGACTCTAGCAGCAGATTGCTGTATTTGGAGTACGCATTTTTATGCTTCCTCGAAATTTCTAACACGGTCTAAGACATTAAAATATAAAAACTTCTATGGCGCCACAGTTTTGGAGTATTCTGCATGATCTGCGTTTTTCCTAAAATGCTACCGGATTGCTTCAGAGTACGTCAGCTGAATACTTGATTCGCTATCAGATAATAATCTAGGTTTGATTTGCTCTATGAGAAGATGAAAACAGTTAAACAGAAAGAATAGAATCAGACAGGCAGACAGAGAGAAAGGCAGGCAGACAAACGGATTGAAATATCATTCTAAAACTGTCATTAGCTACTTACATTCAATTGGTAGTTTGTTCTGCCTGTCTGCCTGTCTTTCTATCTGTCCATGTAAATCTATAAGTTTCGATTCGGACGGTATCAGCGTTGGATGCTATGTTTTGAACACTAGTATAGTGGCGCTGAATAAAGAAGTGATGGACGAAACCAGGAAATAAAGAATGACATTTGGAAAGAAAGCTATAAAATCTCAGGTTCAAGGTACAGATGGACATTTCTGTTACAACATATTAACCAGAGGTTAGATTATGTGACTGCGTAAGTGTAGACACTTTATATTCCCCTTAAATTACACTTCACATTATGCTGTCATGTGCTAGAATGCACAGAAGGCATACAAGTACCAACTGATGCACTCGTCAGCCTTTATGCTGGGAACAAAACAAAATGACGGACTGTTCCGCGCCGTTATGCATTATGAATACAGGACTTCAATTTCATTTGGTAGTACACTGTGGTCTCCATAACAGAGAAATAATAAGCTGGACATTATTATACTATTTCAACTTAAGCTTTTTGGAGTGCTAGTGCGTATATGACAGAGGACATGTAGGCACAATAGAAGTTATATAGCTAAGAGGTCGGGTAAAGTAACAAGTAGGGATACAGGCAATAAATATTGACAGAGACCAGATGTGGCCGTCAGAACTAGTCATTAATACCTGACACAGCAAGATAAAGACCACCCGAAGGCAGGAGGGGTGCAGCAAGAAAGTCCATCCAAGGGCTTCTAGATAATTAAGCACCAGACTAGAAGACTAGAGCGGTGGATGAAATTTGCTAGACGGGTCTAGGCCGAGCACCTGGTGCTGGCTTTGGCACTGATAAGAATGCATGTATTCACAGTTCCACTCAGGCTATGACCTACTTTGTAGATTTGAATTCAGCGGCAGTGTGCAAGTTGTTTAAAGTGTAATTCATTTGTTAAAATTTGGATTATCTGATTTATTTCATTCAGCAGATATTTGTGATTTTACACTTTTGATTATCTACAGATTATAATCGTTATTCTGTTTAACTGTATTATGTTCAATACGTGCTTTATTTAACTGGTGCTTACTTCTTTGTGAGAAAACGAAATGGTGTATAAATGTGCAGGATGTAGAAGTTGATATCAGGACTGCCCAAGTATTAGGGAGGATGAAGAAAAAATAGCATTCCATGGTTTTCCAATTCACAATCCGGAATTATGTGCAAAATGGGTTCGAGCTAATCTTCGAAGAGAATTTGTTCAGACTAAATATTCGAAGTTTTGTTAATGCACTTTCATCCAAATGACTTAATACAGGAGTGTCGAGACACAAACGTTGCCAGACAGAAAAAGAACGCTGCAGCATCAGAAAAACCAAAGAGAAGATTTCTCAAGGATGATGCGGTACCTTCAGTGTTTACTAATGCACCTTAGTATCTATCAAAAACTCAAGCAGCTTTAAGGGTAACTTCTAGAGCTACATGATCAAGCAGATTTCAAGAAGAAGTGAAGAGATTAGAACGTCTTCAACAGTCCTTTCTGGAGAGTGACTACATTTCTAGCCTGACACTAACCGAAGTTAAGGAATAACTGAGAAGTGAGACAACTTTGCCTGAAGGCTTTACAGTTTGTATTCTTGAGCAGGGCCTGCTAATATAGCTTGTTGGAATAACAGTCGACTTGCCGAAAATTACTGGCAGCATTAGTCTGAAAGCTGACTTCAGAGTAATTGTTACAGTAGAAGACAAAGTTATTCCATCATCGCAGTATGTCGACCTGTTCAAGAATTCTGTTAATTGCTTGTCACAATTAGTGAATCTGATGGCTCGTGTAAAATCATGGGTAGAAAGTCCAAATTCGAGACCAACTGAATTCATCCTGAGAATGGCAGTACAGCTCTTGAAAACCTCTCTTGATAGATTTAATGATGACAGTGAAGAGTACAGAAAAGTTAGTTTTAAGTTAGGTAAAGGTAAAGGTTTTGCCCATGCTCGATTCGAGTGTCGGGCCCGGTGCTGATCTCCGGTGCTAGGCCATCAGCCCTCAGGTGGCATTGCCATACATCGGCGGTAGGTGGCCAGGTCTTTCCGCTGAACCCGAGGTTACCATCGCAGTGAAACTGCTGCTCATTTTCCTGCCGCCATCTAGGGAGTAGCAGAAGGCTGAGTCGACCTTTTGTAGGGCTAGCGGGGTTTGAACCCGCTACCTTCTGCTCTTCGTGCCAGTGTGTTACCATTCTGCTATCGTGCGCCCCAGTTTTAAGTTACTTTCATTGAATAAATTTAGTCGTATATATTCGCCTATGCTTGCTTGTAATTATGTCGTATATGATATATTCTGCTAGTCCAGCTGCCTACGCAGCTCAGCAAAACATTATGTGTCTACCATCAGCAACCACTCTAAAAAAGTTACTCGGCGTTTGAATTTTGGATCTGGGCTGGACAATAGTTCATACTTGAAGATGAGAATATCAAAGTTAAATCAATATGAAAGGACGGTCATTCTCAAAATTGATGAAATATACATCGCCAAGCGTGTCGAGTATACAGGTGGTGAAATGCAAGGACTAACATCTGAAGGATCAGTAGCTTTAACACTGCTTGTTTTATGATCAAATCATTGGCTAGAAACTATAAGGACTTAGTTGCCATGTATCCGATGGCAAAACTAACTGCTTCAAAGCAGCATGAATGTTACTTGGAAATGACAGCATTGTTGAAAAGTGTTTCATTTAATGTCATTGCCATCTCTGTGGATAACGCCACAACAAACCGAAAATTGTTCACTGATTGTTTATGTAGTGGAGCAATGCAGACAAAAATAACCGATACCACTACGGGTCAACCTTTATTCTCATTTTTGACCAAGTGTATGGACTTTAAAATGTTTATAACGACTTTCAGTCTATTAAAGTTTTTGAGTGTCCACCAATGGCTAGAAACTTGCCAGTTGGATGTCGTGCGAACTTTCATGACATAGTAGATCTGTATAATGTAAAAGCTACTATGACACTGAAAAAAGCCTCAAGCTTACATTATCCACATTATACCCAAAGAGCATCGAGAAAACTTCTGTGAAGCTTGCAACATCAGTTCTGTCAGAGTCAACACGCGATGCTAATTATCTAGGAGTCTATGGTCCATCATACAGCCAAGATAAATTACCTTACATAGTGAGCCGACAGCTAGAAGATCGGTCCGAACTAAGTTCCCACACCAGTCACGGACGAACGATATAGATAAAGCTCGGTTTCAAAGGATGCCGGTGTGGCGTGAGAATGTGTCCAGCATGAAAATGTGTCCGAAATTGTTGTCATTGGTTCACGTGACCGAAGACGTCAGATAGCAACTGTCAAACTTAACTATTAATAAGAGCGTGAGGTTTGGTCCGGGAAAGACACTCAATACGCAAGATAGTTATCCAAATATTTCAAAGCTACGGAGTGTAAGTAAGTATGAGTTTCACTATTAATATGAGCGGAACAATGCCATATAATTATAAGTAAGTAGGTAAATAATCTGTTAGTAGAGTGAGACAAACGCCTGCTCCTTATAACAACAATGCACACACGGACAAATAATACAAGGGCAAGCTACAATGTAATATAAGCTTACAGTCTGAATGTCCAACTTTAAAAATAGTTAGGCCTATAGTTAAAATAGTTCAGAGTACATAGCAACATTAGATCAACTGTTGTAAAGATCAAACAGAAGTGATATATTGAAAAGCAGCCATGTAAAAAGAGGTTACATTTTTTATATTTGTACAGTCGGCGAAAGATGAAGGATGTTTATGAAGCAATGCGTGGATGTTCGGCTATTCAAAAGTATTCCCCTTCTCCCGCAAGGTGAATCCGTGAGAGTGCTTTGCTTGAAGAAACTGGTGAAGCAGTGATTAGCTGCCTGGATACTTTTAAAGAATTTCAAAGCCCGTATACAACAAAATAAATCCGTTGTGATTTTTATTTTACGTTTGGGGGAACATTAGACATTGAAAAATTGTATAAGTATACAATATACGCTAATATGGGAACCACGAAATATAACATTAGGTTTAAAGTTACACATTGGGAATAATGTCTACAACGTCAAACTAGTACGTGTTCATCAAGAAAAGCGCTACATAATGGGATTGTCCCATGACCAATTTCAGCATTCTCGACCTTAGACATCATGAATATTCATGATGTTTATGGTCTCGACGCGGAATCTTTGGCGTCACGGACTTTTCGCACACGGGAATTTTGTTTCTAAAAATAGAACTCTTGCGTCGCCATTGCCCCACGT
This sequence comes from Norana najaformis, assembly GCA_964023275.1. NCBI lineage: Eukaryota > Metazoa > Annelida > Clitellata > Crassiclitellata > Hormogastridae > Norana > Norana najaformis. Next base: position 26,263,901 of record OZ029923.1, read on the forward strand.
GCTTTTAGGCAACTGCTTGGGCTTCTAGTTTTCCGATTTAAAAATAAAATATTGCTTCCCATCTAATTTTGATATGACGATAACACGAAACTTCAAACGTCGTCGTCCGTTGACAGAGTCGGACACATTTTTATGCCGAAGAGCATCTCATACAAGTCATGAAATTCTGTCCTGGTAACAGAAGTGGGCGGAGCCGGACACATCATCATGCCGGACACTTCCTCACGCCACATCGGCTTCCCCATCTAATGAGAGTTGGATGAATACATGACATGACAGGGTAATGGAATCTAGCAAAGAGACAGACGGCTGGATAGACATACAAACACACGTAGAACGAAGGTAGATAGCAGGACAGGGCCGATGATAACGTCAGCACAACGACTTCAGTCAGAGCGAGTAGTAGTAGCTGTTAGTATTATTAATAAGTATAACTATTAGTAAAAATGAAACCAGGCACGGGAGGACAAAGAGACAGGCAAGCACACAGAAGACACACCCTGTCGCTAGCAAGGCTAAGCTAAGGTAACAGCCTACGGAAACCACGCCCAGAGTAAATGATATTTCTAAAAATGAGGAATTAGAATTTAGCTTAAGGGAAACAGGCCGAAATAAGTGAACCCAAGCACAGCTAAAACAGCAGGCGGGCTGAAGACAGAAAACTTACATAAACGCGGGAAAAGTAAATTGGGCAGTCTCGTCTGAACTAACTTCAGGGTGAAGTTCGGACAAAATCTGACCAGGGACTTACGCTGACTACAGCAGACGTTTGTGCTTTTGTCTATCGTGAGTATCTCTATCTTATTCTTCTACTAAATCTGGCAGCAGGCGAGTGCTCTGTTCTTCTAGTATCTCTCATAACCTGGTCATAAGTAAATGGACTTGCTGGTTTATTTCAGCCGTTGAGGGATAGCCTATAGTTGCTATCGACAAACTTGTTAATCACACAAGTTAGATTTCTTGTGTCAAAAGTAACAAAATTTTCAAAAAATTTATCGTTTCGAAGTTTATTGTTAATAAATTCTCAGTTTATTTCTCTTCAAACGAAGAAGGAAAGAGATATGGCCTTAACATGAATTTTGATAAAACAAAAACAATGGTATTTGGCATTGTCTAAATACTTACTCAGGTAAGGAAAATACTTGCGGAAGTATAAATAAATTATACTAACTTCGTCGAATTTTAACAACAATGCTCGAGATTAGTTCAGTAATAGCCTACTAACAGAATCATTTAATTTTTTAAGTAACTTGTTGGCCTGTATTTTGTAATGATACAAATAATTTTTAAATATGTTTATAAAGAGGCGCAAAAATTTCGCATTATTTTGGAGCCAAAATTGTAGAAGAAAGATAGACCGCAGCTAGAAACTAGATCACAATTGTTGACTGTGACTGATTGTTTTAAAGAGAACAACTTGTTGCAATGTTTTCTGCTCCAACAAATGGATCAGAATGTATTGCGGCGGTTTTCTCCTTTTCGCTGTAGTTACTAATCTTTATCTCGTCACGTAATCTTTGGTTTTGACTATCATTTATCTAAGAATCGTAAGTATTGTATTCTAAGCCAAACACTTGCATTCCTAGACATGTGCGATGCAATGTATGCTGAACAGTACATCATGTTTTCGGTAACAAGATTTCATGTAGCAATAAGAATTAGCCATTAGCACCGATAGCCAATACAGCCACTAACTCAAGGCAACCAGCTTGGGCAGATGATAGATGATAGAAAGACCTTCAAGTTTCAAGGTAAAGCAGCATGTAGTAGCTACATTAAGATCCAAAGAATAAATTTCACACTAAAGGTTTCGCGTTTAGGAGGTAAATGAGCCAACGCCAAAGAATTCAAGGTTCGGTTAATTTAGGTCTAAAAATTTAAAGTTTAAACTTACAGAGCGAAATCAAGGGTTCAAAAGAACCTCCTCAAGTTAAATTTGTTCTATGCGAAGAATCGGATGACAAAAATGATGACAAAGAAATAGTTTATATATTTATAAAAAAAGTTTTGGTAGTAGAAGTCTATAGTTCAATAATCAATGGATATTGCTACAACAACAAAACTAAAGGTTTCACTGCTTCGTGTAGTAAGTATAAGGCTAGCTAATATAAAAACTGTATGAGGTGAATATGCGGTGGCGTCAGCTTTGAATAACGTCTCAGCTATGAATTCAATCGGTACAGGGTCAATTACTACTTCAGGTCCTTTTTCAATGAAATTAGCAAAAAACCAGATTTCTTGAAAGACTCAGATCATAAAATCTTAAAATTGATACCAAAGAAATTTAGTGGCATATATTGCGTTTACCTTGTTGTATCTCTTCTTTCGTTTCCAGCTTGGTTTCTTTTGTAATCGTATTCACTGCAAGTAAAATTATTGAGCTTATACTATAGTTTCAAGCATAGTGGTAATAAATGGAAATATATCCCAATTAATCTTCGCTCCCACCCAATGTTGTGGTTTCCATGTTTTATCACTTTTAGCCTAAATTAGAACGCTATATCTACCAAAACTTATCTTAGTTACGAGTTTTTAAAAATAAATTTTGTATGCATACACTTTTTAAAATTCCCGTTTAACATAAGGACATCCACTTGCAACAAATTAAGGACTCTTGAGTTGCTTTAGCCTACCCGTCGAATTTAACAGATAGGACTAACAGTTCCGTTATTATTTTCAAACCAAGTTATTGTTAAGCTAGGATTTTTGGAATTATTAAGGCTACCACTTCTATTTATAAGTATTTTAAAGTCAATGATCTATTGTCTTCATGCTCCTATGTCATTGCAGATTTGAAATACAGTGCCATCAATTGTTATATAAATTATGTATTTTACAGTATAAACCTGACAACCACTGTACGTTCATTGGGCAAGTGCATGCTCATCGATTGTCAAAAGTAGCACAATGCGGGCCCAAAAGACGTGGTTGTCTGGGAATTCCGTACCTTTGACGTTTCCAACAATATTTTCTATTTTCAAAGATTCTTCCAGTTTTGAAGCTTCAAAGGAAAAGTTGATAGAAGTCGGTAAGGGAATTTTGACTTTATGCATTTCTCTTAGCTCTTCCCCTCTGACATGCAAATCATTAACAGAACAACAGATGTCGCTAGGCGTTCCTTTGGATTTAATTTCAGTGCAGTACATCTCAAAACCTTTGATTGCAGCAAGATAATTACACTGGCCAACACATAATTTGTTGCCTCAAATGTTAGAACTGTTTCTGGGTATATTTGACCTACTGATTCCAGAAAAGGCACCAGTTTTCTCCCAGCAGGTCTAGTTTTCGAGATATAGAACATTATGCCATATACCAGTCCTTGCCTCTGCTCGCCCATAAAACATAAGGCTATAGCTATAATTATGTAGTGCTCAATTTATTATGTGATACACTAAATAAACATAATAATACAAATACTTAAAAGAAAATGGTAGTACCTGAAACTGTACTTATATGATACCAAACAGAACAAGTTTGTTATAAAAATTTCAAGTCATTCGACACCGAAGAAGCTCCTTTTGTACGATTTCCGAGTGTGGCATCTGCCGGAACAATCGCGCATAATATTCCAGCAATAGTCTGCCATCATGTGTGCATCCCATCTTCCTTGATATCGATTTTCCATTGTTTTGATGTCTTGGTGAAATCTTTCACCTTGCTCTTCGCTGAAGTCACCAAGATTCTCTGGAAAGCGATCTAAGTGACTGTGGAGATAATGGACTTTAATGCTCATGTTGCAGCCAAGCTTGTTGAAATGAAGAAGCATATCCTCTACTAGTTGTGCGTAATTGTCTGCCTTCTTGTTGCCAAGAAAATTTCTAGTTACAAGAACAAAGGAAGACCAGGCACAAGATTCGATTTCATTCATTGATGGTATGAAAAGTGAGTCATTCATAAGTTGCCTGATCTGTGGACCATCGAAGATTCCAGCCTTCAATTTTTCCATTGAAATTCCTGGTAACTTGTGTACTATGTATTCGAAGCATGAACCTTCTTTATTCAAAGCCCTGACAAATTGTTTCATCAGGCCTAGCTTTATATGTAGTGGTGGCAGTATGATCCTATCTCGTGCCACCAAAGATTCCTTGATTACATTTTGAGCTCCAACCACCATGTCTTTCCTCGAAGGCCAATCTTTTCTTGTCCAATGTTCATGCTTGGCTCTACTCTCCCAAAGACACAAAAAGCAGGGATACTTTGTGTAGCCACTTTGTTGACCAAGGAGGAAATTTACCATCTTCAAGTCTACACAAATTACCCATTGATGTTCTTTGTATTTTATCTTTTCCAGTACTAAAGAGATGGCATTGTACTCTTCTTTCATCCTGGTGGAGTGACCGATTGGAATAGAACCAAATTTGTTTGATGCCTATGATATTAACCATACAAAAGTAACAGTCGTCGAAGTGGTTTATCTCTTCCCTCCAAACCATCGGTACACCAAATTTCAGGCAGCTTCTCTTTCCAATTGTCCAGTGGCGCAATTGTTCAATACAAGTTTTGCATACTGTATGAGGAGCCCATTGCTTATCTTGATCTCCAAGTTTGACACCAAAATAACCTACATATGCTCTTTTTACAAACTCAGAAATCGGTTTCCTGTTTGCTTTTAGTGCGTATTCCCCACAAATGTAGCAGAATATGTCTGGATGGTTAATGCAGCTCCGTCTGGAAGTAGCCATAACCTTAAGGATGTTCGCATCTGAGGAATTAAATGACTAACCTAAAAAATAGTAAGAACATGTAGTTATTTAATGCTCACATTCACAGATTGTTCTTGCGACCAACTCTTAATATGTCCTAAGACGACTGCGGCTGCTCTAGCTTTCAGGAGGCGGTTTATATAGGCTATAAATGCTGACTTCAGCATAATCTATTTACATAGTTCGAAACCATGAAACGCTGTATAAGCACAAATAAATTCTAAATGAGGCCATGAATTTAGTGCTGAGTAAGCTGTAGGCTACGGAATATTTATTTCGTTGAATCAGCAATATCTCAGCACGCGGCAAGATATGCTGATTTTATATTATAAGGATGTAGGCATTATATGAATCAGCAAGAATTATAACACTGGCCAACAGAAAAATTTTTTTTCTTGTTGCCTTCGGTTTTAGACCTGTTTTTTTTTGGTAATTTTGGGCGCTGATTCAGAAAATGTCATTGGATTGAGTGCATCAGGTCTAGTTTCTGAGATATCGTCGATTTTGTAAAGAAAACCCAGTCCACTCTTTAAACGATGTCTTTGGCAAAACTAAAATGTCATAATAAGCTTTATTTATGGCTAATTATAATTCTTGCTGATTCATATATGCCTACATCCTTATAATGTAAAATCAGCATATCTTGCGGCGTGCTGAGATATTGCTGATTCAACGAAATAACTATTCCGTAGCCTACAGCTTACTCAGCACTAAATTCATGGCCTCATTTAGAATTTATTTGTGCTTATACAGCGTTTCATGGTTTCGAACTATGTAAATAGATTATGCTGAAGTCAGCATTTATAGCCTATATAAACCGCCTCCTGAAACTAAAGCAGCCGCAGTCGTCTTAGGGCATATTAAGAGTTGGTCGCAAGAACAATCTGTGAATGTGAGCATTAAATAACTACATGTTCTTACTATTTTTTAGGTTAGTCATTTAATTCCTCAGATGCGAACATCCTTAAGGTTATGGCTACTTCCAGACGGAGCTGCATTAACCATCCAGACATATTCTGCTACATTTGTGGGGAATACACACTAAAAGCAAACAGGAAACCGATTTCTGAGTTTGTAAACAGAGCATATGTAGGTTATTTTGGTGTCAAACTTGGAGATCAAGATAAGCAATGGGCTCCTCATACAGTATGCAAAACTTGTATTGAACAATTGCGCCACTGGACAACTGGAAAGAGAAGCTGCCTGAAATTTGGTGTACCGATGGTTTGGAGGGAACAGATAAACCACTTCGACGACTGTTACTTTTGTATGGTTAATATCATAGGCATCAATCGAAATAATCGTCACAAGTTGTCTTACCCTGATATACCTTCAGCCAGGAGACCTGTTCCGCATTCGGATATTGTACCAGTTCCACCTTTTTGCGAACTACCTCAGCTCTCAGACGATGACACTTGCATGTCCAATATCGGACAAGATGACGAAAGTGAAGAAAGTGGGGGCAGTGACAGTGATTTCCAATCAACTTCACACAGTGAACGTTTTGACCAAAAAGAGTTGAGTGATCTGATCAGGGACTTAAATCTTTCCAAAGAGTCCTCTGAATTGCTTGCGTCCAGACTAAAGGAAAAGAATGCACTTAAGCCTGGAACGAAAATTACAATTTATAGAAACAGAGAAAAGGATTTGCTGCCATTCTTTACCTAGTATTCTGTAATGACATCAGCAACTTATTGAAGAAAATTGGTCTGTCGGATTACAGCCCAGATGAGTGGCGTCTTTTTATCGACAGTTCAAAACGTAGTCTGAAATGTGTGCTTTTAAATAACGGCAACAAATTTGGTTCTATTCCAATCGGTCACTCCACCAGGATGAAAGAAGAGTACAATGCCATCTCTTTAGTACTGGAAAAGATAAAATACAAAGAACATCAATGGGTAATTTGTGTAGACTTGAAGATGGTAAATTTCCTCCTTGGTCAACAAAGTGGCTACACAAAGTATCCCTGCTTTTTGTGTCTTTGGGACAGTAGAGCCAAGCATGAACATTGGACAAGAAAAGATTGGCCTTCGAGGAAAGACATGGTGGTTGGAGTTCAAAATGTAATCAAGGAATCTTTGGTGGCACGAGATAGGATCATACTGCCACCACTACATATAAAGCTAGGCCTGATGAAACAATTTGTCAGGGCTTTGAATAAAGAAGGTTCATGCTTCGAATACATAGTACACAAGTTACCAGGAATTACAATGGAAAAATTGAAGGCTGGAATCTTCGATGGTCCACAGATCAGGCAACTTATGAATGACCCACTTTTCATACCATCAATGAATGAAATCGAATCTTGTGCCTGGTCTTCCTTTGTTCTTGTAACTAAAAATTTTCTTGGCAACAAGAAGGCAGACAATTATGCACAACTAGTAGAGGATATGCTTCTTCATTTCAACAAACTTGGCTGCAACATGAGCATTAAAGTCCATTATCTCCACAGTCACTTAGATCGCTTTCCAGAGAATCTTGGTGACTTCAGCGAAGAGCAAGGTGAAAGATTTCACCAAGACATCAAAACAATGGAAAATCGATATCAAGGAAGATGGGATGCACACATGATGGCAGACTATTGCTGGAATATTATGCGCGATTGTTCCGGCAGATGCCACACTCGGAAATCGTACAAAAGGAGCTTCTTCGGTGTCGAATGACTTGAAATTTTTATAACAAACTTGTTCTGTTTGGTATCATATAAGTACAGTTTCAGGTACTACCATTTTCTTTTAAGTATTTGTATTATTATGTTTATTTAGTGTATCACATAATAAATTGAGCACTACATAATTATAGCTATAGCCTTATGTTTTATGGGCGAGCAGAGGCAAGGACTGGTATATGGCATAATGTTCTATATCTCGAAAACTAGACCTGCTGGGAGAAAACTGGTGCCTTTTCTGGAATCAGCAGGTCAAATATACCCAGAAACAGTTCTAACATTTGAGGCAACAAATTATGTGTTGGCCAGTGTAATTAGCCATAAATAAAGCTTATTATGACATTTTAGTTTTGCCAAAGACATCGTTTAAAGAGTGGACTGGGTTTTCTTTACAAAATCGACGATATCTCAGAAACTAGACCTGATGCACTCAATCCAATGACATTTTCTGAATCAGCGCCCCAAATTACCCCAAGAACAGGTCTAAAACCGAAGGCAACAAGAAAAAAAAATTTTTCTGTTGGCCAGTGTTATCAATCTCCTCCCCTTTGGTTTCGATCTCTTTCAGTTGTCTCGTCTTCAAGGCGGCCATTTCATCGAGCAAACACTTCGTGTGGTCGTCGACAAGCTTTTTCAAGTTATTTGCTCTGTCAGTTATAGCCTTTTCTGTGACACATAGTGTTTCAATTAACTCCCTCTTTCTTTCCTGTAATTCACATTTTCTTATAACGCCTTCGTTATAGGCATCAACTACTTTCTCTATGTCATTGTCGAGTTCAGTTCTAAAGCTTTCTGCCACTTTGTTGACGTCTGAACATCTGTGCAGTTGATGACTCTCCGCAAAACACACGAAGCAAATCACTTTCTTACAGTCGGTGCAATACATCTTCAGTTGCTCCATATCATGTTGCTCACAGAATTGTGCAACAAACCTCTTGGCCAATTCCTCTTTCACCTGGCTTCCATAAAGCACAACTTGGTGGTTTCGGCTGAACTTTTGTCGCCTATGGTGCAAGAAACAAATATCGCATAAATTGTCTCGACACTCTATGCAGTATTTTGAAGCCTCCGAAAGTTCTGTTGTGCTAGCATCAGGGTTTGCAAGGCAGACATCACATGATACTTTGTTCTGAAATGGCTTTGAAACATTGGCTATTTCAATCAGTCTCTCCACGAAGAAATTTTTCTTGATATCATCAAGCCCACCCGATGGAATGGCGATGTTTTGTCTGCAATTTGGACAAGGCATAGTGTCTCCTCGCTTTTTGTCTGATTTCACTCTCCTCTCCTCAAGGCATTTGAGGCAGAACGTGTGAAGACAAGGCAGAATTCTTGGATCTCGGAACGTCTCAGTACAGATAAAACATTTCGTTATGTCGTTTATACCTTCCATTATTCTAAAGTTTGAATGAATTTGAATTATAAAGCGAAAGCTTCTAGAAAAGTAAACACAGGACGAATAGACATGCAGCTCAGCCAATTTTACCTACAGAGTTATACATGAAGTGGTCACTTGAGAGTAAAAGCCATTGATTTATAGCACCTCTTGACTCTTTGCGTGATAACAGCCTAAAAACGTTACAGCGTATGGCTTTTTGTGTTCAACAGGTAATAGGCGTATACAGTTTTACCAAACACTCGGTTTTATTTGATCTGAAACTCTGAAAGCAGCAATTCACATTCGTTTCATAAAGGCTACGAATTTCTAGCCGTGGATGGACGGCAGAAGTTGTCATTAGCACGAGAAACACGTAGACCTATTTCTCTAGCAGCTAGTCTATTGTAACTGAGCTCTCATATAATTGTCCCAATAAATGATAAGTTTCATAGCCCATACATCGGTCCATACTCTCATAAGTACTCTCATACCCGTACCACTCCTGTTCTCAAATCAGTTCACCGGCTTTAAATACTTAAACGACTAAGCACAAAGTCCTATCAATTACCTACAACACACTTCAATTCTCCAAAACTCCTATCTTCATCAGTTATTTACAATCAAACCACTTCACTCAACCCCGCTCCTTTTCTGCGTTATCCGCCCTCCACGTCACCTCATCCTTAAAATTTGGAATTCGTATCATAACCATAGCCTCTCTGGAATAAACTCCAACCAGAATTACGACAATTATCTGACCCGTCATAAGAACTCATCAACAATTCACTTCTTGGAATCTCTGCGCAGGTCTTTCACTCAAAACTGTCAACACTCCTCTTCCACAAATCCGATCCTGATTCTTCAAATTCTCCTTATCTCATTTTCCGGTTCAATTCCAAACACCATTCACCCGTAGCCGTGTAACTGACTGCTTGTCTGACTCTTGGATCTTGACCTAGAACCGAACCCTTCCTGCCTAACGGTTTTGCTTTGACTTGGCGCCTGTGAATTAGCTTTCGTCGCTTGGGCGCTGTAGAAATCTCGAACTTACGATTACGATTACAACCATACATCGGTCGAACCTCTCTTAAGGAATAAATTTGCGCTATGGGAAAACCCCAAGTGTATCGGAAATCACAAGGGATATCATTTTCCAAGCCAGCTTTTCTCGCTTACGAAATTATCAACATAAATCGTAGAACAGGAATATACAAGGATTCCAATAAAATGAAAATCTCTGGATGCAAATTTCAAATCAGTAAATTGTGATTGCCCTGTCATAGGTCTGGCGTGGGTTGTTGGGAGGTTGTAGCTTTAATATCGAATAAACACCTATGACAATGATCAGCTGAAAACAGTTAATACAGGCTTTTATGGGGTTCCGTACAGAGTTGTCTCTGGAACGATGATTAGGTTTTGCACTTGTGACAAATAGAAAAGATATCAAAAGTAATATGAACATTCAGGAAATTTATCCACTTTAAATCGTTTACTAACAGAATGGTCCTCTGCTTTTTTGTTATTGACATATCTTTATTAGCTTTCGGTGTCCATGACATACTGGATTTGAATGGGCTTCTTCGACGGATTACAATTATTTTACTGTGGTGTAACTTGAGACGACCATCGACTTGTGCAGTTCACTATGTTAAAGGCGTTGCAGAAGTCATTAGAATAGACTAGAGTTGGATGAGTTAGGCTACACAACACTGCCGATACTAAACTAGACTAGACGAGTAGAATAGTCTAGACTAAAGTGGACTAGATTAGATTAGATTAAATTAGATTAGATTAAACCAAGTTGATATGGAAAATTTAAAAAGTGGATAGTAGGCCTACTGCGTTTCTATTCTTCAACTGGGTGCTAAATACCAAGTTATAAACAAGTCATGTGCAATGCACTTGCATTTTAATTCGCTGTTTAATATTGCTACATACTCGGCAAAATATACAGTAATTAATTGACAAACGCATTCTAATTTATATGATAAACTTCGACTTCATTAAAACGTCTCACTATTAACCGTTTCTTGCATTCGTCGTATTGCAGTACAATGTCACGAGGCCAAGAATATTTGCGTTCTTTACATGTTAAAAGAATTTGTCTCCATTCGAGTGAATCAAACAAAATCACTCTACTGCATGCCTAGCTTCGTCAACAACATACAAATCAATCGTAGCCTGAATCCAGCGAAAAACACGTGGAGACATAAGTTTATTTGGTTTGGTTTCGACTGAATTGGATTGGGTCGTTTCGGTTCGGGTTGGTTTGGATCAGATTATCTCAAACTAGAGTAGATTAGAATAGTCTAGATTAGTCCTACCAAACAACGGATTTAATCAAGTTCGATCAAGTCCAACCTAATCAGATTAGGTAGTTTCACGACCAACGCGTCTATACCAAGGTTCATATTTACTGATAACTCACTAAATGCCCATTATTCTTTATATAGATTTTTAAGTATAAATTTTGTTATTGTTAAAAATGACGATTAAGCGAATAAAACTGAATTTGACAAATATCGTTGGGGTGAATTTGTAGATACTGTATAGGCCCATATTCACCCCAACAAACACGTTATTGTTTCTATTTATGACGTGAAATATCTTAAATGGTCGATTGATTCCCTGGGAATCGCTTGTCACAACAATATGGTTCCACTTAAGACGACTTAAGTCGATAAAACATGACTGGGATTCAACGATTCAGCCACAATCACTCTGATCATTCAGGAACCACTATGTGGGCATAGTAGCCGATTGCTTCAGGCGCACGGCTTGTAACGAGGAGATTACAAGTTTTGGCCTCTTCGGAGACGGTTTATGAGTAGCACTTTGAGAAAGTCCTTACTCACAATTATTCAGCACCTTCAATTATTATATATCGGCGCTGAATAAATACAGATATAAAAAGAACCACTCACTCTAGTAACTCGTTTTCACAAGTTGTAATCTTTGCATTCGTTGCAGAATATTTGTTTTGAACCTCTAAAGAACGTTTCAAAGTCGCATCGCATTAGTCAACACAAATAAATGTCATTGGTTTGTGTCATATAGGCTTCTTTAAAAGTTGCAGATGGCCGTCCTTGCCTTTGGCAATTGACATGGTCTGGGTTTACAAAGCGAGTCTTTATTTGATATTATTGCTGCAGTGATAATTATGTCTTTCATCTGTGTGGTTTAACCGTGCCAACTGTATGTCGAAAGCATATCAGTGGCATTAGAATTGCTAGCAGATTGATTAAATCTTCAGAATCAGCAAAACATCACCAGAAGACCTATATAAGAATTCAATAGAGCCATCCCTCTGGCGACTATTAGTTGCAATTTTATAGCGTAAACAATCACTATTTTCAGTCAAATTGATACAGGCATCTATGTTAGCACCAGGCAATATAAACAGACTGAAAGGGGTAGGTTTTAAGTTTTAAGCGCCTTTGTGAAGATTGTATAAACAGCCAAATGCATATATCTCTCACTCGATTAAGACGACCAATTGTTTGTGGCCGACAAGAGGAATGCTAAAGAGATTCTCTTAGATTCCAATCTTAAATGGAATAGACTCTTTGTCCAACAAAAGAAAAGAGGATCTATGGGCCAATGAGATTGTGTTACGACGAAGAAAAGAAACAACTTGTCTGGAGAGATTATGTTGGAGTTGATGTTCACACTTTACAGTTAAGCTCACTTTCATCAACATATTCTGTTAAACAATATTTCATCTAGTACCCAATTATTCTAATAAATTACATTCATATGTTTTCTTAATATTTAACAGATAAAAGGAACAAATATTGTGACTTTATTTTAAAATTATTTACAATGCTTCAACTCTCAAAAATCACAAATTTGTAATGCGCATTGAGCGTTCTGTGGATAAATAAGATGATCATGAGTTGAATACTAATTCTAAGTCAGTATGTTTCTCAAATGCGGCAAATTAATGAATGTAGAAATGACTGGAGTATAATCCAGTAGAATAGAATATAGAAATTATTGGAAAAGAATGAATTATATTTATTTAAGCACGTATAAATTCAGTATGTAATTAATTCAATATTTATATTGCGCTACATAAAATGACGAAACAACGATCGATGGCGCTAAGCAATTTTGGAGGACCAACATTGTACGGACGCCGATTAGTTGAATGTTCAAAGCCTCGGGACGGAGTTGAGTGAATGAAGGAATGAACGGATCAATGAATGAACGAATGAATGTTACCCTATAAATGACTATGGTACCATTCATGCTTTTACCGCTACTGAACATGATAAGACATCAACGTTATCTTCAGCAGATGATAAAACGTCAGGCAACCCAAGTTCAGCAGCGGGAGATGTCTACATGTAAGCCAATGGACCAGGGCAAATGCGAAAGCATAACCAATGTCATCACAAAATATTTTGCGATGAATGGTCGATCAGTCAACATCCACCATGGCTAAAAAGTATTTGTCATCCCAGCAACGACTGTCCCTTGTGAACGAGTATTTTTTGGTCATGACACATTGTTCATAAGCAGCTGGCATCACTAGACCCAACTAATGTGGATAAACTTGTTTTGTTCAACAATTGGTTGTATTTAAAAGAATAAACATTTTAAAGCTACAGTACTTTAAACATTTTACTTTGGACATTGCAGATAAATTAGAAATATTAAATACTGTAAAATTGCAATCCAACTGGGATTGCTGATTTTTCTAACATGCAATTAGAATGTGATTAACTGCGATTAAAAATTTTAATCAAACGATTAATCGCAATTAAAATTTTTAATCGAAATGCAGCTCTGTTAAAAACATACAGAGTTACATCTATAGGCCTACATACGTACACACATGAGGACAAACATACATAGGCCTAATACATACTTATATAAATATCTGACCGAACAGACAGAGACACAGCAGACAGACAGACAGAAAGAAAGAAAGACAGACTGACTGACTGACTGACTGACTGACTGAATGACTGACTGACTGACTGAGTGACTGATTATAAAACCTATAAGTCTTAAATTTCAGTGTGCACTGTTAATGCTTGTGCAGCCAGATCGACAAGAATTAGGCCTACAGTGTAGACACAAAAACGCATCTAAATAGCATGTGCATGAAAGCATCTACATGTGAACACGAACAGACACATAGACGCGCATATAAAAAGGTTATCGAAACCACCTATTTTAGGCTAAAAGCGCACATAATTATGTCTTCACAAAGATGTGTCAAAGTCCTAATAGGTCTGCTAAAGTCTGTCCTCAGCAAGGCCTAAGCAGCCTGAAATTTAGCCCACCTGTCAAAAACTCCCGCATGCTCAGAATAATTAGGCCTATAAATGAAACAGTGACATTGCAATGGCTCCCACTTGCGGACCGAGTTACACATTTCAAGATCTGTCTCCTTGAACTGGCCTCGATACTCTGATTGGCCCCAGACAAAACCTATGTCATGGAACTTTTTTACATACGCTGTACATGTATCGACCCAGGTGGCCCGACGAATACTGTGCTGGGCAATTCGTATACACTGCGCCGCTGTATAGCTATTTAGGCACCTGTGCTGTCTCATGCACAGTATCGTCCTTCTCGAACAATCTTCCACTGGAAATGTGAACTCTTCGCCAGACAAAACTGAGCAATGCTTTTCAGCTTATCAGCCATCCATCTCTTGAATATCCGTCTTCAAGTACCCTCGAGAGGCTTCCTGGGGTGATAAATACATGTCCCGATACTTACATTCACGCATATATTTACATACAAACGCACGAAATGAAACGACAAATGGTATTTAGAATGACACTTAGGCCTATAAAAGTTATAAAGCTATGGTTAACATACTAAACACAATTTGAGCAATAGGTGGCGCTAAGGTGGAAGTGTATTCATATGCAATTAATTATTATGAATGTCTTTTTGGATTGTGTTGAAAATAATTACTGATTTATAGTAGTTATTTTTTGCTGTGTAACCTGTAATCTGTCGTATTTATATACTTTTTGCACAATTGTACAAAGATTTCATGATTGTATAATCGCAATACGTTAACACTGTAAATGGGCCAGACGAGTTTTAAGTGGGTCTGTCTGACCCTTGTTGGTTGACCCATTGACCTGCGCCAGCAATGTGCATATGCTATGGCTTATTTGTATTTGATATTATACTTTCTTGTATGTTGGTGCTCTAAATTCAATAAAAAAAAATTTCAAATCAAATCAAATCAAATCAACTGTCTTAAGATATCTTTGTCATCTTGATGTTTGACATTCAGCATTAAAAACTTTGTTCTTAATACCACATATTCTGGATTGCACAAGTCAGTCCCAACAAACGCATAAAAATATAGGATAGGCCTGTACACGTACAGGTTTGATGGGATACTGTAGATAAGCACCTATGTCTATCGTAATCCTCTTCACCGGCTGTGTCCCATAATGCTAATTCAAAATTTTTGCCATCGACCTCCACTTCGGCGAAGTAGTTTTCCAAACGGTTGGTACGCAGACCTCCGAAAACTCTTTCTTGATGAGGGCAACCAACATGCAAGTCTTGCCTGTCGCGCCATCTCCCACGATCACCAGCTTCTTCTTGACCTGAGATTCAAATCAGATCAGGACAGTAGTCAATTACAGATTGAAAACTACACCAAGCTCTTTTTAATGTGAATACGATCATCGTTTCTTCATTATAATTTACTGACAGATTCTTTCCGCAGTAACGTGATGTATAACATGGAAGTTCATGCTGATTTATCTGATTTGATGTGATGTCTGGTAATTCGTGCGATTAAGTAATTTCAAACTAGACTCGATCTTGCATAGTTTGGCTTATCCCTGCATCGTTATTGCATATACAGACACCACCCGTTCGATTATAATTTTAAGAAATCGTTGAGTAGATATAATATGAAGCAATCCTTGGTGTGGCTAGCCAGGAGAGCCTCGGTGGAGAAGACTTGCAGGCAGCGGCGACGTGGGTGCCCTCTGCATCTATGGCCGTTGTTTTTGTATAGCATGCGGGCCAGATACTTAATCCAGACATAGTGCTGGTTTCCACCGTTGGCCAGTAATAGAAGATCGAGGTTGTGAACTCTAGTCTTGGCAGTGACGCGGATCGGATACGGTCCGCTTTCCCGCTCCCACCCAAACACGCTTACTACTATGGTTGGGTTCGGGAGTTCGAAACGGCTGATATCCGTCACCTTCACTGGGAAGGCGATTCCTGTAAAGTCCAGCTTGCCGAGGTGGGCTCGATACTTGGTTGGGCTTTGGGAGTCCTTTTCTACTGGATGCATTGCCGATAGTACAGTCCACTCGAAGCAGCGGTTGTCTATGTTCCGCACTTTGACAACTGAGCGCGGGGAATGCACTTCGGTGTGGGAAGTAGGTTCTAGCGCGAAATGGCTGGTACCTAGCGATGCCAAGGTCCAGCGCCACAACCCGCCGGAGTCTTTATCCCGACACCTCGTTGGTTTACTGCTCGAGGCGCCTGAGCATCTGGGCTTTAGCCGCCTGTTCACCACCCTGGATGTCATCCGCGTTGAGAACTGGCACGGCGGCACCCTGGAAGTAGACCGTTGTGGTGGTGTCGGGAGCCGCGATCTCGTCACATACATGATCGGTGGTTAGCACCGTCTTTTCCAGCTCGGCCGTTAGTACTTGCGTATGCTTAAGAATTCGTAGTTTGACCAGCTCCTCGTGAAGCTGCGCCTCAATGCTAGACACCATAGCGCCCAAGAACGCCAGTGCATCTTCTTCCAGCCTATGGCCAGGGGCTACTACCTCAGAAGCCTATTGGCGAGTGCTTTGTGCAATAGAAACCGCGGGATCCCTCCTCTACAATTCTGAGGCAGCAGAAGATCAAACTCCTGCAGAAGTGCAACGAGTTTTTGCAGCTTTCGCTTGCGCACCGGGAGACTGGCCTTGGTAGCACTCAGTAGGCGCTGCACAAAAGCCTCCGGAATGTGGGCTCATCCAAGATGTTCTGCACAACACCCTGGAGAGCTGACTGCTTGATTATGGCCAAGAGCTCTTCATTGTACTCGTCCATAGTATCGATATCGTTATTCACCACCTCAACCGTTTTTCTAATTGGATGTTCAGCTCCTCAAGGACCTTCTTATAGCGCCTTCTAGTGCGTATCTCAGTATCATGCAGTTTTTGTGCTACTACTGCGCCGCCACACGACTGGCATAACCGAGTAAGGGACTGCGTGCCTACATCACAGCCGCGGCATGGCACGGGTAGGACGGAGCCACGCCTAAGACGGGCTTGTGCTGCCCAAAGTGCTCGTACACACATTGCTTGCCGCCTTTTGCTTCTCTTCAACTAAGATCCATGCACATTTATTTCTTCCAACCATTCTGAAGGTATGATGTGCCTTAGACATTCGCATGTTCCGCAATTGTCTAAATGGAACGTAACACGGGCTGCGCTTGCATTGTGTCTGCGCCACACGTGGCAGACCAGCCGCGCTCAAAGCGGCGGTGTCATCGACTGCAAACTGCGCTCAAACATCTATTAGTTCTGTTTATTCTGTTAAGTTTTTGCTGTCATTCAGGTTTAAACTAAAGAAGCATCTCTTCCAACTTGCTTACCCACCGTAGCCTGGGTTCTGATTTTTCTGACCTAAAGGAATTTGAGTTGGCCTCTTCAGCGGAATATGAATTTAATTGCGATTTTGACTTGAAGCGAACATCGACTGATGCTTTGGACCTTTTGATAACGGCGCTAAAGAAGTCTCTGGATTAGATTAGATTATTTGAAATGTCTCTATCCCGTCTGCTGTCTGCATGCTTTGTTAGAACTGACAGCCGCTCATGCAGGAAGTCAAGATTTGGTTGGCTCTATGATGTGCTTCGGAAAACCCTTCCAACCCTAGATCTGCAAATAGCTGGGCTATTGCTAAATTGAACCAACTGAAAACGCTGTGAAATACCAGAAGCGCAATGCACCCATTTACTTAATTGAAATGCCTAATGAAGACAAGCGGACATAGTCTGTGTTTATAATATGAACTTTATATTAACCTTCTGCTTTGGACCAGGAAGAAGATATTAAACCTTGCTTTCGATCGGTCATTAAAATGATGATTTTAACTGTTTGCTAATTTGAATCACACGGCGATCAAATTTCAGAAAGTTAGTTTTGGGGTTCTCCAATTTCTCGTGACGCAGTTGGCTTTTAACCTTTTGAATGGGTCTGCTCAAGTGAAGATCCTGGGGCAATCTGGTCGTGGGACATTTTGATTTTTTCTGAGCGGGGGATGTTTTGTATTGGCCCCCAAACTGATTAGAGCGGAAGTTGCTTCCAACGATCATGATTAAACTGGGAAACTAAACAATAATTACTCCACCAACCGTAATGATCAGACAATCGGTATACAAGCCAAATTTCAGGTTGAGTGTTGTCAAAAGCCAAGAGTTAAATTCGAGAAGACACAGTCTACGGAGAAAATAAGTTCATGAAGAGATCTGAACAACCAAATCAGACTCTGCACAGTGAACAACTGGGTACCATATAAAAAGGTACGAAAGATTCAGGGAAACGACAGAGGTCGTCAAAAGTGTTCATCCTTAGTAAACCTCACCAAATTAAAATCGGCGATATTATGTATGGTCTTGGTTAGTTTCCGCCCTCCCCTTGTAAGTTTCTTTAACTGCCACGGGGACTGTTATTGGCCTACCACAGTCGATGAAACTCACTTGAGGTGCATTATGTATAACAAATTGAAGCTTAACAGATCGTATATCAGCGGGTAGCATAGAGCGCATGTTGTTTTGCTGATCATCTGTCAGGATTTATTGAGCTCCGTTTTTGAAACTGACAGGGTTCAAGGGACAGTGTGTTATTTACTAAAACTTCCTTGTTCGTACCACTGCTATTCCGAATGTCACGGGCTTAATATTTAGCTTAACACGTCACATTGCAAAGTACATAGAAATATCTCCAGTGGTCGTAATCGTAATCTCGAGATTTCGACAGCGCCCAACGAAAGCTAAGTAGAGGGAACCAGTTTATTCACTGGCGCTCAGTCAAATCAAAATCAATAGGCAAAAGGGTTCGATTCCAGGTCAAGATTCAGGAGTCAGGCAAGCAGTCGGACGGCTACGGTGAATGTTGTTTAAAATTGAAGCCAGCAGAGAGATAAGAGGAAAGGAAGAATTAGAATAAGACTTTTGAAAAGTAATGTTTTCAGCGTTGAGTGAAAGACTAGCGCAGAAACTGCAAGAGGTGAACTGTCGGTGAGTCCATATGATGGAACAGATAAATGTCATAATTCTGGCGGGAGTTTATTCAAGAGGGATGAGACAGCTATGGCTACGGAGCGATTTCCAATTTTTAAGGATGAGGTAATGGGAGGGCGAAGAAGGGTTTAGGACAGAAGAGGGACGGGTTGAACGGAGTGGTTGGATTGTAAATAAATGATGAGGATCGGAGGGTTGATAGGATTGAAGTGTGTTATTGGTAAGGGATAGGATTTTTTACTCTATTCGTTCAGGTATTTTAAGCAAGTGAAGTGATTTGAGAACAGAAGTGATGTGATGGTGCTTGGGAGTTTTGTTGACAGCACGAGCAGGAGCATTCTGGATAGATTGAAGGCAGTTTATTCGAGTGGTATCTATATTGAGAAAAAGTGAATTGCAATAGTCTAGTTTTGCATGGACTACGGAAGTGGCAATGGTAGATGCAGTTTTGAAGTCAAGCATAGGGCGGATTCTGCGAGGGTCGCGGATATTCATAAAGCAAGAGCGGGAAATATAGGTGATATGATCAGAAAAGGTGAGTTTTTGGTCGAATATTACACCTAAATTGCGGACAGGAGAATTAGTATTATATGTGTAGGTGGAGGCAAAGTCCAGGCTGAGGGAGATAGAGGGGTCAGAAATTTTCTTGAGCTGATCACCTAGGTCAACAAGTATGAATTCAGTTTTAGATGGGTTCAGGCATAAGAGATTATATGTCATCCAGGAGGAGATTTATTTAACCAGAAGAAGAAGATGATCTATAGACTAATTGAAACAATTCGGAGAGAAAGAGATGAATAGTTGGGTGTCGTCAGCATAGAGGTGATAATCAACTGAGGATGCTTTAATGAGTGAACTGAGGGGGTAGTGTGGAGGATAAACATAAGAGATCCAAGAACGGAGCCTTGCGGAACTCTGCAAGTATGAGGGCATGATTTAGAAGAGGCTTCCTGTGTCTTAACGGAGAAAGAGAGGGGGAGAGATAGGGCTGTACTCAAAGGAGAGCAGTGTCAGCAAAACTGGTTGAATGAAATCTGTTTATTGGGCCAAGAGTCTCAAACGCCAAATGAACAAAGTGATAATTTGAGTCAAGTACAGGGGTTTTTGAATATTTTCACTATAATTAAAATGCATGTAAATAATTTGAACCTAAAATAATATTTGCCAAACTTAGTAACAGATTTTATTTATGTTTGTAGGCTAATTGTTTGGCCATCTGTTGGACTGGTTTTTTCAGTGGAATTTGAACATGCGGACTTAATTTAAACATAATTAGTCACATGCGAACTTAAAATTAGACGTTTGCTACATCGTCAGAAAGTGGGGATTAACAAATTAACACGTTGAAAATAATGGCTGAAGTTCTAAGTCTAGGGTTTATAAACGGAAAGCATGAGCACCACTTCTTATGTTAGATATATATATACATGCATGCGCGTGATAACCAGGAATAATTATTATGTACATATTTGTTTTGTATTTGCGTTAACTGGTAATAGATTGCATTATGTATATTTGCGTAGGCTTATGCCTAGCTATTCAGCATGATAAACAACAGAAAAGATTGGTCTAATTTACAATTACGGTGACAGTTAACGCATTCAGTTAGAATACTTGTCAATTAAAATACTTGTCAACCCTGGAAATAGTAAACGAATATCGTATTATAGCCATTATACTGGTCTCCATGAAAAATTACATGTGACCACAGACACAACAGCGTTTCCTATATAAAGAGGACCATATAGACCATCTAAAGTGCATTGTCGTTTGCTAAAATGAAGACAGATAAGTGAGGTCCTGTGAAATTTGTCTGAAGATAAATTCTTCGTGAAAATGGCTCCCCTAAAGATCGCTGTTGTCGTCATTGTTATTCTGTTGTCTGTTCTACAATCGAGAATCGAATCTCAGCCTACCGTCGACTCCTTCGAAGACAACGCTTGTCGTCAGTCGGAGGAAGAACGGTGCACAGAGACTCATGAGAACCAGCGCCTGAAATTGGAACTTGAAAACGAAAGGCAAAGATTTAAGACCCTGCAGAACGTCTCCCGTTTTCAGTCTGAAGAAATCCAGCGACTAAAAGTGGAACTGGAATGCGAACAACGATTGGTAGAGACATTGCGACAACGACAAGGTAATTTGCATGTCACATCGGCATTTGCCAATTGGCTTGACCGCATACAAAAACATCTAATTGCATCATTTAGATACTTGCTTGCTATATTTCTTGTGCGTGTCAACAGACAGAAGTAGCCTAAAATTAAAAACCAAAATACAGCTCGTCTATCAATACTTGCTGGCAGTATAAACGATGTCAAAGATAACAATTTCAAACAACTTTTTGTGTTCTTGGCAAACCATAAAGTCAGTTAAAAGCTGGACCTCGAAATAATTAATAAGTAACATAATATGGCATTGTTACAGCTTAAATCTGACAGAACTATTTGAAATTCGTTCAGGTTCAACGGTCATCAGACTATTAGGCCTACTAAACCGAAGGTCTTTACTATTTATAATTTATTTAACGCTCTTATAGGCGCGCAACGTCACTTAATCAGAATCTGAGGTGCGGTTGTTTGTTCGCTGGGGAGCCAAGACACAGTCATGCAACGGCCAGAGCAAATAAATGAATATAAAAAGTGAGGAAAAGAATTATAGCGGGTTTGCGCGTCGGGCCTCTTGGGTACACTGTAGATTATTCCTAATAAGAGGAGCACAGCAGTTGAAAGCGAGTGATCCATAAATTGCTGATAAAACAGGTGAAAAAAGGAGAGGCACAAAGGCTAAAATCAGAGGCACCCCTAAATGGCAGACAACAGAATTAGGACGAGATCAGTTTTCGTAACTTGTTGAGGACGATCACTACTAAGTAAGTAAGATATTTGTTAACAGGCCATGTGTCTATCGGCTTGGTGAGGAATCATAGGCGTAATTATGAGGATCGTTAGGATCAAATGATGTAAGACTGGAGCCAACAAAGTAATAGGATCAATGCAGCACTCAAGTCAAAAGATATAAAAAATGATGTTTTGCCAAAATTCATTTAGTGAAATATGCTGTTAAGTGTTGGCAGTGAGAACCGTCTCAGTTGAATGATGTTTACAGTGAGCAACTGGAAAGGACTAGAACCCAGAAGATGCTATGTACACCTGAAGAATTTCTAGATATTTACAGATTTTTTTGATTGGGAGAGGTTTATAAGTAGCCAGACAATCCTTGCCCAGAACAGGCATTTTAAATAAAGGAATCACCTTAGCAGATTTAGAAGCACAGTAAAAACGCAAAAGGACAGATTATCAAGCAATAAGGATGAAAACACATTAGGAAAGATTCAAACAAGGAAGCTGGGATGAAGCAAAGTTGTGGAAGATATAGGTGGATCATTCCAAGAAAGTATTGTAATTCCCTGTACGGTAACTGGCGGTATGGTGTAGAATTCATTGCAAGCGTGTTGTACATGAGGAAAGCATTTTGTCTTGTTGACAGCATTGTTAATTATTGCTGAGCTGTGGTGGATAGCACGGGAACATGCGAGCTTCTGTGCGACTATAGAGCTCATTATTTTATGTGTTCAGACAGGCGATGGATATGGAATTGAGAGCTATGTTTGCATCTATATTCAAAGTTAATCAGTATTAGTAGATCTTCGAGTTAGTGATTGCTGACCGGTTAAGACAGAAACTGTACGTGTCTAGGTGAAAAAGTTTCTTCTTTGAAAAAGAGACTTTAATACAATCGAAATGAAAATTTTGTTTGTATTGATTAGATATGAGCCATGTTAAATTGTGTGAAAGATTACAAAATTAAGTAATACAATTTTTATGTCAGTGCAGTAAGTTTATTTCTTACATGGTTATCCCTCAAAAGTACAGAAAATGGCTGTTATTCCCTTGAAACCATGTTTTTTTTACCAAGACAATGATATTTCGAAATTTTCCTATTCCCAAATGAAGAAAGGGGCGAATTTGCGTGTTTTTGGGCAAATAAAGTAAAAAACAACATAAATAAATATTAGCATGTATTTAAACTACATTTATACCAAATGATTTACGATTATGCTGCAAATCTCTTTGACCCTCATCCACAAACATGGGGTCCAAGCGAACCCCAGTCAGTTTAGAATATGTGTAAATTTTGTTCCATATTATTTTTTGTAAATGTCAGTCCTTTAACAGACAACACCTGCATGAATTTATAGGTCAGCAAATGAAAAGGAAAAATTTTAAAATGTCATATGGGGTCCATAGAGACCCCTGAATCTCAGCCTACCATCGACACCTTCAAAGACAACTTTTGTCCTCAGTCGGATGAAGAACGGTGCATAGAGACTGAAGAGATTCAGCGACTAAAAGTGGAACTGAAAAACGAACGACAGAGCTTAAAGACGCTGAGGAATGTCTCCCGTTTTCAGTCTGAAGAATACCAGAGACTAAAAGTGGAACTGCAAAACGAACGACAGAGCTTAAAGACGCTGAGGAATGTCTCCCGTTTTCAGTCTGAAGAAAACTAGAGACTAAAAGTGGAACTGCAAAACGAACGACAGAGCTTAAAGACCCTGCAGAACGTCTCCCGTTTTCAGTCTGAAGAAATCCAGCGACTTAAAGTGGAACTGGAATGCGAACAACGATTGGTAAAGACATTGCGACAACGACAAGGTAATTTCTATGACACAACGGCATTTGCCAATTGGCTTGACCGCATTCAAAAACTTCTAATTGCATCATTTAGATACTTGCTTGCTATATTTCTTGTGCGTGTCAACAGACAGAAGTAGCCTAAAATTAAAAAACAAAATACAGCTCGTCTATCAATACTTGCTGGCAGTATAAACGATATCAAAGATAACAATTTCAAACAACTTTTTGTGTTCTTGGCAAACCATAAAGTCAGTTAAAAGCTGGACCTCGAAATAATTAATAAGTAACATAATATGGCATTGTTACAGCTTAAATCTGACAGAACTATTTGAAATTCGTTCAGGTTCAACGGTCATCAGACTATTAGGCCTGCTAAACCGAAGGTCTTTACTATTTATATATATTTAAAGCTCTTGATAGGCGCTCAACGTCACTTAATCAGAATCTGAGGTGCGGTTGTTTGTTCGCTGGGGAGCCAAGACACAGTCATGCAACGGCCAGAGCAAATAAATGAATATAAAAAGTGAGGAAAAGAATTATAGCGGGTTTGCGCGTCGGGCCTCTTGGGTACACTGTAGATTATTCCTAATAAGAGGAGCACAGCAGTTGAAAGCGAGTGATCCATAAATTGCTGATAAAACAGGTGAAAAAAGGAGAGGCACAAAGGCTAAAATCAGAGGCACCCCTAAATGGCAGACAACAGAATTAGGACGAGATCAGTTTTCGTAACTTGTTGAGGACGATCACTACTAAGTAAGTAAGATATTTGTTAACAGGCCATGTGTCTATCGGCTTGGTGAGGAATCATAGGCGTAATTATGAGGATCGTTAGGATCAAATGATGTAAGACTGGAGCCAACAAAGTAATAGGATCAATGCAGCACTCAAGTCAAAAGATATAAAAAATGATGTTTTGCCAAAATTCATTTAGTGAAATATGCTGTTAAGTGTTGGCAGTGAGAACCGTCTCAGTTGAATGATGTTTACAGTGAGCAACTGGAAAGGACTAGAACCCAGAAGATGCTATGTACACCTGAAGAATTCCTAGAAATTTACAGATTTTTTCTGATTAGGAGAGGTTTATAAGTAGCCAGACAGTCCTTGCCCAGAAAAGGCATTTTAAAAAGAGGAATCACCTTAGCAGATTTAGAAGCACAGTAAAAACGCAAAAGGACAGATTATCAAGCAATAAGGATGAAAACACATTAGGAAAGATTCAAACAAGGAAGCTGGGATGAAGCAAAGTTGTGGAAGATATAGGTGGATCATTCCAAGAAAGTATTGTAATTCCCTGTACGGTAACTGGCGGTATGGTGTAGAATTCATTGCAAGCGTGTTGTACATGAGGAAAGCATTTTGTCTTGTTGACAGCATTGTTAATTATTGCTGAGCTGTGGTGGATAGCACGGGAACATGCGAGCTTCTGTGCGACTATAGAGCTCATTATTTTATGTGTTCAGACAGGCGATGGATATGGGATTGAGAGCTATTTTTGCATCTAGATTCAAAGTTAATCAGTATTAGTAGATCTTCGAGTTAGTGATTGATGACCGGTTAAGACAGAAACTGTTCGTGTCTAGGTGAAAAAGTTTCTTCTTTGAAAAAGAGACTTTAATACAATCGAAATGAAAATTTTGTCTGTATTGATTAGATATAAGCCACGATAAATTGTGTGAAAGATTACAAAATTAAGTAACACAATTTTTGTGTCTGTGCAGTAACTTTATTTCTTACTTGCTTATCCCTCTAAAGTACAGAAAATGGCTGTTATTCCCTTGAAACCTTGTTTTTTTACCAGGGCAATGATATTTCGAAATTTTCCTATTTCCAATGAAGAAAGGGGCGAATTTGCGTGTTTTTGGGCAAATAAAGTAAAAACAACATAAATAAATATTAGCATGTATTTAAACTACATTTATACCTAATGACCATAAAAGGTTCAGAAGTGAGTAGTTTTCGAGATTTACGATTATGCTGCAAATCTCTTTGACCATCATCCACAAACATGGGGTCCAAGCGGACCCCAGCCAGTTTAGAATATGTGTAACTTTTGTTCCATAGATGGTGTAACACTATTATTTTATGTAATTGTTAGTCCTTTATCAGTCAACACCTGCATGAATTATAGGTCAGCAAATGATTTTACAAAGGAAAAATTGGACCCCACAAACGAAAATCTATTGAAAAAACGTAAATAAAATTACTTAAGCGCCAATTTTAAGGAAATGATGGAGCAAACAAATGTTTGGCAACTGTTCCTAGGCATTTCAATGTAAAATGGCTCAAAGACGTGCTAGCTATACTGTTGCTGAAGCGCTGAAGATACTACTCGATGTTGAAAAGATAAAGTTCAGAGCAACGAAAATGTTGGGAGAAGCTTTGCCTGACAATGGCATTAACCTTCTTCCATAATCTTTTTCCAAAACTGGTTGAACTGTCTTACCGGAGTAGCTTGGCTTGTCTTTTCTTTAACCGTCTTCGCGTCGAGGACTGGCTGCAACTCGGACAATTCTGTTCCATATGCTTCTTCCAGTCTCTTTCATTAACTGGTTGAACGTCGGCAATTCAGTCGATAACTTGATGTTAAAAGATCCATGTCATCTTAAGTCTTCCCAGAAGTTGAGTCTTAAAAAGGGATGGGCCAATTACACAGGAAAATATAATTGAACTACAAAATATAAATTACTTTTTAAAATGTAATTCAATTACCAATTACAAATTACTTTAGAATTTTGATAGAAAATACAAATTACAAATCACGTAATTTTCAAATACTAAAAATACAAATTACTTACAGCAATGGGATCATGAACTTGAAACAGGAAACACATGCTTTCTTGACACCTTCTATTTATAGTACACTGTCTGAAACTGTTTATTTAATTTTTCGTTAAGAAGCAACAGATTTTCAAACAGTTCATCTGACAAACGGCATCAGCTGGGGTTACAAACATGCTCGCAAAACTAGAGATTTTCTATTGGTGCAGTAGCAATAGGCTTCAGTATCTGGATGTACTCATCTATGAAGCCAAACTTGACATCATTGAAGCAGGATAGTTCTACAGTGTTCATCAGCTGTAGCAGCTTCTCAGGAATTTTAGAGTCTCTGGCTTGAGCTTTCTTCTTTTTTTGGTTGCAGATGGTTCTGTCCAGTTGTTTTTATGCTTTTCATATTTCTCAGGCTTGCCATAATTGCACCCTATCATGTTTGATCAACCATTTATTTTCTTGCTTTAACTTATTCGCTGCAACTCTGATTCTATTTTATTTGCAAAGAAGTAAGAGGAATTTTCAGCACTCAAGAGTTTGAACATGATTAAAGCGATAAAAGTAATTTGTTTTTACCATATGTATTTTGAAATTACAAATTACATGGAAAAATGTAATTCAAATACAAATTATAAATTACTTTGATATACAGTAACAAAATACAAATTACCAATTACAATTGCAATTGAAATTACGTAATTTCAATTACATCTATTAAATTACTGCCTTAAATGATCTCCTTATCTAGGCAATCTCCACTCTTTCGTAGCACATGCCCGAAATAAGACAGCTCCCTATTCTTGATTAATTCGAGCAGGCTGCTAATCTGTCGCAGACACCAATGTGAATTTGTTGATTCTTGTTTCATCTTTCTTGATGGCCCAGCTCTCACAGCCATACATTGCCATTGGACATACAAAAAGCTTTCAGAAGTTGTATCTTTGTTGCAAGCAATTATCTATGACTTTTTCATACTTTCTTCTATGCTGCCCCGGTACCTAACCTTTCGCAATTCAGATCTAATCTCTTTAACGCATTTAGAGTCCTAGATTACACTGGCCAACAGAAAAAAAATTTTTTCTTGTTGTCTTCGGTTTTAGACCTGTTCTTGGGGTAGTTTTGGGCGCTGATTCAGAAAATGTCATTGGATTGAGTGCATCAGGTCTAGTTTCTGAGATATCGTCGATTTTGTAAAGAAAACCCAGTCCACTCTTTAAACGATGTCTTTGACAAAACTAAAATGTCATAATAAGCTTTATTTGTGGCTAATTATAATTCTTGCTGATTCATATAATGCCTACATCCTTATAATGTAAAATCAGCATATCTTGCCGCGTGCTGAGATATTGCTGATTCAACGAAATAACTACTCCGTAGCCTACAGCTTACTCAGCACTAAATTCATGGCCTCATTTAGAATTTATTTGTGCTTATACAGCGTTTCATGGTTTCGAACTATGTAAATAGATTATGCTGAAGTCAGCATTTATAGCCTATATAAACCGCCTCCTGAAAGCTAGAGCAGCCGCAGTCGTCTTAGGGCATATTAAGAGTTGGTCGCAAGAACAATCTGTGAATGTGAACATTAAATAACTACATGTTCTTACTATTTTTTAGGTTAGTCACTTAATTCCTCAGATGCGAACATCCTTAAGGTTATGGCTACTTCCAGACGGAGCTGCATTAACCATCCAGACATATTCTGCTACATTTGTGGGGAATACACACTAAAAGCAAACAGGAAACCGATTTCTGAGTTTGTAAAAAGAGCATATGTAGGTTATTTTGGTGTCAAACTTGGAGATCAAGATAAGCAATGGGCTCCTCATACAGTATGCAAAACTTGTATTGAACAATTGCGCCACTGGACAACTGGAAAGAGAAGCTGCCTGAAATTTGGTGTACCGATGGTTTGGAGGGAACAGATAAACCACTTCGACGACTGTTACTTTTGTATGGTTAATATCATAGGCATCAATCGAAATAATCGCCACAAGTTGTCTTACCCTGATATACCTTCAGCCAGGAGACCTGTTCCGCATTCGGATATTGTACCAGTTCCACCTTTTCGCGAACTACCTCAGCTCTCAGACGATGAGACTTGCATGTCCAATATCGGACAAGATGACGAAAGTGAAGAAAGTGGGGGCAGTGACAGTGATTTCCAATCAACTTCACACAGTGAACGTTTTGACCAAAAAGAGTTGAGTGATCTGATCAGGGACTTAAATCTTTCCAAAGAGTCCTCTGAATTGCTTGCGTCCAGACTAAAGGAAAAGAATGCACTTCAGCCTGGAATGAAAATTACAATTTATAGAAACAGAGAAAAGGATTTGCTGCCATTCTTTACCGAAGACAACAACCTAGTATTCTGTAATGACATCAGCAACTTATTGAAGAAAATTGGTCTGTCGGATTACAGCCCAGATGAGTGGCGTCTTTTTATCGACAGTTCAAAACGTAGTCTGAAATGTGTGCTTTTAAATAACGGCAACAAATTTGGTTCTATTCCAATCGGTCACTCCACCAGGATGAAAGAAGAGTACAATGCCATCTCTTTAGTACTGGAAAAGATAAAATACAAAGAACATCAATGGGTAATTTGTGTAGACTTGAAGATGGTAAATTTCCTCCTTGGTCAACAAAGTGGCTACACAAAGTATCCCTGCTTTTTGTGTCTTTGGGACAGTAGAGCCAAGCATGAACATTGGACAAGAAAAGATTGGCCTTCGAGGAAAGACATGGTGGTTGGAGCTCAAAATGTAATCAAGGAATCTTTGGTGGCACGAGATAGGATCATACTGCCACCACTACATATAAAGCTAGGCCTGATGAAACAATTTGTCAGGGCTTTGAATAAAGAAGGTTCATGCTTCGAATACATAGTACACAAGTTACCAGGAATTACAATGGAAAAATTGAAGGCTGGAATCTTCGATGGTCCACAGATCAGGCAACTTATGAATGACCCACTTTTCATACCATCAATGAATGAAATCGAATCTTGTGCCTGGTCTTCCTTTGTTCTTGTAACTAAAAATTTTCTTGGCAACAAGAAGGCAGACAATTATGCACAACTAGTAGAGGATATGCTTCTTCATTTCAACAAGCTTGGCTGCAACATGAGCATTAAAGTCCATCATCTCCACAGTCACTTAGATCGCTTTCCAGAGAATCTTGGTGACTTCAGCGAAGAGCAAGGTGAAAGATTTCACCAAGACATCAAAACAATGGAAAATCGATATCAAGGAAGATGGGATGCACACATGATGGCAGACTATTGCTGGAATATTATGCGCGATTGTTCAGGCAGATGCCACACTCGGAAATCGTACAAAAGGAGCTTCTTCGGTGTCGAATGACTTGAAATTTTTATAACAAACTTGTTCTGTTTGGTATCATATAAGTACAGTTTCAGGTACTACCATTTTCTTTTAATTATTTGTATTATTATGTTTATTTAGTGTATCACATAATAAATTGAGCACTACATAATTATAGCTATAGCCTTATG
This sequence comes from Norana najaformis, assembly GCA_964023275.1. Lineage (NCBI taxonomy): Eukaryota > Metazoa > Annelida > Clitellata > Crassiclitellata > Hormogastridae > Norana > Norana najaformis. The sequence goes on from OZ029923.1 coordinate 26,293,813, forward strand.
TTTTATGGGCGAGCAGATGCAAGGACTGGTGTATGGCATAATGTTCTATATCTCGAAAACTAGACCTGCTGGGAGAAAACTGGTGCCTTTTCTGGAATCAGCAGGTCAAATATACCCAGAAACAGTTCTAACATTTGAGGCAACAAATTATGTGTTGGCCAGTGTTATTATTGAGTCAAGATAACGAAATGTCTCAACCTGCTCCAGTTGGTTACATTGTATTCTGATGTTGCATGTTATCATGGTCTTGGTCTTGTCCCCATTAATCAATAGACCCTGGTTGCTGCTTACCCCGTCAAGACAACCCCTTATCTCCTGAAGTCCTGCTGCTGAGCTTGACAAACTGAACAATGTCACTGGCATATCGCAAATTGGTTACTCTTCTTCATCGTATTTGAATTCCTCAGTCAAGGCCGTTCAGTGCCTCCCTCATAACCATTTCTGCCAGAATGTTGATTAGGTATGACGAGATCACACAACCGTCTCTGAGCCCTTTTTTGAGATTGAACTCTCGTGATACTACACCGGCTGCTTTCACTCTGGATTGCTGTTTAGGGTAAAGTTCGACAAGCAGATTATCGTTATGAATAGGGTGACCCATGTCTATCATGGCCAGCCAGAGCTTCTCATGTGAGGCACAAACAAAAGACTTCTTAATATCAACAAAGCACATACACCGAGGCTGTTGATACGCTCTAGTTTCCTGCTTGATAATCCTAGGAATTGTGAAACCACCTTGTTCATCTGCCACCTTAGATTCTGTTTTCATCCTGACTCTCTAGAAGATGATTTCGAGGATGATATTACTTCCATATAAGACAAAATCTATGGTGAGGTAATCTGTGCATTGCTTTATATCACCTTTGTTTGGAAAAGGAACGAAGATTGAGTTTATCCAATCTCATGGGCATTCCCCAGTCTCCCTAATGCCTCGTATTCGAGGCGTCCTTTTCCACTGTTGTTTCTCCGCCATGCTTGTGCACCTCGGCTAGAACCTCATCTGGACCTTTACTCTTGCCACTGGCTGTTTCACCAATTGCGCAAGCCTCGTGATTTTAGTGGAACTGAATTACGTAAAAGGTTCCTGTGAAAGTCTTTCACCTCGCTGTCATCTTACACTGCTTCGCATAACTCACTCAAACGCTACTTCGTAGTAGCTGGTGAAGTTCTGTGCAAGATTGCACAAACCAGATGTTAGAAATTAAAATCCTTAAAAATGCGAGCCTCTGTCTTTTTCTCTGTCTCTCTGTCACACAATAAGGATGTACTCTAATCGAACGTAGCCGTACCAATGACGCTACGCCACGCCTTCTTGCTCTGGCTTTATTCCAAGCAGTATTAAGTGTAAATCTAAATCAATATTCTTTTCCACTACTCTATTCTATGGGGTTTTTGATCCGTTTTCTTCCAGTTCTTGGGGCTTTATTCATGGCTGCCCATAAGACCTTCTCTAGTCCTTATCAGGTGGATGAGCCGTGCGCAGAAGAATCGCAGCCTGCGTCCTTTGACGACGGCAGAAACTAGTGCGTTTGCTCTTCTTACTCTAACTTCCTCATTTGTGACATGGTCGACATAGGGAGTCGTGTGGATTCTCCAAGGCCACCACATGTCAACGCAGTGGGCTCCATGATTTCCTCCACTGGGGTTGTAAAGAGGTCTGGGGCCACAGGGCAGCCTTGCCTTTCTCCACTGTGAATCACAAACCATTCAGTTGTAGCCCCATCCACACGTGCACTCCGGGTTTCTGTGTAAAGAGCTCATGTGAAGTCGATTATCTTGGGTAGAATTTTCTGGCTGCTTAGAGACATCCACAGCGCTTCGCTGTTAACTGTATGCTGCCAAAAGTGGTCGCTGGAATTCTCCCCAGGTCTGAATGAGAGTAATCAATGTGAATATCCTGTCAATCATGAAACTCCCCGGAGTGAAACCACTCTTTTGCCGTCTACGGCATGAAAGAAGAAGGCTTTTCACACGTCGCAATACAATGAGTGCGAACAAATTACCTGGCACTGATAGGAGTCTAGGCTAATTTAATCTAACGACTTCTGTAGCGCCATTATCATAATGCCCAAGGCTTTAGTCGATGGTAGCGTCAAGTCAAAATCGCAATCCAAAAATTATAAGCCGTTGGAGAAGCCGGGTCGAATTCCAATAGGTCAGAGAAACCAGAAGCTAGGCTACGGTTGGTAAGCAAGTTGAAGCAGAGGGGTCTTAAGTTTAGACCTGAGTGACATTACAGAATTTACAGAATGAAGGTAACTCGGCAATTCCAAAGCTGCCGACCAAAAACGGAGAACGCTGTAGAACTCAACACTGTCCTGGTACGAGGAATAGAAAAGTCATTCTGTTCACTGATCGAGTGCAATGTATTTTGGTGTGACGGTTGAGGCCAAAAAAGGGCGCTGTACTTTCAACAGTGCATTCAGCCGTCGAGAGATAGGCTGAAAAGGAAAGTTTTAGCCGTGTTTTAAATGTGTCCAGCGAAGGACACACACTTGACATGCTCGGAAAGACTGTTCCACGCCGCTAGTCCGGCGACCGCGAAGGAGCGTTCTCCGAATTTTGTTGCGGTTCTGCGGAAGTGTAATTAATTACTCGCAGACGCCCGTAGTTGATAAACCCGCCGTATATCCGCTGGTCGAGTGCAGAAATCGAGTAGATAATTCGGAGCACCGACATTTAAGGCCTTGTATTTCATCAGACACAGCTTGTAAGTGATCCGCTGCGGGACGCTCAACCAGTGAAGATTGTTCCGCAGCAAAGCGATGACATGTTCGGATGGTATCTAGCCGTAAATGAGACGGGCACAAGAGTTTAACACAGATTGAATTCGTGCAAGCTGGCAGGATGGCAGACCCCCAGTAGGCTGTTAGAGTAGTCGATTCCGGAGACTATGAAGCTGTTAACTTGTTTAATAGCTGCCGAGGTTGGAATTAACCTGCGTATGGATTTTACTTGGCGCAGCTGATAGAAGCAGCCTCTGACGAGTTGACTGACCTGGGTCGACATAGTCATACGGCTTTCCATATAGAAACCAAGGTTGCGAATGATGTCTTCTGGGCTCAAATCTCCATCCGGGAGAGCAAAACAACATCCGTCGATAAGAAGGTGACGTCACGAGGTAGTGCACCACAGAAATTCTGACTTCGACGGGTAAAGTCTGAGACGGTTTGTCGACATCCAGTGTTTTGAAACATGTGTAGTTTGTACCGTTCTCCCTTTGTGATGCCAATGAGAAGTGCAATGCAGCAGTTAAACCTGCTGGAAACCAGCGTATTAACCAGTGGAATTAAGGAGATCTCATTCTAAGAATATCCCATATGTGGAATTGAGCTGACTGCATATGGCGCCAACACTATCAGACAAATTGGACTCAATTTGTATGCCTGGTTTGCGTTGCCATTCAGCACGATCGACAAGCAAGCTGCCCAACTGAATAGATGTAAGGTAATCAAATTTACGAAGTTGACTTGTGCCTAGAAGAAGAAATTCAGCCTCTGATGGATTCAAATGTAGTTTATTGGTAGCCATCCAAGACTTACAGTAACATCACCAAAAACTGAATCAAGTCGTTGGAGGACAGGATTAGACGTGCAATTGTCTAATGAGAGGAATGCTCTAGTACCATACGCGTACAAGTGGTATTAAAGAGATCTATCAGTTTGTAGTGAACCGAGTGGAGTCGTGAACACTGTGAATAGGATCGGGCCCAGTACAGAGTGGTATATACTGTGCAGAACCGTGTGGAACTCCACAATTCAAGAGAGTAGGCGAAGAAGTGATTTGGTTGATACGGACTGACTGAGTTCGATGGTGCAGGTAAGATGCTAACCAACTGATACCGACCAATGTTCGAGGTGATGAGAAGGTAGGCCGTGATAAACAGTATCAAAAGCGGCAGACAATTCAAACAGAATAAGTGCAGTTACTTTTCCATTTATCTATGGAGCTGATTATTTGCCTGTGAATGGTAAGTAGTGCAGTTTCATTGGAACCGTATTTGCGATAGGCGGAGTGGAAAGAAACTACAGTGAAAAGAGAGGCGACAGCTATTTTATCAGATTTTTAAAATTAAATTGAGAGCAAAGATAGGGCTATAGTTTGAAAGATCATCAGGTGAGGTAGACGGTAAGAAATAACATGAACAAAAAACTCTTTTGTCTTTTCTTTGCTTCTCCTCCGTCAGGCCATCGCCGACGATGAGTCCTCAACCTGCCGTCTCCACAGTTCTCTGTCGCTGATCTTGTCCTTTGCTTCTCTCATGCTTATTTTCATTCCTTCCAGATCTTCTCTTATGTTGTCCATCCATGTCTTCTGCTGTCTTCCTCTGCTCCTCGTTCCTTCTATATATCCATTTAAAGCCATTGATGGTAATCTGTTATTGTCCATTCTCATCACATGTCCTAGCCATTTCAGTCTTTTAACAAAAAACTGGTGGGGAACAAATCGCTTTAGCCGGGATGGATAATTAGATGCCCACGCAATATTACAGTAAGATAAATAGATAAATGAGTGAATAACATAAATTTATACGTATGCCTAGAGGTAAGATATGACTAATACATGGCAGTATTTCAATGCTTTTAGCAATTTTAGTTGATGTATTCTTTATGTGCTCATTCCATGTTAAATGCTCATCAAGATAAACACCAAGAAACTTAGATGACCTAGTTTTGGAGATAGGTATGCCGTCAATGGAAACAGACATACTTTGATGGGGGTGGCATTCTGTGGGAACTGAACAATATGTAGCAAGTTTTAGATAAGTTCAAAAATAAGCGATTAGCTTTGAACCAGTTAGCTACAGATACAAGTTCTAAATTAATAATCTCTAACAATGTGTTTAAGGATTTATGCGATAAAAAGACATTCATATCGTCTGCAAAAAGAATTAAATGTAGTAAACAAGAAAAATTGAGTTGATCATTAATATAAAGTAGAAACAACAAAGGGCCTAAATTAGATCCTTTGGGAACTCCACATCTTATAGGTTTTATATGTGATGAGACACCATTGCAAATAACTTGTTGCAGTCTATGATCAAGATAACGTTCAAACCAACGAATCATGAACACCATCGTTTGTCTTTCAGGGGCGTTGACTTCAATATCTTAGAATCTTATTTTAATATCTTACCGTTTCGTAGTAATAGTTTCCAATGTTCAACTACAACTTATGATATCAAAGGCCGTTGACGTCGATTGGAAAAATTTTAAACAGTTTTCATTTGGCGGATATATTCAGCGATTGAACGAAAATGAAAGATATATCAAGATAAAAAGAAACGATAAAACGTAACTAAGCGTTAACTAATAATTTTTAATAAATATTATGTCTGCCTTTAAATCGCTGTTTTTCGATGGATGGAGGAGGCGGGCAACGCTAATTATCCCTGTTATGACAAAGCATCGTTAAACAGAAACTCCGCAAATATAAACGCCTCTCTCCAAAGCACAAGGATGACGACGACGACAGTGATGATGATATGATCAAAGCATTGGGCGAAGGTGTTTCCTAATGGTCGACATACTGCCATGGAGTATCCCTCGCTGAGGTGGTTACTGTGTAGGGATTTGAGTAAGTCCTTCACTCACAGTTGCTCAGCGCCATCCATCCTCTGTGGCGTAGTCATGTGGGCGCTACCTTCATCCTCTTCATCGTCATCATCATCGTCATCATCAACTTCTTCTTCTTCTTCTCCTTTTCCTCTCCTCATCCTATTCCTCCTCCTTCTTCTTATTCTTCTTCTTCTTTTTAGCACTCGGCTTGCAACGCTGACAATGCGAGTTCACGCCTCCCCTCATACAGCACCGTACAGTTCATTCTGTCAATTTTTTTGCGTTATTCAGCTCAAAAGACGCAGCTCTTCCAAATTACTTACCTAATGTAGCCTGCCTTCTGGTTTATCTGGCCTATCGGAATTCCAGCTGGCTTATCTAACGGGTTATGATATTGATTGCAATTTTGACTTGAAGCGACCATCGACTGAGGCCTTGGGCATTATAATAACGGCGTTATAGAAGTCTCTAGATTACATTAGATTATGTGAACTGTTTGTATTCTTGTCTGTTTTCTGCATGCCTTGTTAAACTTGACACCGCTTAGACGGGAAGTCTAGATATGGTTGGCTCTATAACGCACTTTGGAAAACCCTTCCATCTGTAGGTCTGTAGTTAGCTGGGCTATTGCTAAATTGAACCAACTGAAAACACTGTGTAAATACCAGAAACGTAATGCATCCATTTACTTAATTTAAAATGCCTATTGAAGGCACACGGAAATAGTACGTGTTCATAATGACTTCCTGCTTTGGACCCGGAAGAAGATATTAAACCTCGCTTTCTATTGGTCTTTCAGATGATTATTTTAACAGTCTGCCAATATGAATCATGTGGCGTATCATTTTCAGAGGGTTGTTTTTGGGCTTCTCTGTTAGCTGCTCACGAGCTTTTGAATTGGTCTGCTCAATGGCAGATCAAGGGGCCATCATGTTTGTGGTCCCATTTAATTTTTCGGGGCTGAGTTATCTTTCAGTTGGCGCAAACTGATTATAGCGAGAGCTCCTTCCTACGATTATGATTAAACTGGGAAACTAAACGATTATAGCAGATTCTAGAACTTTTATAGTGCCACTGTAATGATGCTAAAAACATCAGTCTATGATTAGTGCTAAGCGAAACAGGGTCTAAGCAAAACTGCAGGATGCATATGGTCGAAAGTGAAGAGGGAATTCGAGAAGACACAGCAGTCACTGAAGAAATCTGAATTGCCAACACAGACTCTGCACATTGAGCAACTGGGCACCAGATTAAACTTATAACAATCAAGGGAACAGAAAGCGGTCGTCAAAAAGAATAAATTTTCATGCTTCTAAGTATAGTAAATCCTCACGAAGGTAAATTATTCGGAATGTTAGATACGGTCTTTGTTATTTGCCGCCCTCCCCTTCGCATGTTTTAGCAACAGCCACTGGTACAGTAACTGGCCTTTCACAAATGCACCGTGTAACTGTAATTTATTTACTAAAACTTCCTTGTTTGTACCGCTGCTATTCCGAGTGTTACAGGCTTAATATTTAGGTTAACACGTCACTGCAAAGTACGTGGAAAATTCTCCTGTGGCCATGTAGAGAACTTATATGTTGACGAGTGATTTTGTAACCATGTTGGGGCCATTTGCAAATCAGCGCAATTTCACAAGCGGGATATTCGTAGAATCAGATCACATTTGCCTGAACCTCAACTGATCTCTCTAGAAAATGCGCTACTTTCTAGTAGACTTGACAACTGTAACTCAATTCTCGTTGGCATCATAAGAAAGACCTGCACAAACTATAAGTTCAAACTCTGTCAACAGAGCCATAAAAAGGGCAATTAAATATAAGTTTATTACGCTAATATTGCATTAGTTTACACTGATTTCCCATTGAGCAAAAATACAGTTTAAAATTTATCTTATAGCTCATAACATACTACATCTAAATCAGTCGACCTATCTTTCTACCATGTTCACCCTACTACCTACAAATATGGAACTCGATCAGTAGACGCTGTGACTCTTGTTGTGCCTTGTACAAGACCAGTGTTGGGTTTCTGAGGGTTCTCGGTAGTTGGCCTAAAGCTTTGAAAATAGCTGCCCATTTCTGTTCATTCTTTCAGTATTTTGTTATCATTCAGGTCTAGACCTACGACTCATCTTTTTCAATTTGCTTGTCCACCGTATCCTAACTTACGATTATTCTGACCTGCCAGAATGTTACCTGGTTTCTCCAATGGATTATGATTTTAATTGCGATCTCACCTGAAGCGACCATAGATGAATGCCTTGGGCATTATGATAACGGTGCTATAAACGCAAAAGATTAGATTATTGTCATTGAACTGTTGATTTAATTACTTATACGTAAGAAATTTTTAGATTGTGTCTTTCCTCGAGTTAATGCTACGCTACAAATCTGGCGAGTCTACAGTTCGAAGCCCTACTGATAGTCAACTTCGGAAGGCTGTCGGCAGATAAAAAGCAAGTCTTAAGTAAAGATCGAAATGACCCAAGAGACTAAGCAGAACGCACAGATGCAGATAGAGAATTCCAAAATTTAGGTCCAGCAACTGTAAATGCTCGTCATCACGCGGATGAACATTTCCGGTTGCTGCATCTAAGCAAGAAGCAACATCGAACGCAAATGGCCCTCGCAGCTGCAAGAGTTCGTTAAACAATCGATACTGAAATTAATAGATTTTATTAGTAGTCAAATATATAAAACTTTTAACACCCTTAGATTACTTTTTGTGCATAGATTTATATTCCTCCTTTACTTTATCAGCTTACTTGCTTCTACGGTTCAACAGATCAGATGGAAATAATTTGTTTTAGTGTTTAAGTTCAGTTTTAAACAGTTCTTGTTTAAATATTCACTTGCATCCCAAAAGAATTGCGACAACGAATGCAATAAAAAGAAAAAATAGCGCTTACTAACCATTTTAAAAATCAACACTGAAACTACTGTCAATTCATAAGGCATGTGAAAGAATTTCTGTCTAATGCACACAGTTAAAACTATTGGGTGTAAAGTGTTTGGAATGTTAAAAGACAAAAGACACTACGAATATAGTAGGTAAAACCCAATCGTCTATGCCAGGATGCAACGCCAAGTCTTTGCAACACTTTGATCGCCCACTCTTTTCTTATCGTTGAATCGTATGTCACTGCATTGTCAATATATAACATACGACAAAACGTTATTTGGCAGAAGATGAACAGGCGTGATGCTCAGTGTGCTTTTCCACAGTTCAGCAGCGTTTGATAACAACGTTTGTACAAGCGAGGCGAATCCGAATTCAGAAACTCACAGTTGAATAGCATTTCCATTAGAACTATTCAGAACGGCACATTCGAGTTTTACAAGAGATGGAAAGCCAATCATTCCTGGCGTTGACTCAACATTGGTTCCATGGAGGTAACGTGACATTATTTACAACAGGAATCTCAAACTCAAATCATTCAAAATCCAAATGAAAACCGTTACGTTAACCCGCATCTCAGTCGGCCAGAAGAGGCAGATATTAAGTTTGTCCTGGCAGAATTAAGTTTGAGTGAGATGCTTAAGCTAGCAAGGTCGTTCGGTGCTAGATCATGAAGTGCCTTGTATGCAAGGACGGCAACTTTAAACTGGACCCGAGCTGGAAAAGGTAACCAATGTAATTTCGAAGACATTAATAAGTCTGTACGCGGAGATCTTGGAGGAAGCTGGAGAAAAAGGGGAACAGCTGCACGTAGAACTGATTGTAAGGAGTTGAAAAGACGACAAGGAAGAGAACTGAGTATTGAATCGCAATAGTCCAAGGGTGAAAAGACTCGCGAACGGACAAGAGCATGGGCAGAATCAGGAGTTAGAGACTGACGAATAGGTCGAAGTTCTTTCAGGTAAAAGTAATAGGATCCTACAATGTTGTTAACACGAAATTCTAGTGTCAACCTGGAATCAAGAAGCCACACCAAGGTCACACACTTGGAGGACTAATAGGATCTGTGTATCTTTCAGGGAAATAGAAATACTAGGCAAATTAGATCTAGTAGGGCCACACCAGAGAATTTCAGTTTTGTTCATGTTAAGAAAAAGTCGGTTTTGAGACATCCAATCATATACTGCAGAGATACGTTTAGACATATTTTAGTTCGGTAGCGGAGTGAAGCAGACAAGAGGAATTTATTTGGAGGCCGTCAGCATATGCATGACTATTGTGATATGAAAGAAAGCACAGGAGCTTAAGTTAAGGGACCTAGCACAGAACCCTGAGGAACACCATATATGAATGGTGCAGCAGAAGATAGGCGCCGATATTTAACATTTTATGATCGACCTGACAGATATGTGGTTCGCCAGGCATGGACTTGACCAGTAAGTCCATAGCTATTGGCTTATCTTTCAAGAAGAAAACTTTGATCAACCGTGTCAAAAGCAGAACTTAGGTCAAGAAAGCTAATGAGAGTATAGTGGCCAGTATCAGCAGATGTTAATAGGTCATTCAGAATGCGAAGGATGGTAGTTTATGTGGAATGGTATGACCGATAGACAGATTGATTAGGAGGCAGAAGGGAGTTGACTTTAAGGTAATTAATTAGCCTATTATATAAAAACATCTTTCTAATAGATAATTTGTTGAACATAAACTGCGTTCGCATTATGCAGCCAATGAAGGTTCCAATGTAGATTGCATAATTTCGGAAAGTTGTGCAACTTCTAGTGTCTCCTTAAACTATGAATTTCACATCGCTCATGAAATTGAGTCAGTCACTTGTGTATTCTGAATGGAGTAATTATTCCACAGGAGTGAGACGATAACAGTTCTCAAAAGTTTCTGGCACATAGGCATATGCCGCATGTTGGAAACTGATTAATGCGAGTACTTTTTCTGATTCACAGACCAAACGACACAAAATAGACGTTAGAGGCGCTGGTCATTGTTCAATTTGTAAACGATCCTAAAGAAACTTTGAATTACTGTTGTTGTTACTGATGATGATGATGATGATGATCGTCATGATGATGATGATGATGATGATGATGATGATGATGATGATGATGATGATGATGATGATGACAAACTACAACACAAAATGCAGTCATAATACGCTGTAACGCATGTAACCTTTTACAGACCTGGGAAGCATTCGGTTCTCAGTTAGTCAGCTAAAGTCATTTGGCTGGTTTTGAATGTCTTCATTACATTTTTTCTTATGAACATGTACGTTGAAAATTTGAAACTGATATACTACTTGCCAACCCTCGTGACTTTCCGGGTATACATTAATCGATGTAACTGATATGAATTGAATCAATTTTTTTTCAAATGAGTTTCAATATAATCAGTCATATACACACTTAAACCAGACGAATTTCCGCATCGTTATCTCTTGTTTCTGAAACAGACGTAGATTGACAAATAAATACAAAATGGAAAAGAATCGATGAAATTCTAATCCTGTCGTTTAATAAACGGGAAACACGTGTAACACTTGTTATATTAAATTTACATACGTGCATGCTTGCGATAAACGATGATACTATATACATATACCTTCTGTATTTACATTTTCTGTTAATAGATTATAGTATGTATATTTACGTAAACCTATACATAGCTTATCAGTAAGAACTGAACAGCAGACAATTTTGAGCTAATTAATGCAGTTACTGGCTACAGTTAGAGCAATCAGTCAAAACTCTTGTCAACACTGGACACAGAGAACTAATATCATTTACAGCTATTTTGGTGGTCTCCACGAGAAATTAGATGTAACCAGAGATACAATATCGTTTACTATATAAAAAGGAACTACGTAGAATATCTAAAGTGCATTGTCATTCGTTAAAACAAAGAAAGAAAAGTTGGGTCTTGTGAAATTCGTCTAAAGATAAATTCTTAGTCAGAAATGGTTCTCGTGAAGGTCGTTGTTGTCTTCATTTTTATTCTGTTGTCTGTTGTCCTACAACTGAGAGTTGAATCTCAGCCTACCATCGACACCTTCAAAGACAACTTTTGTCCTCAGTCGGATGAAGAACGGTGCATAGAGACTGAAGAGATTCAGCGACTAAAAGTGGAACTGAAAAACGAACGACAGAGCTTAAAGACGCTGAGGAATGTCTCCCGTTTTCAGTCTGAAGAATACCAGAGACTAAAAGTGGAACTGCAAAACGAACGACAGAGCTTAAAGACCCTGGGGAACGTCTCCCGTTTTCAGTCTGAAGAAAACCAGAGACTAAAAGTGGAACTGCAAAACGAGCGACAGAGATTAAAGACTCTGCAGAACGTCTCCTATTCTCAGTCTAAAGAAATCCAGCGACTAAAAGTGGAACTGGAAAAAGAACGACGATTGGTAGAGACATTGCGAAAACGAGAAGGTAATTTGTATGACACATCGGCATTTGCCAATTCGCTTGACTGCATACAAAAGCAGTCAACTGGTCAGTGTCATTTAGGTCATTGCTTGCTTTATTTCTTGTGCGTGCCAACAGACAGCAGTAGCCTAAAATTAAGATTCCAAATGTAGCTTGTCTATTAACTCTTGGTGACAGTATTTGTAAAATAAATGATAACAAATGCAAAAACCTTTGATTTTTTTGCCAAATTATAAAATCATGTAAACAACTGGACCTATAAATATGTAATAAATAGCTTTATATGGCATTTTTATAGCTCAAATCTTATAGAACTATTCAAAATTCGTCAAGAGGCAACGGTCAAGCCTTTAATATTTATTTATTTAAAGCACTTATTATTCGCGCAACGTCACTTAACCCGTTTTCTACCAACATTTTCTTTCTGAATAATACTAACTTTTTCAACACATCCTGACATGCAAACATGTGCACAAGATTGAAAATATTTTTATGAATGCCTCCAAGCAAAACTGTTGGGTCAAAGTGATGCAACCTGGGAGGGTGTGAAACGCTCACCCCTTTAAGACTATGTGCCGTAGCGTGCTGCTGCAGGGAGTAAGAATCAAGCGCCTCAGTTCTTTCGCGTATCTCGTCAACATTCGAACTCAGATCGTAAGGTGTGGCCAAACGTACTCGATGACCTCTCTCACCGTAGCAGAGAGGAATCTTGCTTTGAAATCTGGCACTAGACCTAAGGGTTGGTAATTCCTGTGGAGCAATACTCTCGGTTTAACAAGTGGCAGTTCAATTCTTGAACTTAGAGTGGCGTCCGTGACCCTCGAACAGGGGTTTATCGCATCCCCTAGCGGATACGAGTTCTTTTCCCCTAAAGCAGACTTCCCTTTATCCACTGTATAGTTTCTTGAGGAATTGGGCGCAACATAAACTCATGCCTCAGCCTAGAGCCTTTTCCTAAAAATATCCTTCACTTATCTTTGATTGGCGCTGCATAAATGTTTCTTCTAAACGCCTACAACTTTCCTTCATTTTATCTCGTAAATCTGCTTGGCGCTGTATAAATTTCTCTTGCATTTGTTCTTGCAAATTGGCCTGGCGCTGTCTAAATTCGGTCAGAGAGTCGGCGATCGACTTTAGCAGAGGTGCAGCGACTACGCCTTCGCCTTGCTCGGAAGTTGTGTCACTTACTTCGGCCTCGGCCATATTCTTCATCAATCACACAGTAATATTTCGTAAATTATTAAAAATTAAATTACTTTGCAACCTAGATAATTCTCATTGAAAGAGTTCAATTAAGAGAGATATCAATTTCTCTCAAAAGCTCTTATCTATCTTTGATCTAATTATAATCTATATACTCGGAGCTTTTAGTTCAATTTTTTCTCTAATTAAAAACAAGATAAGAGAAAACCAATTAAACTCCCTGCTCGAAATTTGCGATAGGCCTCGATGGTTTTCCCCTGGGCATGCCACCGGAAGGAAGAGGTGTTCCCAGCCCGACTTGACTGAGCGCGAATAGACTATGCACCGAATCGTCTCCGACGATTTCAAGACCTCGAACGCCGAATCTCGTATCTCTCTCGGAAAACCTCTGGCATAGCAGTTCCAATGGCTTTGACACGGCGCGAATCAAATCCAGGACTCCAGCGTTTCAAGTTAGTTTCTTTTCGAATACACAAAATCCCACGAGTAGCCTTAAAACAATCCGATCGAGCAGAAAATCTTTTAAAACTACGGCTTAAGGAATCTTCTATACCTAGATAAGAAACAGATATACGAACCGATAACTTTGTCTTCGGCCATGGAGAAACTCATAAGTCAAGACAGACTCCTGTACTCGGACCGGGTGAACGTGTACGAAGGGCCCTCTGTCGATGCTTCCTGCCTGTCAATCTATCTACTAGGCGCCGAAAACCGACGACCACTAGATCAAAATGAGGCATTTGCTTGGCGCCGCTTGAAACGAAAGGCTGGTTCGTTTCAGGTGCGCAAGAAATTAGACAGTTTGCGATATATTTCATGGCCATCAAAACAAGTCCAGTATTATCTGTCATCTAACTAAGTTTATGACTACATAGTCGAACAATGTCATGAGATTCACTGAACAGGCACACGCGTTGCCAAGAAATGCATTAAAGCAGTAGATGAAATCCTGTATTACCCTTTGTACACACCGTTTTCTTGTGTTTTGGTCACAATGGGCAAAACGACTCTGAGTTGTGGCATCAGCAAAGAAGTGGCCTTGTCTGTCAAACTGAATTTCCACTGGAACACGTCGACTTAATCCATGGTTGTGGTCCGATTTTAGCCGGTGGAGCATGTCGCATTAGAAATATCTCGACAAGGAAAAATGGGCTAGGTAGTACATAGCATTTGTCATGGTGATGGATCTTGTTCACCGCTGTCGTAGTAGCATTGAAGAAGAGGAGCTTTAAGAGATCAGAGAGGCAAGTCGGTTGGTTTACCAACTGAGACAAGTCACTGGTGCCTAAAATTTGAGGATATGGAAAGATAAATGGAAACGTCGCCAATACCTTTCACAGAGGCTGGAAGCGCAAACATCTGGATTCTACCGGGGTTGGGAGGGGCTTGAAGCGACGCTCATTGACTTATCAGGAATGAACTTATCTAGGATTTAAGACAAAATCAAAATTCAGCTGGGTGAGCAAGTTCGGTAGATGTCTGTTCTGTCCACAACAACAGGGGATACAAGGATTACAGCTGCATAGTTTTAAACGCTGAGCATTTTGCAAATCATAATGTAATTGATAAAAGAGTAAATAAAAGGCGGCTTATGATAGAAAGACATCTGAGCAGTAATGGCAGTATAGTCAAACAAAAATGACTCGAAAGGGAAGACGTTTTAAAGAGCAGAACAACTGAATGGGGTAATGCCAAATGCCAGAAGTTGGGAAATGACATGTTGCACAAGATCAAAGCCAGAGAGGAGCTCCTGGAGTTTCTCTATGAATATTGAGATCGCCTCTAAGTACAAGTTAAGAGGGAGAAGAGATCAGGATTGCAAGGAGAAAAAGTCAAAAACTGAAAGCGAGAGGAGTACGATAAATAGTGGCAACGGTGCGACGCTGATTGCAAGAGTCCAAAATAGAGACAAGGATTTCGAGTGAGGGAGATGTTATGTCCAAAATTGAGAAATTAGTGTCCGAAGGTTAGAGCCAAGTTTCGTTGAGAGCGAGAATTTCCACTGTATGATCCAAGATGTAATTTTGAAGAGGAGATTCAATCCGGACAGAATATAAGTTTAGGTGGCAGAATTTTATTGTTTCAAAATGTCAAGGAACAGGTTTAAGCTCATTGTAACCAGAAAGGTGCAGCCGAACGTATATATAACGACAAGCAACTCAAATGACTTTTGGACCGAGAAATGGGAGGGCGATGAAAGAATAGAACGGGCTATCATACATCGTTTGGGTATATTAGTCATGGCCGGTTGGATAAGATAAAAGGAGTAGACTCCACAAAGATGGTGATATAAATTAGTTGAGTCTCTTCCAATAACGACAGGAGGCGATGGCTGCGGATATTGATCACGCATGTGTGACAGAGAAGAGTAAAGTGGGACAACGATGAAGATAACTGTGGTGGAAAAGATGTTTCTTTTGGAAAATGTAGCAAAGACCGTTTGTATGAAATCTGACAGATTTGTTAATGAGGATAAAAAGGCATTTCTAAAAAGAAAGAAAAAATTCTTCAGCCTCCAAGAGTGACTCAAAAGCTCAGTGAAATAAAGGACGTCAGGTCTGAGTTACTTTTTGAGTTATGCTAGGTTCAGATGACAGAAAAGGAGAAAAGTGGGGGCTCGCTGTACATACTGTAACGGAACTGCAGAACAAACAAATGAGCGATAATGGCGAGGAAAACAGGCCGGCGAAATTATTTGAAAAAATGCAGGAATTAACAGGTCAAGATGAAAAGCACGATACATCTTTTGAAAAACACTAGACTACTGACTATTGTGTAGAAATTTTTCAATTTAAATTAAAGTAAACGCGTTTAACAGCCCCATGAATCAGCAGAATTTAAAATCAATGTAATGCTTCACCCAGCTTCTGATCTATCTTGTTCATATTAACTTTTAAATAAACAATCACGGAAGCAGTTTCAGTTAAAATAACTGGAGCAGCTGATGTGATGCAAGAGTTAGTTAGGAAGACACGTTCAAAAATTTTCGAGTGGCTGTATGTTTGAAATTGGCTTATAGTTAGATAAACCATCCAGATCAATACCTTGTTTCTTCAGCAGGCAGATCTGTAGCAACCTGGAAATCATCCGCTGCCGAAAGACAAATTGCAGAGACGAACAATGATTGGAGTGAACACGTTCACGTTCGCACAAGACTTTGATAAGGACGATGGAAAAACATCCCCTGGAGATGATTTTCCCGATAAGGAAGACAGTAGTTTAAAGATTTCCATGGCATCCAGAGGTCTGAGGTCTTCGAGATGTGTGCCGACGTGGTCCATATCTGATGCAAGAGGCTCATTGGATTGTCCTAACCGTTGTTTGGCAATCGATATTTGATTGACTTGAACCTGTTGATGAAGAGTTCTGAGAACGTGGCACAGCGTTTCCAACATTCTTGAGTCAATAGCACCTCAGACGGTACTGCGGATTGCAGTACATCATTCACTGCAGACCACTGTTGACGAGATTCATTACCCTTTTTCAATACGACGTGGCTGTGCTGTTTTAGTCGTGATTCATTTTTGGGTTTGTTGGCGTTTTAGCATGCTGACCGTTACGCGCGGCGGAAAGGTTCATCGTTGATATCCTTCATCGCCTTTCTATTAAGCTTCTTCAAAGTCGTTTTCCATCTGCAGCTTTCGGAGACAGCCAGCGATTGATCTTTTTCCTTATTACTTTGTTATTATTCTAAGTGGAGCCAACTGTTCCAGGATATCGGTTACAGCGTGGTCTATGTGACGAACAAAGCCGTCAGCAGGATCAACAGTAACCAAAAACAGTAACGAAATATTCAACGTTTGTCGGAAGGAGTCAATATCGAGCTTTTGCAACTTCCGATAGACGATCATAACCGGCTGCCTCTTGCTGAAGCATTTTGCAACCATCCTCTTCATCAGACTGTGGTCGGACAATCCGTGATTACTACACACCTGTACGTTCTTGATCGACGTTGAATTCACTCGATTCACTTTGGAAATGACAAAATCGAGCAGACTGTCAACGCTCGGCCCAGTAAGTTTCAAACCGAAGACGTCAAGTACAGTAGTCAGATCGTCGCGTATGCTGGACGAGTTGTTTCAAAGACAGACAATAAGAAGACCATTGCAAATCACAGTAGTAATTGCAAATCTGCCGCACAATGCCAGAGATCCCAGTGTTGGTCCGCGGCTGCTTATTCGTCTTGGTTTACCCCGCTTATTTCGCAGCTAGCCAGCCGTCCCATTAATCGCCACCCGTGAACGCGCTACGCCTTCAAATGGCTCCAGAACCAACAATTGAACCACAATAAAGAAAATCGAAGTCGACACACTTTTTAAAGAAAGCCGCTATTCCGAAACCTTAATCTGGTGGCAGCCGTGACTTCGAAAACAACTAAAACTTAGAAAGTCGCCAACCAATTGAAAGACGTAATAAACTCTTGTCCAACTAGAATTATAGAAATTATGGAATATTGGAAGTGTGAAAATATGCTAGAGTTATGTTTAGTTTTCTCTAGAATTAGATGCGTTTCAGACGGTTGGTTTTTGTTGCATGTTGTTATGAATTCTGTGGCTGAAATAGTCCAATTATAGATGGGGCGGCAAGATTCCAGTTGAACTGTCAGGTCTCAGACCTACAGATGCCGTTTACGCCAAGAAATATCGGATTTGGTGGAGGAAGGGCAAAGACAGTAGTTTTTGGGCGGCACCTATTGTCAACCACGTAATGGATCAACTACCTACCTAAATGCCTGTGGGCGAAGACTGCTTTCCCTCCGCATAGTCGGCGGTGTAACGGATATTAGGATACCGCTTCGTCTTTCATATTTGAGCGACTGCTGGGCGACGAGGCAACCGTGAACCATTGGCAGCAGATCACATCGCCTATCATTCTTTCTCATCCTCGATACTACCTGCTCAGGCACTATGAACATGCTATAATCTTTCGACTCTAGCTGGGAATCTGTTGGGATGGCTGTGTGTGTGTGTGTGTGTGCATGAGCTTACCATCGATGACTCTTTTAGTTATATGAGCAATGTTTGCTAAAGGTGAATGTTCTGTTGTTAAAGACAGTAACAACGACATGACTAGCACAGGGTTTCTATTACTAGGGTGATAACTCTTAGTATCTATTTCGATTGAAGCGGCGCTATACACATTTCTGATTACAATAACAATTACAAAGTAACAAAATATCTTGCATTTTTTGTTTTAGTGACCGCGAAATTAATCAAAAGAATTGATGGGATAATTAAAAATAACTATAAAGTTATCAAGGTGCTGGATGAGATCTACGTCCTCAATCATTTCTCTAATTCGTCAAATTCAATCAAAGTCTTTGAGGATCGGAATGAGTTCCGGCTTCAGAGGGAAATCGTTTTAAATGGAACTAAATGGCCCTACGACATGGTCTACAGCAATGACTCAAAATGTTTCTATATCGCCGACATAAATGAGAACTGTATCTGGCAGATGACGACAGGAGGTGACCATCGACTGACCAAATGGCTGACCAATGTAGGCTTTCCACGTACTCTCTCGTTGTCCAACGAAGGTCATCTGCTGAAGCTGAGGAAAGGTAAGCTTTTCAGTCAACTGGAGATCTACTCGTTGAACGCAAACCTCATCCGCAGTTTACAGCTGCCTTATGATATAAAGAATCCACGCTACGTAGTTCAGCAATCGACTGGTTTTTATGTCATTCTTCACAGACTGACCGATGCATTGAATGGATCATTTGCGATTAGTCAGGTGAATAGTTCTGGACAGGTGATGAATCGATTTACTCCCAGAAATCCATTTCAAGAACTGAAAAATCCTCAGCAATTGTTTTATGATTCAGACAACAACCGACTATTTGTGCCTGACAAAGATAATCACCGAGTGATTCTGTTTGATTCTAATTGTCTTAGTTGGAGTCAAATTCTTCTTAGCGAAGAAACACACGGAATTGAGTATCCATGGAGTGTGTTTTACGATGCCATTAAAAGGCAATTACGTGTTGTGAACGGGCTAATGATGTATATTTTTGAATTAACTTAGAAACAAATTCACACCTTTAACGATTCATATAGTCCTTAGTTTTGCGAAACGGCAAATGGATCGGAGCTTGAATTGTACACTAAGCCGACTCGTATTTACCTTTATATTCTTAAGAGGTCTTGCAACGCTTTTCTTTGTGTATATGAGCATTTTGGAACTTTATGAGTACCGCACAAGATGCATATAGCTGGGCTAACTTATGTTATAGTCTTAGAAGAACGACAAGATCGTCTGTAAATAATTCATAATATTTTAGCTGAGATGATCTTCTCTGGCATCTTCACGAAGATACTTACAAACAACAACGGATTCCCTCCAAGTTGCCAGTTAACGAATATTCGAAGCCCTTTGTAGGACTTGAGCCAAAGATGAAGAATGGCCCCAAACCAAAACCGAACGGCGCTGAAGCGAGCTTCTAAAAGATATCCTAACACTTATGGTGAGACGATACTTTTAAAAGAAACCGGTAAAGGTGTTTGCGTGTAAGTGTCACCAAAACACTTTTACTCCTGAGCTGTATTTAAAGGAGTTGCTCGTTGCACTGACTTCGACTTCGGTACATTAGGATTTGCAGATTGCCGTCTTATGTCCAAGAAAAAGGAAAATAGTAAGGCCACAGCTTCCTAATGCGAAATACTTTACACTTTACTTTCTCCGGCAAAAAAAAACAGCTGTGGAATGATAGTAATACCCAAATAAACTTAAACGAACAATGGCATTTTCTGCTACTAACAGTAACACGCTAACAAATGTAAAGAAAATTCTGTCTTCTGTTGAACTAGAGCTTCAGTGAATTGATTCAACTGAGTCTCGTGGAAGCTCATTTGAACACTGGTGTTATGACGTTGGCTAAAGATGTGTATTTCATTCGGATAGTTTGGAAATGGTTTTGCTCTCGTAGTATTGTGGAAGTATAAGAACTGTACACACATATGCTACTTTATTATTTTAAAGTTTAGTATTATTCATGCAAGTGAGGTGGATTTTCATTTCAATAATTTTGTTCTTCCCCAATTGTAACACAAAGTTAAATTATCCTGAAGTTTTGCTATCAGTTTTTCCGCAGACATCATCTTTGCATTTTCAGTTTTCAGTTACCTGTTGAAATATTTCCTAAATTCTAAAAAAAATTAACGAGATCCCGAAGAACTGCCTCAAGAAGTGTACTGCCAGATTCTTGTTATTCTTTTCGTGGTTTTTCTCTTGCAAACTCAACTAAATCGGACTTTTTGAGTGATTATATGTTAACCTTGTACACGTTCAATGATATAATCAAATCCCAAAGCTTCTATAGCGTTACTGTAGCGATCAACATTAGATCAATCGATAATTGCTTTACTAGCCTAACCCGCGCAGAGCATAGGGTGCTAGCTTTGAAAAATCTTATTTCTGAGGAAAATCCCCTTCTGTTCTGTGTCAGCTACGGTTATTAATACTGTATAAATAAATGAGATTTTATCGCAGCATATCGCAGTTTCAAAAAGAACGTTTTATCCCTTCATGTAGCTGGCCGTATTGCTCCAGCTTCATCATCACAGACACGGCCGTACCACGAACGCAAAAGGGAAACACAAACATACAGTCAAGACATACACGTCTGTATTAATGTCGTCGCCTCGTCAAGTGTAACTATTAGATTACGACGTAACTTTTGGTCCGTAATCGATCTTGTTTACTGCTCAGATGATGACGATTGCCATTATAACCTCCGCTTCTATTTCTCTGCTTTATGGCACGTGACCAGTGAAAAGTTTGGCTGCGTTCGAGAATTGGAATAAAGTCCTAATCTTTTGGAGTTCGTAAGCGCCCCTTGTGGACAGCGATCTACTTATTGGACATCAATTCTACTAAAGCGAGAGACATTTTGATATTCTTCTATTTTGAGTCTCTTAGTAAAGTTGACAATAAACTGAGACACGATTAAAATAAGAGTAAAATTATTATTAGTATACTAACATTTGACTGCTAATAATGTCTTATTTGTTTGTTTTTATGTATTTATTAATTATAATCGACTCAACACATACCTATTTTTAATTATTTATTTCTTCTGTTATTTATTTATTGTAATTTCCTTATAATTGTATTATTAGAATTATGCAAATCTAAAAAATGGTTAATTTGCTCATTCAGTGTCTCTGTCATTTATTTAGGCTTTTTTATTTAATTTTTATACTATGTTGCTACCTTTTTATATTACTCATTGTTCATCTGTGACTTTCTCTTCATGGTAATCGCTGTTCATATGTTATTGTCTGCCCACTTTATTCGTTGTAAGTCGATAAATGTCCAATGATTTCCCGACTTTACCTCAACATTTTTGATTATAACACTGGATCACAACGATTTTGCTACTGAAAATAATGCATGTGCCCTATATTGAGTCAAATGTGGTGATTCCAAATATAAAGTCAGAATCTGCCCAGCACGTCTAGATTTTAAGTTATGCATGCATTCAAGTAATGACGTAAGGACTCGTTTTCGGTTATGTCTGTACATTCTGTTGTATGTGTCTCCACGATTGCTGCCAGTGATACGTGCATGCCTGCAAGTGTCGCCTGAAATATTCCTAACAGAAAGCCTGCAGCAGCCGCTAGACATGATTGGGCATGTCAGCGAGCTGACGTCAGCATCAATACCAGTATATAAGGCGAGATTGCGTAGAACGAAGGTGAAGTTTTCTTATACACTGTGTCCGGAAAAATTCCAAGGCTTTACGGTAAATATGAAAATAATTAGTAAACATTAATCGATTTTTAAAATTCCAAAAACAGTTTAATCCTAATGTCCAACCTTTATCCGGAAATTCTTTCAGAAACTTATTTGCACTATAATTGTTGTTTTGGCGTAAAAATTTTATAACAATTTTGTCTTCCTCGCTGAACGCCATTTTTCTAGCAACTTTCTTTACAAAATATAAAATTCAAATACGTCACTGTGACGTAATTTTAAACGGAGGCCGTTAATAAATTACAAAGAATTTTGTTGGTAATTATGTACGGATCAAAAAGGTTTTTAAATTTTTAAATTGATTATTATCTACTATAGTTTTTTCATTCATATTTTATGGCCTTGGAATTTTTCCGGACACAGTGTATAGCTGTAGCTAGTGTGTGAGATTTAATTTTGAAATGAATAGGCGAGGCTGTGTTAACCATCCAGACAATTTTTGCTATGTTTGTGGTAAATATACTCTTTGTGACCAGCGCAAGAATTTAACTAAGAGAGTGATGATTGCTTACAAGTATTATTTTGGATGTCAAATCGGAGACAGGATAAAAGTTGGGCACCTCATGTCTGCTGCACCGTGTGCTACTCTAGGCTTACACAGTGGCTGAATGGCAAAAGGAATTCAATGCCGTTTCCTGTGCCTATGGTGTGGCGTGAGCCAAGAAACCATCATGCAGACTGTTATTTCTACATTACTAAAGTTGCTGGATTTTCAAAGAAAAATAAGTCTAAAATCGTTTATCCTGATTGCGAGTCCGCTCTAAAGCCAGTGCCGCATGATGAAGAGAATCCAGTACCATTTCCGCCTGCTGCGGGTGCTGATGAAACGGACAGTTGTGATGGTAATACAGAAGATGACGTTACTGTTTATGAATCCAGTGATGAAGATTTGGAAGAGGGTAGGCCGCATTTGATAAGGCAAGGTGAGTTAGATGATCTGGTGAGGGACCTATCTTTGTCAAAGGAGAAATCTGAACTGTTAGCCTCCAGACTAGGGGAGTGGAACTTGCTTCATAAAGGTACCACAACATCACACTTCCGTTATCGTCACAAACAGTTAGCTACATATTACAAACTGGAAAATGATATCTGTTTCTGTACTGACGTGAACGGTCTCATGCTGAATTTAGGTTGCGAATACGTTCCTGATCAGTGGAGACTGTTCATAGATTCCAGCCAAGCGAGCTTGAAAGCTGTGTTGGTGCACAATGGTAACGAAAAGCCGTCTGTTCCTATAGCCCACGCTGTAGGCCTCAAAGAGACATATGATTCAATGAAACTCATTTTGAAAGTGATCAACAACTCAGACCACAAATGGAACATCTGTGCGGACCTCAAAGTGGTAGCACTTATTCTAGGCCTACAGCTGGGGTACGCAAAACATATGTGCTTTTTGTGCTTGTGGAACAGTCGTGATGACAGCAACCATTACAAAGTGAAACTGTGGCCTCCTAGATCTGAGCACATTGTTGGTCGGCACAACGTGCAACACGAACCATTGGTTGATCCATTGAAAGTCTACTTACCACCACTTCACATTAAACTGGGCCTCATGAGGAATTTCGTAGTGGCAATGGATCGTACTGGACAAGGCTTCCAGTATCTGAGAGCTAAATTTGGAGCCGTCAAAACCGATGCTAAGCTGAAGGCTGGAATTTTTATTGGGCCAGAAATCCGCGAACTAATGCGTGATACTGTATTTAGAACCAACCTCCACCCACTGGAATTTGCCGCTTGGGATGCATGTACGTTGGTGGTGCAAAACTTCCTTGGGAATCACCGAGCTGAGAACTATGCTGAACTCGTTAGCAACATGCTAACAGCATATAAGCAACTCGGCTGCCGGATGTCACTAAAAATACATTTCTTACATTTCCATCTGAATTTTTTCCACCAAACTTGGGTGATGTAAGCGATGAGCATGGAGAGAGATTCCATCAAGACATGTCCACCTTTGAAGCAAGATATCAGGGCCACTGCAATTCCAACATGATGGGCGATTACTGCTGGTTTCTGCAGCGGGCAACAGCGGCCACTCACAAGCGCAAGAGCAAGTGTCTAAAGCACTTTTGAACTCGTATAGAGTTAAGCTAGAGACAAAATTTCGAAATGTATGCTTTCATCTGAGTAACATACATATATTTATATTACATTTTAAAACATATTTTAATTTCAAGTTATAAAGGAATAACATTTTGTTTCTTGTTATGAATACTCTGAGTTTGCATAATTACACAGTTATAAGGAAATACTAGTTCTGTAAAGAGTTTGCATAATTATTAGCATGTATGCTGCATATAGTAAGATTCTGACGTGCTACACAAAATCATGACTTCAGATTTGGAATCAGCAGATTCGATTTAGTGTAGTACACATAACATATGCCTAGTAGCAGGCGAAAAATGTTTTCGTGTGATCCAGTGTAATGAAGGTAATCGTGACCGAGAACCAAGTAATTGCAGCACTGCCCTTAAACACGGTAAGATATAACAACTTTATCACTGGCACTTAAGCAAAAGCACATGCAGCAACACAAATTTAATTTGAATTTAGATATCGATAATATCTATCAGAATTTATGATTTTCTGATAAGTACAAGAATCACTGTTGAGTGACAGAGTTGACATGAGGCGGTTGGAACTTTTCGTTGAAGAAGAGAGGCAACCGGGTAAAAATGTAAGTTCAATTCTATATATCGTCAATTCCTATTCCCAGTGCAGCTTTTGAAAGAACTATATTAGCAGTATGGGCCAGCTGTGGACAAAAGAGAAGAACCACCTAAGAACCCATGAACTGAGTTAATGAAAGGCAAACTGCAAGTCACCAATACTTTCAAGTTTTCCTGTAGGGAATTTCACGCACATCAGCGAAATCTCGGAAACCAGTGGAGTTTGCCCAACGGCAAGAATTGCATGCAGTTTTAAAACAAAAAGATAACATCATAGAATCTTTTCCATATGTGCCGTTAAGTGATACTGAATAAACTAATTGTAATTATATAACTTAACCTCAGTTTAGCCAGAAAATGAAGAAGATAACCATTTTGGCATAAAACTTTATCTTTTTTTACTTTAAATTACAAGCTGCATACCTTTAACAGTTTAATCAACACAGTAATTTTTAAACATATGAGCTAATTGTTTTGAAAGTGATTGAATATTTGTTAGCGTATAATATAGCCCTCCTCACCTCAATGACAGGCAAGCTTGTTGTCATACAGATTGTCCAGGTAGTGGCCCATTTCACATCCTACTAAATGAAATCATGGCTTAGAGTCAGTAAATCACTGCACTCACAGACTTCTGATTTCAAAGGTTTTGGCTAGGATTGCGATTAATCTAGTTTCTCTCGGAATTGGGTTCTTCTGAGTTGGCAACCGTACTTGTGCCTTGGTCAAATGGAACTCCAACTGCCGAAACCTATCGTTATTAGACTCTTCCGGCCACTGGAAGAGGTATCAACATGACAATGGCTAATTTGTTTTACGAAAAGAAGAAGCCAGATCATCCACTTGCCTTTAGCGGCTCTGCTTATTACTAACATCATCCTCTGTGTCAAAGAGTGACCACGTTGGGCTCCTATCGAATCATCATCACCACCATCACCACCATCACCACCATCACCACCACCACCACCACCACCATCATCATCAACATCATCAATGTCCCTGCAGTTTTGCCGTTTTCACGATTCTTTGCCAACCGTCTCGGTCCTGAGCTTATCTCCTGGTTGTGTGTAGCCTAAAGTTTAGCAGAGGGATATATGCCTCAACAGTTCGGGTCCTTGTGTGCTAAGGCCGTCCGATCGGTCTCTTCCAGCTCTTATGGGGCCGGATATGAAGGCTCGGAGTAAGTTACTCTTGATTGGTCCTATCCGTACCACCACGTGCACAGTAGGGTGGCCCTTATTTATATGGCGAAAATTAATTTCAAAGCAATATTAAGTCTCATCCTTTCAAAATATTTCTTATCATAAAAATTATGTGCAACTTTTGAACGAAAAACTTTGTTATTTACAGGACGTCAACGACCTTAAAATTTACCCATATAGGGTATATGGTAGAACGTTTGCCATCAGTTTGACTAAGCCATGCAAGAAATCAAGCTGCAATGAAAACAATGCTTCAGTGTTTAATTAACTATCCCGAACTGGTGAAAGAACAGTTTTTAAACTCAAACTACTATATACTGAATGTGTAGCATACAGTATGATTTTATCGTTTATTAAGTAGCGTCCATTTTCTCGCATCGGGAAAGTTTCCCCGAGTGTTCGATAACTTGAGGCACATACTGCAACTGTTCGTCACTCTGTGCTGTCTTGGATCATGGTGACACCTCGCCCTGCATGATCGCTGGTGACTTTTAGTGTGCTGACGATTGCCTCTGCAGCCGTGAACTCATCCATATGTGTGAGGGGCTTCGGTTGGAATCCAACCGGTCAGTTGCTGCATTAGCATACGCGATGTCCAACAGTCCCCCGATCGTGTCTAAACATGTAGGTTCTTTGGCTGTTTAAGTCTGGGACTGACGACTCTTGTTCTTCTTCAGCCCCTACCCTTCACAGAATAGTTGCTCCAGCTTCTTTATCGAGGGTTGGCGATGTTTGGCTGGAATTCTAACGCGGCACCAGAAATCTTCGATTTGCTGTATGGTGTGGGTCGCTGCCATTCGGATATCCTCTTTCAGTATACTATGGCGATCATAACCTGGCCGAGAACCTGCTTCTCCGATGGTAGTTTACTTCCTTCTATGCCTCCTGGAGTGCTAACAAATCTTGCGAACGCGTTGTCATCTTCTTCGGTTCAAACTTTCTCCTTTGTCTGCTGGTTCAACCGTTCTCGGTGGGTGAATGTCGGCTTCGACCGTCTTATTCGGCTCCGATTAGTGAGTGAAAGTTCATCTCATCTGTTGTGGCTAGTTAGTTGTCTTATATAGGAAGTCGGTCGCGTGTACAAAAGAGCCATGTGCACCGTTCAAAAGGGTTTATTAAAGTTCATACCATGCTGATTGCATAGTACACTTTAGCCCTCGTGAGCGACCTTTAAATGCAGGTCTATCTGCTTCATTTTTTACATAAAATGTTTCTTCCATTTGGGAGGATGAGAGTTACAAATTTCGAAAATGAGAAAATTAGGGTCACCAAATGTCGATTCAAATGATTGCACTCCTACTACCTTTCATTAGCTCTTGACTTCTTTTGATCTTACCCAGCACATAACTTGCCGTCATATGCTAAAGGTCACACCCTTGATCTCCTTGTGATTGTAACTTAATTCAAGATGTTTTGACTAAGGAGGTAATCTTTCCGATCATTTTGCCGACGCCGCTTTCATCTCTTTTCCTATCAGACCACTGCCGAATTACATTTTTATCACTTTCAGAGCTTGGTATCAACTACGTAGGCAGACTTTCAAAAATGACATCTGCTCCTCACTTCCTTTTTCTCATTCAAACCTATCTGCGGATGCCCTCTCTTACTGTACCAACTCTAATCTGTTCTAACCGAAATTTTTCATAAGTGAGCATAAGAAATTGCTGAAGCTCGACGTCTTCGTAACCAATTTGAACGCACTTTGCGCCGCTTACTACTTCCCTTCTATCTCGCGCGTTTCAAAGTCCAGTATAAAACTGTTCGCAACCCAGTTTCCATGGCCAAATCCTCCTATCTCACAAACCTAATTTCAGAAAACTCATGTTGCCCGAGGTCGCTTTTGCAGAATTTCAATAAGTTACTTCATAGGAAAACACCATCCACACTACCCAAAACTTCCTCACCATCTGCACTGGCTGATACTTTCATTAAATTCTTTAGTGACAAGATAAACAACATCACACTATCGAAATTAATGGATTTTCATCTCCTGATCCTCCACCTACTTTTTATTCTCTTACTCCAGTAACCTTAAGTGAAATCCGATCGCTTGTTGAGGCACACCTGGCTTCAAACTCCTTACTTCCCCCCTTTCCAGTCAGCATATCGGAAATTCAACTCCACTGAGACAGCTCTTCTCTCTGTTCACAGTGACATTATGTGCTCCATGGACAAAGGAAAAATAACTCCACTTGCTCTTCTACCACCTTCGACACTGTCGACTATGCCATTCTGCTTCATCGACTTGGCCACTGGTTTGGTATATCAGGTCTGGCCCTAAACTGGTTCAGGTCATATCTTACTTCTCGTATTCAATCTACATCAGTGAAGCAATGTCGGACTAGATGCCACTCATCTGCGGTGTCCCTCAAGGCTCTGGTCTTTTCACCTTTCCTTCATCCTTGTATACCACTCCACTAAGCGATTTACTGAGTTATAGTTGTCTGAAGCACCATTTTTAAGCTGATGATACTCAACTCCATATTTTCTTCCATAACTCCTCTTCTTTCGACTCCAATCTCCCATCTCCAATCTCACTTTATTGTCTGACATCTTTAACCAAATTCAGTCTTTCATGGCAGAAAATGGACTGCTCGTAAATCCATTCAAGATTCAATTTCTCCTGTTTGATATTGTACAGAAACTGACTGTTTTTAAATCATTGATTTCACTCCATCTAGGCATCTCCATCGTGCAACGCATATGTTCATCTCCCAATTTAGATTTTCTTTTTGACTACTATCTGTCATTCAGTGAACACATTAGTTCTACTCTGTAGGTCTGCCCTCTACCACATCCGTAATATCCGCAGGATTAGACACCACGTTCTCTTTTCTGCCCGGAATTTTTGGCCACTGTTCTGGTCTCCCATCGTCTTGACTACTGCAACTCGCTTCTAACTGGCATTTTAGAGGGTCATTTTATGACGCTTCTAAGATTCCAGAATACATTGGCAAGACCTATCACTAAAACTCTAAAATGAGAACATTATAGTACTGATCATAAAATCATTGCATGGATTGCCCATAGAAAAGTGAATGATGTTCAAGACTAGGCTAATTGTATAAAAGACTCTACATTTCAGCCAACCTCAATATCTTTACTCTGCACTGACTCCCAAGAATTGTCTTTACTCGGTCAGATATTCTGGCTGTCTAAATCTGACTATTCAGTGGACAAGGACAGCTCTCGGCAGGCAGGCCTTTTCTATTAGACAATGTAACTCACTTCGGCAAATATTCGCTTTGCAAAGTCTGTTCTGGCCTGGACCTGTTTTTTATCGCGTTTAAACACTCAGCTTTTCAAGGATTCATTTCCTCCGTAGGCTCCCTGTATTACTTCTTGGACTCCAAATTCTTTGGCTACACCGTGGAATTTGGCTAGTACAACGATTTTGCTTATCAGCGACTATCGACTGATGCCTTGAGCATTATTACAGTGATGCTGTAGAAGTTCTTAGATTATTATTATGTACTTAGAACACCCTATAAACTGTTTAGTCGTATACATACCAATGCTACTTTTATAGGGCTGATTGTATTAAGGCCCGTACTTATTCCAGAAGGCTTTATGATGACATTTGTTGGTTTCTTGCAGAATACTTGAGAGAAATGGCTGAAAACATTGTTGAAAGCGCAATTGAGCAGAACAGAGAATTTCTAGAGGAAAGCATAGATCCTGATTCTGGACTTCTGAACAAACTACTTGCCAGTGGAATTCTTTCCTTTAAAGAATTTTCTCAAGTTAAGGGCAAGACTTCATGTTCTGAACGAAACTCTGTACTGTTGGACTACATTTTGAAGAAACATCAGAACGATCACTTGATTACAGCTCTACTCGAAACAGAACAGACACACATCGTAAACTACTTGAAAGCAAATGGAGGTACGGGGGAAAATGCTCGAATAACGATAAGGATAAACAACGTATTTAGTTTGTTTTATAAACAGTTGGTTTAGAAACGGTGTCCAACGTTTCAAGGAGCGTAATGTTGTAACATAGACACATAGTAGAATTCCAAAGACAGTAGACCCGTTACCTTGGATTACATTGTTCCAAACAAGTGAGGAATTCGACGAACCAATAGTCAGAAACAACAGATTACCTGAATAAAACTCCGTTTGTTTGGTTTTACTTATGTGCGAGACCCCAAAATCACGATTTTTCCAGCTTTCACTGAGCTGGTGTACATGTAAGATATGTACTGTTAACATGTGCTCCTTTAACACGCCTTCATTTTATTTATTTATTTAAAGCTGTTATAACGCGCGCAATGATAGTACACCTGAATCAGAGGCGGGCCAGGCGTCAAGATGGAATTAAGCAAAAAACAAGGTGAAGTAGTGAGTCTTAGCAAATTATTTAAAAGATGATAGCGAGTTTGCCAGTCGGGCCTTTTGAGGTAGACGATTCCAAGTGCAAGGAGCACAGCAGCTAAAGGCACATCATCCTAGAATTCTCCTGAACTTAGATTCTTGCAACAAACTAGTATCAGAAGTGATCCAGAAATCCTTTCTCAGTCTCCTCTGAAAATGAAAATTTTTTACTCTTCTTTAGCAAGCTCGTGAGAGGAATCGCTATATTGGCGAAATGTGGTATCTACCTTCGGTAATAGCCCACTACTCCCAAGTACGCCTGTAGTTGTTTTCGAGATGTAAGTCTAGGAAATTGAAGAAATGCTTCTACTTTCCTTTCTTCGGTTGAACGGACTGCAGTCCAATGTTATGACCCAAAAATTCAAGTTGTGCAGCGGCTAAAATTCACTTATTCGGATTGGGAGTTAATTCCTCTTCTAGGACTGGTTGAAACCCAGCTTGAAGATGATTCATATGTTTATTCCAAGTTTCCATGTGGCAATATCATCAAACCCTTTTAAAACTTTTGTAGCGACCCTGGAAAAAGTTGCAGGAGCATTCCTTAATCCAAACGGCATATAAGTCCACTGATAATGACCATTCGGTGGTTCTACAAATTCAATGAGTACCTTGGATTTTTCTCTCAACGGAATCTGCCAATAGCCTTTTGTCATGTCAATCTTCGTCAAAAACTGGGCTTTTTCCACTCGATCCAGCAAATCTTCCACTCTAGGTATTGGATATGGATCTAGTATGGCCAATGCTATCGTCGCCTACAATTTCTGACGTTAGTCTACGAATCAACCTCATATCTCCTGTCTCTATATAGTCAACTTCTGTCGACAATCTCTTACTCAGTAGCGACTGCAGAGCTCCGGTGTACCGCAACAAACTTACAGTTCCGGCGGTTCCATCACAGCGCGTTAGAACTCCCAATTCGCAATAAGGATGATAGAGCGGATGTAGATCTGTACTTTTCTGTTTTTCAACCAACCCATCAACGCGTTCCTTCTTACCTACCAGTTAAGCCTAAACATCATGGCTGTTAACCTCCAACACAAACAAGTCAGAAGATTCATCTTCTTTCCCACTTCGACTTTGTTGATTCTTATCTTTTTTTCAAACAGGACGCTTCATATGGCCATATTTTCTGCCAAAGAAGCAATGAAATTTTCTTTTCCATTTTTATCTGAACCGACCTTTACTCTGTTTTCATTCCTTTCCGCCTTGCTCCACTCTGTCACTGACTTCTTCCAATTTATCAGTGGTTTGTGCTTTTTTCACATTTACCGTTGAATTCTTTGCCTATGTAAGACTCATATTTTTCAACCAGAAAACCACGCCCAAATGAAGGTTTATTCCTCTCTAAGTTGGATTTACCGCCACATATTCGTCTACCAACCGAGCTGCTTCAGACAAGGCCTGTGGTACCTGGTCCAATAGCCACATCCGTAACTCTCGATCCAGAACAGAAGTCGGCAAAATTGTTCAAAATTTATCATTTCTTGAAGACGTTCCAAGTTCTCTGTAGCCTTTTCACCTTCTGTCCACCTTTTAAGTATAAACACAACTTGAATGTAAAGTCAGAATATATCTCTCCTCCATTCTTTCTAGCATAGATCGAAGAGAGCATGCAACCCCTTAATAAGCTGTTAATAGCGTTGGAGAAGTCTCGCTTAACCAGAACTGACTCCTTCATGTCATCAAGGAAGCGCCTGGCTGCGTGAACAGCTGCTCACATCCACCATGCCATTTCTGTTTTAGAGCAGCCTAACTGCTCGGCATATGCTGCATACCACCTTTGCCTTTGCGAAGCTCGGGGTGGGTGGTGACGAAAATTGACCTTGAGAAGACTTTATGAAGCGTACGACAGGAGAGAAGACTAGTACAGTGAGGGTCATTAGCTCCTAGAAAAAATGTAAAGAAAGCGCGTGACACGTGAACATGGACTGACAGAAGGACGGCATGGCAGGTGGTAAACGCCTGTCGTAGTCGCGAGCTAAATACTGCACGCTATTCGAGAGAACGTATAAAAAATGAAAGGCCTGGCACAAATTAACTTTTCATACACAGAGAGTGGTGAGAACCGTGAGGGATTGTACAACTTTAGAAGAGCAGGCTAAGACCATAACAACGCCGATTAGAAGATCATAGCTGACATATTAGATGACAACATTATTATTATTATTATTATTATTATTATTATTATTATTATTATTATTAGTAGTAGTAGTAGTAGTAGTAGTAGTAGTAGTAGTAGTAGTAGTAATGGTAGTGGTGATAGTAGTAGTAGTAGTAGTAGTAGTAGTAGTAGTAGTAGTAGTAGTAGTAGTAGTAGTTGTTGTAGTAGTAGTAGTCGTAGTAGTTCCAATGTTTAACGATCTTATGGCATCAAAGGCCGTTGACGTCGCCCTCAACCTTTATCCAGGCTCGGGACAGTCACTCCCAGAGTATGGCAGTGGCGGAGTTAGAGGTTATTAAATCGAATGAAAATGATAAATATGTAAAATATTCGGAGTGATTCTTAGGTGTCTAAAGCCTGATTATAAATTAATACTAGCTTTGAGTGTTTAGCCTCATATTGCGGCTGTCTGGGCCGTTGAAGTCGACTATAACATCGGTTCTCAACCACTGGTACGCGTATCCCTAGGGGTACGCTGGCTGATGCCAAGGGGTACGCAAGAAAAAATATTACAAAAAATAACATTGTAGTTATGTCAAGTTTTTCTGGTGGGGGGTACGCCAGGAAAGAACTTTTATACTTGGTGGAACAACAACAAAAAAGGTTGAGCACCGCTGGACTATAATGTACGTATAAACAGTATTAATCCAGGGTGTCTATCGCCTGAATTGAAATGAGGAACATATATTTTTTGACAAATCATTTTAAAGGTGTCTAAACAGACGTAATAAATAATAAGTAATATCGAATGTTTAAGAAAAACTTGACGTTGACACAATTATACTGCCAGCCTCATCTTACCACCAATTAAATTCAGAGAATTAAGTGTATGAACTTAACGTTGCTCCTGAGATTTAAGAGAAATTGCTCATACGCAGAGCCCACTACCCAGTAAACTCCGTTATAGAATCGGTCATTGTATGTACACATGAAAATACACCCAGGTATATATGTCTGCATCATCGCACATACTATAGCACGTTTTAAGTACCTAACAAACCGCTGCACGGATGCACTATCTATCTAACTGTGAACGAAATTATCTTTTGTAAGGGAAATCTTTGAGACAAAGACAGACGGAAGAGAGAGATAAAGTCAACGTCCCTGGCGGCCACAGGATGTCGTTGATCACTGGAAATCACTAGAACTAATCGCTAACATCACTGGGTCTCATATTATTATTATTTTTTATTATTATTTTCTATGGCGAAGTGAACGTCAATGGCCTAGGGAGGCTTCTGACTAATACCACTCCAATAAAGGCATTGACGCAGTTTCAGCAACGTTTCGTATGGGGTGAATGGGTAAAAGAATATTGGAAAACAAAACAGTTTTCGCTGTCTAGCCAAGATATACGCCTTTTGCTTTGATCGTCGTCATCATTGTCGTCATTATCATCATCAGAACAAATAAATCCGAGTTTTAACAACAACAGCCAATACACTCAATAAAGGCTGAAGCTTAAATTGTTAAACAGCATTATGTGCTTAGCGACATCTTTTGGTTGACATCGCAGTTCACTTCGCTACAGAGACGACAATAGTGGAGACGGTTCTAGTGATTGAACGAAAAATGCATAATTTAAACCGTCTGTCAGAGCGATTTAAAGGTGTCTAAACAGTACTTCACTTGATCGTGCGAGTCACCGCCTTTCGGATCGCCTTATGCATACTTCTTGGGAGAGCCTGAAACTGCACACATCTTACATTATTATCTTACCGTATTTTTATGTATAAAAGTTTCAAATTTATCTTTCTTCTCTGCGTTTAACGACATCTTAACTGGCAGTGACGTTGAAGTCGCTATTAAGACATAAATGAACATACTTAACGGTTTTATTCATTTGGTGGTAAACTTAGGCGACCGCAAGTTCCTGTAAAACATTGAACCTTACATGATATTAAGTTGTGCTCTTTCAACAGAGGGCGTGTAGGTATGACACCCAGAAAGTTGATCATCAGAAATTTAGGAGACATGGTCGTATTAAATCCCGATAACTAGAACAGATCATAAAAATTCATGTCGATATAAAACAGTGAACTTCCTCATTTTAACCCGTTTCAAAACCTTTGGATGCGTCAATTCCCCCAACTCTCAAACCCGTGACGACGCCATCGGTATATAATGTTGCATCGCCGTTCAAAGTTATTCCTTAGAATCGCTAGATGTCGTCCCATTTTCAGAA
The DNA here is from genome assembly GCA_964023275.1 of Norana najaformis. Classification (NCBI taxonomy): domain Eukaryota; kingdom Metazoa; phylum Annelida; class Clitellata; order Crassiclitellata; family Hormogastridae; genus Norana; species Norana najaformis. Next base: position 26,328,262 of record OZ029923.1, read on the forward strand.
ATGGGACAGCAACAGAATATCTGCCATCCCACTTTTTCTGTTCCCGATCCAAATTGTTAAACAGTTTCAGAGTCAAACTTGACAAATAACGAGCAAAGGTTTCTCGAATCTTTGCACTTTCGCTCGTATTGCACTCCCGACTTCTTATTTGCAGCGTCACGAATCTTCGCCTTCAGCCTCTTACTTTCTAGTGAGAAGCTGAGCAACGTCTAGGCCATACGGTCGCTATATAAATCCTGTAGATTTACATTTATTCGGCTGAAGAGTGAAAGGTTTGTGTGTTTAACGATATTTTACGGTGGAAAGCGACGTTTATCCCATTACCTACCGTACAATAGTAGCTTATTACTGTTTGAACGAAACTGAGGAATATAAAACATCGGATAGCGCCACTTAAAGGTGTCTAATTGGAATCTAGTATTGTTACTAATTTAATGGTTTTCGGCGTTTAGTGGCATCGTGTGGCAGTCAGGACAATTAGCTTAGACCTGCCTTAACTTCACATTTAATTACAACCGGAAACATTCCCTAATTTCAGAGTTTAAATAGTCGTATAGAAATTTCTTGAATAATAGCATCGAGTGTTAAACAACATCTTATGACTGTCAGCCTGTAAAAGCTTACGACTCAAGAGGCGGTCGTGTATTAAACAATATTATATACCTAAGACGTCGGAGCGATCTTGAGAGGGGGGAATGGCGCATTCAGAGGTTTTAAAAGGAGTCTGAAACAGGTAGATAATTGCGTTTTACATTGACTGTAATTTTTGCTATCTTTGCTATTCGTCGGGATTTACACGACCAAGTCAAGAAAATATCTGATGATTTTCGTTGAAGTCATCGATCCGTCGCCCTTCAGTGAAACGACGCGGTTCCATGCTTACGGCAACTTAGCCCAATAAACAAAATTCGTGAAGCACCAACTCTTTTTCCGCCTGAATAAAATCAAACGCTGAGTCAATTTTCCGCACTTTAGAACAGTTTTGCAACTTAAAAATATATTCGCGTTTCAACAACATCTGCCGATACACTTATTAAACTAGAAGTGCAAATATTCGAAATATTTGTTAAATAACAACGAGTGCTTAGCCACATCTTGTGGCTGCCAACTCAGTTGACTTCGACCTCACTGCACACAATATACGTGACAAGCATTATCTAACATTTAGAAGAAAATAGGGAATTTATAGCTGCTGGAAAAACGATTAAAAGGTGCTGATTCTGAGCTTATAATATTAGTTGGTGTACAGGACAATAGTAGTATTAGTTCCTGTGTTTAACGACATCTTATGGCATCAAAGGCCGTTGACGTCATAAAACAAATCGGCAATTTCACAAACAAACAATTTACACATTAAACTATGCAGTTAGTTAAAACATTTGCTCTTTAAACAACACAAATAACTAACATCAGTGGACTGCAATTCCAATTACTAGCTAAGTATATGTGAAAGAATTTTATGCAGTATACAAACAAAATATAAATCGTAGTTTCCATACTACTCCGTAGCTCTATACTGATATTCAGTGAACAGATAATATATCGTATCAGTAGGACGTGAACAGAACTGAACGTATTCACAGAAGGTATGTATGGTTTATGTATCGACGTATTATTCACAACGATTTACCATAACTAGGCGGTGTCACGTCCCCTAAGTTATTCATTCCCTCCAATACAATTTCGCCCACCTCTCTGCCAGTTCGAAGCCTGGATGAAGTAGGAGGCAACGCAAATCATTTTCATAATGACATAGCACCGTTAATTTGAAGGAGCACTCAATAAATAGATGTGCTGGATGAATGAAAAACTCACATACCTGAAAACAACAGCCACTTTATAATAGTCGTAAACTGCAGTGAATCGCGGATAAGATCCTACTGTAAAAAAAACTGACGTCCGTTACTGCCAAGCGAATGTTATCAATATATAATCGAGAGGCGACTTCTTCGGCTCTGACTGCCACAAGATGTCGTTAAAAATTGAATACTGCTAACAAATAACGAGTTACGTTTAAACACCTTTAAATTGTTTCCTCTTAGGCTATATATAAAGTGGTTTCGATATTTCGAAAATGATATACTCTTCTTCTTCATCGTCTTCATCATTATTTCAAAACTCTTCATCTTCATCTGTTGTTTTTGTTTTTGTTGTTTTCGGATTCTGACCCACGTGACCAGTGATCATCTCTCCAGTCAAATATTCCACCATCCCTACTTCAGTCTGGGATATCGTCCTCGTTTCCATCTTCAGCTCTTTCATTTTAATCGATTAATTTTCCTCAATTATGATTTGACAAAACGAGGAGTCACCAGAATTTGAAGAACTCGTAGAAGTATCAAGGGGGCATTTGCAACTACCTCTTTGCATATTCTTTTTGTGACTGTTAGTTAACATCGTCTAGAAACGATCGTCCGTCCATTAGCAATCAAGTTCAGCAATTATGTTACTGTATTCAATTCTCTGCATTCGATTGTATGATTTTGGTTTAATCCAATTCTGCCAGTTTGTTTCGATATAGATTTTTAAATTTAGGGCGCGAAATGACGCGTCCTTTCTAACGGTTGTGATTCGAGTACGAAAACATCATCAAAGATCAAAAATCAAACCATTCGCAGAAGAGTAATAAACTCCTCGAACAAAAGTAAACCTCGAAGAATAAAATCCTCGAACAGTAATCCTCGAATGCCAAAACAGTAACACTCAAAAGCGCAGACGAAAGACTAAAAAAACGAAAAACCTAGCTACCCCTAACCTAACTACCTAACTATCGAATAACCTAAATATCGATTCTTGTGGTTGAATCTCACTCTGATTTATATAGTGGTCGAATTCAATAAACTAAGATGTCTATAGGGTAAAGTCCACGTCAACGGCCTTGGCCTTGGTAGCCACAAGATAAATGTAAATGGAAATGGACACTTTTTTCTATAACGACCGCATGACCTCCACCATGCTAAATTTTTACAGAATTTGTCGTGTGAGGTCCTTCACCAAAACTGCCAGTTTGAATGGGCGCCAAGCCATTCAAGGTCTCCGTGTACGGATCGTGCTAACCCGAGATTTAAATATCTTAAATTTAAACACCATCGGTGTACGAACCGACATCCTCATGCACAGCACCCCCTTGACGTACGTTGTCGTCTAACTCTGAATACTAATGGTCATGATATAATGATACGTTGGACACCTTTAAATCGCTCTTGAATGAAAAGCAAAAATTGAACAACAGTGAAAACTGTGCAGTTTTTTTCAATCGACGTCAACGTCCTTTGATGCCAAAAGGTGTCGTTAATTGCAGAACCTACTGTAGCGGAAATTACTATAGCGCCAGGCAAGACTGAGCTTAGTCGGGAAAAGAATACGGCAGTAGTAATGATGATAGCATTATTGATCGATGTCGGCTGTCTGTTCACGCTGTAGTCGCTGCTGCATGAGCGCTAGGCTAAGCCGGGCGACGGTGATTTCCGCTAGCAATGGATGCCGCTCGCGCCTAAGAGCTGAAGTAGGCGGGAACGAGAAGCGCGCCGAACGATGGATGCCGCGTAAAGTTGCCGCTCGCGCCTAGGATTTGGAGGGAAACGAGCCCGCCTAAGTTGGCGCGCGCGCGCGACTGATGCGAGGGAAGAAAGAACCGCCAAATGAGCCGCCAATAGCGAGCGTGGAAGAAGAGGCGCGAAACATTTGGAGCGAAAGAAGAGGCGCGTATAAGGACGCGGGAGAGTTGGCGCCTAGTCGAAAGAGCGCGGATATCGCCTATAAAAAGAACGCAGAAGAAGTGCGATCGGACGACTGCTCACTTCGCGCTAGATTGTTGACGGAGAAGGATTCCCTTGGAGCTCACTTTGCGGTAGTTTATTGCGCAAGTTGTGTGTCCTAGTTGATGTTCGCTGTGGATTATTTTGCCGTCGATGTGCTTAGTCAATACGCTGTCGTTGGGAAGTAATCTGTCGTCGCCGCTGTCAACGACGTGTTCGACGTTTTATCAGGGAGTTAAATCTTTTCTTTTATGTGTAAATTGTGGGCGAATTCTTTGAGCTCATGTCAGGCAGCCAATTTTCTATTAGATCGAAGGTTTAGAGTTCGATTATGGCAATTGCTGTAACTAGAAACTCTTGACGCTTAAAGAAATTGTAATTGGTAAAGAATTGAGATTGACTAATACGATTAGTTAAAATTGCATCTTTAGTTAAGAATAAATTAGTAAACGAAAGAAATGGCTGATTCAGATTTCCGTAACGTAGTAGAGTCTATATTTGCCTCTCTGTCCTCGCTTCGGGAAGATTTAGCACAGCGCCAGGATCAGTTACGGAGTGATTTAATGGAGAGCCAAAATCCACTGATAGAGCGCCAAGCAGAGTTAGAAAACAAATTGAATCAAATTCATGTAGCGCCTATGTCGGACGTTATACAGCGCTCAGGTACCGAAGTAGAAAAGTCTGGCGGGAACGCCACCACGAACCCTTACGCTCTAGGAGAGGGGGTAGCAGCCCATCCGGCTGCCGCGGACAACACTTGGCCATCTGGTGAACGAACGGCGGAAGAATATAAGCAACTTCCGGTCCTTCGCAGAAGTTTAAGATTGAGTTCGAAACCCCCCACTTATTATGGAACGGGTGCTGTACGAAGTCGAATTGCAAGTTCGACCGAACAGGATTCGAACCCACTGCCGTCACCTGGTGATTCCAGTTCTGTCCTCCGGGCTTCCCGGCAGCTAACGGTGGCGTCATTCCACGCGCCGCAGACCGTTACACTACTACAATGCCAAAGTGTGGTTCCCTTTTACTTGCAGCTGTGTACGATCGATACGAGTGGCCTTGTCAGCCAGAAGTCGTTAAACGCTCGATTCTACTAATAATATTAGGTTGTGATTAGACACCCTTAAATAACTTTTATCCAACGTTATATATATTACTCATTTGCTCAAACGGTCGATCTTCAAATCCGGAGTCCACACACTTGAGGAAAGGTCTAAGTCAATGGCCCTGGGAGCTACAAGATGTCGTTAATTAATGGAAAATTGTGGTTTTAAAACAATTAGTCAGGATAGGTACAAAGGTTTTTCGGAGGCTAATCGGAAGCCATCAGTCGAACGGAAGAATAAACTGAAAATTACTAAACTTATGTTTTACCAGAAATAAATGAAATAAGAAAACGCAACTCAAATTAAACCTTTTGCAACTGAGTCATATCTGACTTTTGCCACTGATGCGATTATTGGCTAGACACGGAGGGGGAAAGAGCTAGAGAGAGAGAGACAGAGAGAGAGACATAGACAGACAGACAGACGGGCAGACAGACAGACACACAAACATAGACAGAGATAGAGATAGAGATAGAGACACAAACAGACCGACAAAACTGCTTGGTCATGGTAGATTCCTGAATTGCGTCATTTAATAATTTTTTCTACGTTCAAAATCGAGAATTCTTGCCCAGTTAGCGCTTTTTCACCTCAAATTCTCAATTGAAAATCACAAAATGGTGCGATTGAGAAATCTTCAAATACTCGAGTAGGCAATACTGCAGGTTGAACTAGATATAACCATTCATTCATTCATTCATTCATTCATTCATTCGTTCGTTCGTTCGTTCGTTCGTTCGTTCGTTCGTTTGTTCTTTTGTTCATTTGTTCGTTCAGTCATTAAGATGGACCTTAACGCGCATAACTACCATAAATTTAATCCACTGAACGAAAATAAGGAATATATAATTTTGTAAAGAAATGGATTAAATGTGTCTAACCGAAACGTAATATTTGGAGTACGGCATGTTTAGCAACATCGTACACGGCTGCCCGTGCCGTTGAAGTCGACCGTAACTTATCTCATAACAAATAGTTAGCGGATATGAGCTCCCTTACAATTAACCTCTTTTAACTAATAAAATGTATAAAACGACGTTATTAGTGAGGTATTATAAAGTCGGCTTTAAGATAAGTTACGATCGACGTCAACTGGTAGCCGTTGTTAAACGCGTAGTTGGACTTCGAATGTTAGGTTATGCTTAGACACCTTTAAATCGTGTTTTAAAAAATTATATATTCATTTTCGTTCAATTGCGGATGAAATCCGACACCACTATCGAAGATAACGCATAAAATCGATGTGTTAAAGGCCATGACAGCCATAAGATGTCATTAAACAATTTGCAGAAGCCGCGTGGGGTGGGGTGAATCAAACTCAGTTCTGTGCTATGAGCCATCCACATAACTGCCCGTTCTACTTTCAGCATAGACTCAAAATGGCTGTTCTGTACCATCTCTGCTCCGTGGTGTCCGTTCTCTCAAATGAAGATTCAGGATTGGCCGCTTACTTACTTACTCTGTCTCGCGATCCGATTCCGAAGAGGAATTCCGCGGTCGCCGGATGGGCAACGTCCTTATGGTTAATCATCTGATTGAATTCATATAGATTAACAAAAGACAGCAGAGGTCGGAGGAAATTCGTTCGAAATTCCGGATACTGAGTACTGCAGCTATGAACATCCAGGACCTGAAACTGTTCCCAGGGAAAGTGTATCTTTCGTCAATGGGGATCCTTTCGGAACTAATAGACTTTGTGTCCAGTTTTTAACAACTTCTTTGGCCGCCAGGGCCGTTCTCGTCGACAATACTTCACATGACGACAATGATTGAATGTAACTAGTGAGGTGTGTGTGTGTGCGTGTGCGTGTATGTGTGCGTGTATGTGTGTGTGCATGTTCGTGTGTGTGTGTCTGCTTTACGAAGTAGATTAGCGTCGACCTCCTCCTCTTTTCAACACTCGGCCATTTTACTAAAATCAGTTCTGGTAGTAGTTCCTCAGTTTAACGACAGCTAATGGCATCAAAGGCCGTTGCCGTCGCCCTCCTCCTTTATCCAGGCTTGGGACTGGCACTACCCCCAAACAAGGCAGTGTTTAATAGTGACTGAGCGAAAATGAGATATATATAATCTTTGAAAACTCCATTTAAAGGTGTCTAAGCGTAACCAAATATTTGTTGATCCTCGTGTTAAGCTACATCTTACACGGCTGCCGTTGCCGTTCGCGTCTACCATAACTTGTCTTACGCTCGAATCTATTGATAATATAAGATTAGGCTTAGACACCTTTAAATCACTTTTTTCAGCTTTATACATAGATCTAATTTTCGTTTAATCGTTGAGTTACTTGTGGATGAATCCGTGAACACCACAGCGGACGCTGATAATGAGGATTTGCATGATCTTGCTAAAGAGGATTGGAAGATGATAACACAGTGTCCCCGACAACGTATCCATTCCTCCTCCTTCTCCATCTTATTCTCCTCCTCCTCCTCACCCATCTCTTCAGTCTGCTCCGTCGACAACAAAGATATCAAATACATCCAAAAATCAAAAAAGAAAACCGACAACCTTCGATATCTGAAGAAGAACTACTGCTACGGGAAAACCAAATTCCATCAGGACTCGTTTGACGAGGGATATGTTCCTTAGTCAACCAACCTCTACTCAAAAAAACTGACGAAGGAAAACAACAGAACCAGACAACCAAAGTTAGATATGAAAGTCCAATCTCGTTCTAAACTGAAGCTTACAGTATACTTTGGAGGTCAGAGATGTGACCAAGAATGATGTGATAGAGAAGGAAAACAGTAATGGAAATGAAGCATGTATATTGTCTGAAACAAACAGTCATTCTGACAAAATGCTGACATCGGATTAAATGATAAAACAAATCTCAATGATATGCCTAAAATCCAAACCCAATTAGAGACATTGCTCAAATCAGTCAAAATGGGTAAGACGGATAATAAGACAGAGAATAGTAAACAATCTGAGGTTAGGATAACTCCATCCACTGCACAAGTTTCCAATCTAAAGAAAAATAAGACAATAGTTACTGAAAACTCTTTCAAGAAGAAACATCCAAACAAGCAATCAATCAAAAAAAGCAAAAAATTAAGATTTGTTAATGAGAACAGTTTTTATAAGCTGTACAAAAGGGAAAGGATCAGTTATTTTAAGTCAAAACCTCAACACCTCAGTAAGGAAGTAGCTGTTGAAGCAGGAGGAAAGGTTGAAAGAATTCAAATTGCTGGATAGTCACTAAGAGTGTTAGCTTTCAATTACCAAAAAAATTAAAAAAAAATAAATTGATGAGTTTGATATTTCTGAATGGAAAGCCTGTAGTACCCAGTCTGCCTTTTGCTATTTCCAGGAAAAACAAAAAAAAAACATTGAATGCTAAACCACAAAACACTCGAACAGAACAATCTGCACATTTGGCTAAATCACCCAGGAATTCTACCCAAAAGGTGATCTATGGGCTAATAGAAAAAGAGGACAACTTGGCTGAAATAGCTTCCTACTTAGGAGTTAGGGATTTGAAAAGAGAGGTAATCCAGAAACAACAATCACAACTGTCATGACTTTCAAAAATGACTTCTCAAAACCACACCAAGTGAATATTTAAATATCGATCAGTTGCCGTCGCCCTCCTCCTTTATCCAGGCTTGGGACTGGCACTACCCCAAACAAGACAGTGTCGAAGTTTGTAAACATAGATTGAACGAAATGAAGTTTATATAAATGTGTTCGTGAAAACGATTTATATGTGTCTAAGGGTAAAAATAATATTCGAAATCCTACGTGTTTATCTACATGGCCAACGGCTGGAGGGCCATTGCCGTCAACCGTATCTTATCATGCAAAAATTGTTTGTGGATTTTGACTCCCCTGGCATTCACCATTTAAATGAATAAAATGTATAAAAAAGACGGTTACAATGGTATCAACGGCCCTGTCAGCCATAAGTCCCTGTACGTTCGAATTTGAATAAGATTAGGTTACGTTTAGACACCTTTAAATCACTTTTAAGAAACCTTATATGCAATTCAATCGCTAAAACTTGGGTCTATAATAATATTTAGCTACTCTAAAACACTTTTAAATCACTTTTACAAAATGTTATATGTAAATGTTACTTTCGTTCAGACATTGTGATCGTCGTCGCCGATGATTAAATAATGAAAAATATAGAAAAGTAGAGAAAAGGATTGATGCAGAAAATCCAAGAAAAAATCAGCGAAAGAAAAGGAAACCATTTATTAATTGTCAAATGTCATCAACGGCCTTAGTTGTCAATTGTCATAAGACGACGTTCAACTCTGTACCTTATTTGACATTGTCATCGGTATACTTTGTCCACCGAACCTCCCGCTTTCTCAACCAATTCTTTCTGTAACTGTGGAGACTTGAATTTAAACAACTGCACCAATTCACCTCCCTCGCCAGCTATGTATACAGTGCGAGAGAGGGTTTCGATGAGTAGTGTTCGTCGTTGCTCATCTGTTAAAACCGGTCTTGTTTTGATAAAAGGAGGAGTGTTTGACACACTGCGTTCCTGGATGGTGGAGACATTAACAGCAGACCCATTGTTAACGTTAGTATTGTTTACGTTATTAGGTCTATGTATTTTAGGTACAATCTCATTAATTGGGAGTCAATCCCTTGCACCACATTGGAAGCGGTTTCAATCGCTTCCTTATCTTGGGTTTTAGCATTGTTTTCAACAACAATGTTTTCACAATCATACGGCAACGTATCCTCACTAACAGACACATTAGGAATGTTCTTTGCTTTACAGGGGTTATTCGTGCGATTCTTGCATCGCAGACTCTTACGGGCTTTGGGTTGTAGTTCTGTTGTTGTCGGTCGCTTCATGAAATCGTCTCTTGCCTCATCCTTGTAGCAAATACGGCTTCCTTCTGATCGCTCATAGTGTCTGCTTCGCTGTCGCTATCTGGGCTGGATGACGCATTTCCTGCCACGTCAAGTTCTTCCTTTGTAGTAGCAGAAGTAGATTCAGTTGAGGGTTGTTCGTCCGCCGACGACAACATATCCTCGTCAACCTCTGTTTCGCGGGTGTCCTTGTTTGAGTTGTCATCAGTTGCATTGATAGTACAATGCGAAATGTCCTGTTTTCGACCTCTGCCCTTCGTCCGAGGCATTTTTACTCCTTCAGGGCCAGATAAACAAACTGACCGGATTTTGTTTTAGTCCAGTTCAAATCAGTTTATTTCGATATGGGTTTTATATTTTGTTTATCAACAGTAATAAGTTTCCCGCCAATTGGCACGAAAACTCCGCGTCCTGCCTATCACGTTACTTCAACTCGCTAACAAACACATCGTCAAAATCAAAACTCAAACCAATCGCAGACGATAAATAAAATCCTCGATCGAAATAATCCTCAAATGCTGAATATATCGCAAATACATCCAGTGATTTAATCCAACGAATTAAACAGCGATTAAATTGAAATAAGATTTACATAATTCTGAATAAAACGTTTTAAAGGTGTCTAATACTTGCTAAATATTTTTAATTGTAACCAATGATATAGACCCTCCTAAATGCAGTGGATCTATTTAGAGACATAATGAACGAAAATCACCCGAAATGCGACATATATAGCCTCTTCAACATCAATTTTGAGGTGTCTAAGCGCAAAGTATTAATGCCATTATTATTGTTAGCATTGAGTGTTTAAAAACATCTTGTGGCTCACAGGACCGTTGACCGAGAGCGAATGTTTCATACTTAAAGCTGTCTTGTAGATTTGCGTTTAGGAAATACAGGTCACTCGGTGCCACTCCTTCGTCTTCCCATTGACAATGTACCGTTGAAATATATTTTTATGCCCCAGCTCTTTAGGGGGCGCAGGTGGAGCAAAACCTCAACATCTCAGCCATGTTGCGGATCCCCGACTTTCAGATTGACAGGATAGAAGTAAGAGGAACATGCGTGTGCTTATGCGTTTGTGTGTTCGTGCGTGCGTGTGCGTGTGAGTGTGTGTCTTTTATGGGGTCGTTCACAAAGGACGTCCATAAAAATGACCTACATTGGGCGGCGCCTCTCGTGTTCGCATTTGGCATGGCCCCCAACCCAGCCTCTTTGGGGAAGTCCGAATTCCAACTGAGTACTAAGGATGAGACTTAGACCATCTTGTTGATCTCGACTGCTAACAGTGCTACGGCGTAAAGCATTAGATACTTCACATCCAGCAAAGAGACTCTCCTTTCTTTTAAGTTACACGTAGTAGTAATAGTTCCGCAGTTTAACGACAGCTTACGGCATCAAAGACCGTTGCCGTCTACTTCCTCCTTTATCAAGGCTTGGGACTGGCACTACCCCAAACAAGGCAGTGGCAGAGTGAAAAGAATTATCACTCCTGCGAAAGTGAGGAATATATATCATGGGAAAAAGCAATTTAAAGATGTCTAATTGCATAGAAACTTCAAATCATTATCGTTCCAGTGCAAACGACTTCTTGCAGTTTAGTTAAACCTTATCCTACAAAAAAAAAACATTTATAAGAATAGTAGTAGTTCCGCAGTTTAACGACAGCTTATGGCATCAAATGCCGTTGCCGTCGCCCTCCTCCTTTACCCAGACTTGGGAATGGGAATATCCCAAACAAGGCAGTGGCTCAGTTTTTGGTTGCACCATAACAATTGAACGACAGTAAGAGATATATAGCGCCTGCAAAAGCAATTTAAAGGTGTCTAAACAGATTAATTACTTACGATTAACGGACGGCGTTGACTTGCTGAAGAACAGCTGCAAAATTTGGCAGAAAAAATATTAATGAGCTGAACAATTCTAGTAGTAGTTCGCAGTTTAACGACTCAGCCGGGTAGTGCCAGTTCCAAGCCTGGGTACAGGAGGCAGAGGCTACGTCAACGTTAAACTTGGGAAACTAGTTTCTCGTCTAGGAAAGATGCTTAAGTTGCTTGTATTCAGTCTGGTGCCTTCGTCAAACGCACAGGGTAAGGGATACGCCAACTGCAATGGAAGTCGCAAGATGTCGTTGAACGCTGAATAGTATTGATTTTTCTTATGAACACACCTTTATATAATTGTTCCCCGTTGCTATATATACTTAACGTTTTCGTTAACTTTAATAAAACCCAGCTACTGCCTTATTTGGGGTAGTGCCAGTACGAAGCCTGGATAAAAGAGGAGGGCGACGGCTACGGCCTTTGATGTCATAAGCTGTCGTTAAACTGAGGAACTACTACTACTAAGTCTTATGGTCCGGTTCTCGGAGGTGTCGTAATACAGCGGAAACAAAAAGTCTCTCCTTCGATGTGGAATTGATGCCCATCAAAGTATTAAACGGTATTAAAACCCCAATACTGCGCTACCCCCTACTGAAACAACGCACCCTTTCATTGTTTAAAGTACAATATTTTTACGGTAACTTGTGGCAGCTTAGGTCGACCTGAAGCCTGCCACCTAATAAAGAAAGGCGATTCCTGCCTTCCTTCCTTTCTTCCTATTTTAAATGTACTCCAATATTAAAACACAACTCGATTCTTTTCTTGGATTCGAGAACACGTTCACTCTTACCTTCGGTTTTTAATTCAATTACACCTTCACCCGTAAGTCAATTATAAAACTCGAATAATAAAACACCATTGGACTCTTTCTATGATTCGATTACTCGCTGAATGCCTAGTCTTCAGCTTTCACGTAGTTACATCTTCGCCCCAGTTACTGCCTTCCTTCATTGATTGAGTGACCTATATTTCCCTCCCTCTACGCGATCTCTTAGTCAGAAGGAAACACCGAGCTACGGAAAGAAAGATGACCCCAAAACAGATTCTCACCTTATGCCTTGTTTAGCTACCAAGAAATGTTTAAGAGGGTAAGGTAAAGTCGAGCTCAACGGCCCTAGCAGCCGCAAGATGTCGTTGAGCACTGATTACTACAAAGAAAATATTAGGCTACGCTAAGACACCTCAAATCGTTCTTTCCGACTTTATATAATCCTAATTTCGCACAATGCATACTAATACCTATTTGTTTTTGAAACTTTCCTGTTAACGTAAGGTGAGGTCGAGGTCGAGGTCAACGGCCCAGAGAGCCACAAAATGTCGTTAAACAACAAGCATTAACTGACCCAGACTGACCCAACGAACTGGCTAATGAGGATTTGAATTGATAGCGCACCGGTCATTCAGCTGTATTCCCTGACGCAGTTTTGTCTGGTGATGAGAAATTTTTGACTTTTAGAGTACTTCACTCTCAACGTTACTACTGGTGATTGAGATCAGAGCGCCTCTGCGGTTCGGCAGTTCAATTGTTGATAGCAGGTACAGAGGGCTACAGTTGTTTGATATATATATATATATTTATATTTATATATATATATATCAGCATTAAAAGAAATAATACAACTTCCTTTAAATTAATAGAGACATTCTTTAATAAGAACTTTAAATACTAAATGCATTCCCTGAACTGTCGACAACGATGTTTCTTACACTCAATACTACTAATGATATTGGGCTACGAGTTTAGACACCTTTAAATCGCCTAGTAGGGCCTACATAGATAAATATTACGCATTTTCACTAATTGTGTACGTTTAAGATATACGTTGCTTGTAACTTAAGCTGATAAAAACGTTGCGCCGTGAGATGGCAGCTGAACTACCAACAAAATGAACGACGAACATACACTGTGTCCGGAAAAATTCCAAGGCTTTACGGTAAATATGAAAATAATTAGTAAACATTAATCGATTTTTAAAATTCCAAAAACAGTTTAATCCTGAAATATATAATTACCAACAAAATTCTTTGTAATTTATTAACGGCCCACGTTTAAAATTACGTCACAGTGACGTATTTGAATTTTATATTTTGTAAAGAAAGTTGCTAGAAAAATGGCGTTCAGCGAGGAAGACAAAATTGTTATAAAATTTTTACGCCAAAACAACAATTATAGTGCAAATAATATTTCAGGATTAAACTGTTTTTGGAATTTTAAAAATCGATTAATGTTTACTGATTATTTTCATATTTACCGTAAAGCCTTGGAATTTTTCCGGACACAATGTATAATATCGGAAAGAACGATTTAAAGGTGCCTAAACGCAGCCTATCATATTTTTACCAAAATCGAGTGTTTTACGAAATATTATGAATATAAGGATCATTGGCTTCAACTTCTCCTCACTCCACATTAAATCCATAATAATAATAATAATAATAATAATAATAATAATAAATAATAATAATAATAAATAACAAGAGCCGGATGAGGTGTGGCCATTCCACATGCTCATTACTGCCTCCAGACACATTTTTACACCAACTGAGGGATTATACCTACCTCTTTGAAAAAAAATAATACAGAAAATACAGAAGCATATTAAATACAAGTTCATACTTTACATGTAGTATTTCACACTAGTTTCATCATTGGCATTACTGGGTGATTAGTAACCTTATTAGTACGATTTTCTTTTGTGATTGTTGATAATTTTCATGTATCCAAATTGACTGATTGTTTCATAAAGTTTTACCTTGTTTGTGTCTGACACAGATTTTGTATAGTTTACTTTGTTTCGGACTGCTTCCTTGACAACAATCCACATTCTTCTAATGCGCCCTCTCTCCCCAACTAATGCCTATTTGTGTGCTCAATCATGATTTTCTATAAAGAATTGCCTATAAAGAACTTCCTCAAAAAATGACCTACCTCTACCTGCTTGTTGTCTGCATGAAGGCATCTGGCCTTTGCATCGGCTTCCCCTTTGTGGACGTCCATTCATCATTGGAATACTTAGTAAGGCCTGGGTTAGCATTACCTACTGCTTTGCGGGCTAACTGTGATAAGGGGTGGGGTATTTTATCATGAATGAATGTGTAACGGTCACTACCCGTTGGTATCCAATCCCAGTATTACGACTGCAGATGAGAGAGAACCAGTATTCCTTCAACTACGCAAGGCATGGTAGGTCTTCCAGGAAGTCCACTGATGATCCGAAGCAGTACAGACTGTCCGCTACCTGACTTAAGTTGTTGTTTAAAAGACACAGGCACTAATGAAGTAACTACAAGCCTATGAATCAGATTTAGATGCAGACGCCCGCATTTGGGAATAAGCCTCCTTCCACTGTCCATATCTGTCCGCATTTGTGTGACCCATCAAATCACCATCAACCCGCCTAAACTCAAAATTTCCAAAGCGCACCTCTATATCTAAGCGCTGAACACCAGCTTATTCACAACAAGTCAGATGGGTTGTCCAAAGATGCCATGGGGAAAACAAAGTCCGGTTGCCAGAAGACCAGAGAGAGAAGGGGCAGAGGAGCTGTTAGGGTGAGTTGTGTTTTTAAAATTAAGCGATTGCTTTCTAAGAAACGAAAACAGACAATACATAGAACGTTGGAACTTGTCAGCCGGTTAGACCTAAACTTTGTCATTGTGTCGGTCATTCAGTTAGTAACTCAGTCACTCAATAAGTCATATTCATTCATTCGTTCGATCTGTCGTTCGTTCATCCGTTCTTTTAGTCAATAAGTCAGTTAACTGATCAGTCAATAAGTCTTTTTCATTCATTCAGTATTAACAGATGAACTGCAAGTGATATGAATGAGTAGCCCACCTGCCCCTCAGTCAGTCAGTCAGTCAGTCAGTCAGCTTAGAAATAATAACATACTAACCTAAAATGTGTTTAAAATACATGCACACTGAATTCACCCATTTCTATTTTTATTAATTTGCCGCAATAGAGAAACATACTCTGACTTAATATTATACTTAGGATCATCTTACTTATGGACAGAACGCTCCATACGTATGACATCTGTGATTTCTTGAAAAGTTGAGAGGTTTTTAGTATTTTTTAAACAAAAAATTTAAGAAATATTCTTTATATTCTTTATATCAGCTATAGGTTATTAAGATATACCTTTAGAATTTATCAGAATTAATCTGGTAATCGAAGGAATATCGTTTGTCCGAATATCTCAATGAAAAGTAAGTTTATTTTCGATTCAATGTATAAATGTCAACTTCTTCTGTTCCATAAAGTCCAACGATCAATTGTTTCTTTTCTTCGTCGTAACACAATGTGTATGGCACATTTTCTTTATCTTCGTTTGTTGGTTGACAAAGAATTCGATTCCATTTATGAACGGAATCCAAGAGAATCACTCTGTTATGGTCAGCCACAAACACTCGATCGTCTGAATCGAGTGAGAGACAACAAGGATCCTTGAGTTTTTGTGTTTCATCTGAAGGAATAAAACAACGGATTACCATCTGTCCATCCTTGGACACTTCCCATATGCCTTTCTCACGCCGCTTACTCTTTTTCCATTCCTCCTTTTCGCTTAACCAGTGAAGGACGATGAAATTCCCGATGGATGTTTCTACTGCATGTATTGGACGCTTGATGTCTCTTGTTAACTCCATCGAACGAAGAAGTTCTGCGTCTGATCCGTAGATCCTCAGAATGGACGAATGCCAACTGACCACCAACAACTTACCATCACTGGATATTGATAAAGTATGTGGCGCATAATCAGTGGTCAGCCATTTGATGATTTTGTGATAGCCATCTGTTTCTCTTGTTATCTTCCAGATGCGGTTTTTATGTGGGTCAGTGACATAGAGACAGTTTTCCTTCTCACTGGATCCAATGTCATAGGGAAATTTCATCTGTCTTATTTCGATTTTCTTATGAACATGAAATGGATTTCGATCCTCAAAGACAAAGATTACATGTGGGTCACAAAGAACGTAGATGTCATTTCGCAGTTTAGTCACTCCACTCACTCGTCTAATGTCTGGTATTTTGCGTCTCTTAGTAAAGTTGACGATAAACAGACATACGACTAAAATAAGAGAAAAATTTATTATTAATATACTAATAATTGACTGCTAATAATGTCTTATTTGTTTGTTATTAATGTGTTTAATATAATCGACTCAATACTAACCTATTTCTAATTATTTATTTCCTCGTTCATTTATTTAATTATTTGTTGTTGTTTCTCTTATAATTATATCATAAGAACTGTGCAAATCTAAAAATGGTTAATTTGCTCATTCAGTTTCTCTTTCATTTATGTAGGTTTTTTATTTATTTGCTATTAATTTTGTATTCTAATTTGCTGCCACTCATTGTCTATCTGTGATTGTCTCTTCATCGTAATCGCTGTTCATATGTAATTCCCTGCCTATTTCATTTGCTGTTAATCGATAAATGTCGTACGATTTCCTGGCTTTACCTCAGCATTTTTACTTATACTTCAGCACATGTCATCGATATTTATATAGGCTTTATAAAATTCTGTCTGACAGGTATTTATGAGTACTTGCCACAACTTTTTTTGAACTGATCTCTGCATATGCTGACAGAAGTTGTCTTAATAATTTCAGGAGAGGACGATGGATATATTAAACCAATTAACACATCTATAAGGCTGTTAGATTCGTTGAGCTTCTGAATCTTTTCGAGACCCGTTTGAGATTGACACCAGATCCAAACGACAGTCTGTCTCTCTGGTAGACAGTTGAGGATTTCTATATCGTCATCCTTCAGTTGACTGATGAGTTTATCCATTTGATGTGGTCTTCGTTTAGTTTTGTCTCGAAAGTCGTTGATTCTCTCGTCCAGTCTCTTTGGTGTAACTCGGATCGAAATGGTTGCTTTTAATGAAACTACAGAAAAATGTCAATAATAAATTCAGCGGCTAGTCACTTAGCCATAGGATGCACGTTTTTCCTATTTTCTGTATCATTGATCGCAGCATTTGCAAAGCCAGCAGCAAAGCAAATCTGCTAAAGGTCTGTTTCTTTTAAACTGTCAAAGAAGCAGAGATATAAAAATAGTACTTATACCAGCGTTCAGGAGTAAGTAAAGTAAGTGGAGTCATGAATACAAATTATACAAGCAAATCGCATCATTTGTTTTAGCGGAAGAGTTGCACACATTTCGAAAGCTTGGCATTGTGGAACTGTATCACTACGTATACAAATTCATAGATTCTAGGAGACAGCAAAGATAAACCGCCCATTAAGTAGATAAAATTACCTTTACGCCTAGTTTACACCTAAGGTTACAATAGACTGGTTAATTTTATTTAGGCCATCTATATTACACTGTGGATAGGCAGATGTGGTTTCCGCGATTTACATACATTCTTACGGAATAGTATTAGTATAATTCTTGAACTTTACCTATGTCATGCAAATCGGGCGTGACATTTAAATCGTTTTTAGTTAAGTCTCCATCCATTGGTGGTGCAAGATAATCTATTGGGTAGACTTTCAACCAATTCCCCGCTAAAGGAGAAAGCTATTTTAGGATTTGGTTCACAATCTAGCGAACTCGGTTATCAAATGATTACATCGAACGTTCAATGTCGATTGAAAGATCAGTCGGCGTTGTAGAGGATTGGGATTCGCCTTCATTTGCCAATGCTTAGAAAATAAAATTGCTGAAATTTTACACCCATGGGCGCCTTTCAAAGTTAACTTATGAAACTATTCGTCTACTTCTTAATATTTGTATTTGCCTTTCCAGATGCGACATCATTTCTAAACCCTTTAACAGAAAAGATAAATTTAGCCTGAAACCTCCTCCGTTTTCTGCCACTCTAGCGATGAGTTTCTGCTTGGATTTGAGAAGACAACGGACAAAATCTGAGTGCTTTGCCTCATCGAAGGATCGCATCACATGCAATAGATCCGGATTATTGTTCATCCTGAACAATTTCTTGTTGCTCTGATTAGGTGTCCGTCTGCTGAGAAGTCTTGTTTCCACGTCCGTCAGACAATCAGCGGATCTCAGTCGGCCGATAAGACCATTAGGCTTAATATTCTCCTCCAGATATGATCGGTTGCTCCTAAAGATGACGATTCCTTTACGAAATTCTTCATAAAACTCTACAATTGGTAGCATTGGCTACTACAAATAATCATGTTTCTTCATTTTTCAAATAATTCCACAATTAATTCTCAATTTCCTAATTTACATGAAGATCACCAATTATTTCAAAGATATGCAATAACATGGTGCATTCTTTTACCACTTAAGTTAGATTGCCTTTAGCAGGTAAGAGGAGAATTACGTCATTCAAAGTTCTTCTTAAATAAATGAAAGACTCTACTGCAAAGTATTATAAAATTTAAACCACCAGTTAATGCGACCAGAGACTGGCTACAAAGCGGAGACTTACGCAACAAAATAATCGACAAAGATGCCGACATAGAATTCATTAAGTGCTATTAATCCCAGATTATTTTTGCTAACTCACTTGACAAATGGCGCCAGATGGTTTTCTTGAATCTGTGCTTATTCAGCCTTTGAAACCAACAGAAATCGACTGAGGATAATCGGTTGAGAAGAAACTCGTCTCTTTTTTCTGTTGACTTTTTTCCACTGAACGCTTGATTCAAATAGGACTTTTGTAGAATGATACCGATGAGCTCCAGTGGAAGTTCATTTATCTGAAAATTTACATAATTTGGCAGTACCATGAGAAGTAGAGTGTTTGACTGTCACTAAAAACTATTTGATTATTCAATAAAGAAGAGAGACTTAGAAATTATAAATTAGCTTATTTGTAAAGTGAATCAAAGTCAGGTAGTGGCAGGCTGTGAGACAAGTACCCAGGCACAGGCAAACGTAGGACAGAGGGAAATGAAGCAATTAAAGATACAGAAATTACCGGACATAACGGTTACTTCTGAAGAGATCAGTAAGATGCAAAAAAGATGACGAAACACTGGGAAAGTGTTTTTAAGGATGTTAGCTTAGAGGCAGATGATTTAATTAGAGGAATTGAAAATTTTGAACCGTAAATTTAAGGAGATGGTAAAAGATGAAGAGATTAGGAATGTAGGGATTCCTAAGGCTCTTAACCTTTAGAAGCTAACCTGGGGTGAATTTTTCACCCTACTGTCAGTATTCGTGTTGCAGTGTTTTACAGCTTTGGAGCTATGCCATTCGCTTTGGTATCTGTGTATCTGTTCTTAGATGATGTTTTCTTGGTTAATTATTTTGTCTTACTTATTTTTGATACATACAGTGGCGTGACTAAGAAAGTGACGTCACACTTTGGACATTCTTGTTGATAATTAGTGTGTAAGATGTCTCGAAGTTTATCTGCCACTAATACTAGTAAATTGATATCAGAATGGATTGAAGGTCATGACAACTATGATGTTAATGTAGAGTGTGATGACTAGCGATGTATCGGAGCTATATAATGTTGAAATCGATGATGGTCGCGAGGACAGTGATACAGGTAATGATTTACCGAGCGACACTGTTGGAGGCCTTGTCACTGATGATGTTTCGTCTGACGATGACTGTAACCTTGATAATTGTGCTGACAGTTGACATTACTTAGGTTTCTTAGTTTTGCAATTTTATGTTGAACTTGATACAATTACCGCTGTTCACTGAACATGGGGTAATTTTATGTCAGACGCCTCAAGTATTGTGGGGTGAAAAATTCACCCCAGGTTAGCCAATATGTGATTTTTTCATTGGTTGGCCTCTGAGGGTTAAGGATAGGGTCATGGCCGTACGACACTGTGCATCATTGTCGGCACATTTGGGATAAAAAGGCAATTGCAAAGATTAGCGAGGAAATGTTTTGGCCCGAAATGAATTAGGATATCATGCGATTCGTAATAAGTTGTGATTTTTGTCTGCGGACTGTGAACAGTCAAGTAATTAATAAGGCTACAATGTGTCATTTGCCTTTTAAGATAATTTTAATGACATCAAATGGGGTTTATTGGTGTGAAGTGTGCGATGACAAGGACTGCAACGAAAGCAGGGTACCAGTGAATCTGATTGCAAATAACTAATAATTTTTGATCGGACGTGGTATTCGCTCTGTTTAGGTTGCTATTTGGAACTGCCTGAGCCAGAGCTAGCTCAATGCCCGTGCCTCCGAAGCAACTTCAAATACGTCGCGTTGGATCTTTTCGTAGTTCAAAAAATACGTTGATTTAGGTGTCAACTGGTTGTTGTGCGAGCTGTTGAACACTTCTACATGTTTTTGAAGAAAAACAAGTAAATTTTATTCGAAAGATTTGGCAGTAATCCTGGTTATCTGAAGGACGCCATTTCAACTGCACGAGGGTCTGTTAAAGTAGTCGGTGACGAGAACGGTGAATCAGAGAACTTGACTACTTGGGGAAACGGAGTCAGAATACTTGTCAACCAACGAGGGATAGATGTATAATTTGTACTATTTATTAGCCCAATGAATTCTGGCCTTAGATATGTGGACTAAAGTGTAATTATGTATCTCATTTGTAATTTGAACTGATTGACAGTTATTCATATAATTAACTGAATTCTGAGTAATCTATGACACATCAAAGAAAGATTCTTTGCAAAGTGTTTGGTAAGGTAGTCTGCTGCGTGACCTCGTCGTGGCGAAAACTAAAAGCTCGGAACCGTGTGATGAGGTCAACTTCGACTCCCTGTGCCACAACACCTCTGTTCTGTCAGGCTACTAACAGGGTGTTCACTGGCCTTGCCTGTCGACCGTGTTCTGTGCAGGACTATGTTTTTACGGGACGGTGACCGTACAGAATAAATGCAGCCCACTTAATGCGGAAATATTAAAAGAGTTGGGTCGAGTTCCAACCGATCGATGCAGTAGTGACTGCACCCTTCTCATTGGTCGTCATCGGCACAGAGTATGTAATCCGGGGCGGAAGGCTGTCACATAGCATTGTCGTGGGCTACAATGGAGTACCTGATGGGACAGGGGCGTTAGCCCGGTTCGAATTGGAGAGTGAGAAGCGGCCACCTGTAAAGCAAGTGATCGGCTCGGAGTGAGTCGCCCGGTTGCGCGCAGGTGAAATCCTGGAACCCCGTCCCCAGAGGGGAAGGGAAATGGCACTACTGCATTCTTCGAACTGGTGAAGGAAACTGTATCGATATACTTCATGGATGAGTGCTATATGCACGAGTCCGCCTCCTGGCCACTCCCGAGTCAGAGTAGTCTTACTGTGGCGAACTCCATTTAATACTCATTTGATTAGAATTATCTTGTGTTATGTGTACATACTTGTTAATGTTAAGTTTAGCGTATAGAATAGACAGAGTAGCTGATTAAGATTTAAGACTTAAGATTAGCCGGCCAATTATAGAATAGGTAGGGTTTTAGTATTAATAAATGATCAGCTTAGGTAAATAGTTAGATTTTAGTTAGTTTAGCTGGGCGATAAAGTTGTACTGACTGAGCGTTTCTGTGCAAGTCAAACGTTCAATGAAAAATCTATCTGCAGAATTGAAGAACACCATTGATTTTCAAAAACAGCTGTTTGCCATGGAAACAGATCGGGTGATCGCGTTTTGCCACGTATGATGTTTACGTCACGCTTCGAGCAGACGATCTATGACAGGGATTTAAACGAAAGAACGTTGAAAATGGTCAGTCTTGCGATGGGCAGCGGAGACGTATGGACTGCTATTGTGTGAAAGTTGGGTTTTAACAGTAATTTAAGGGTAATTAATTATTGCGTCATTCGTTGATATCTGAGTCTTAATAGCGACTAAGTTATTGGAATGACTCACCGATCGAAAATTAGTTGTATCGTCGAAAGTCGAACGGTGGATGTAATCCGTAGCCAAAGGACTCTTCTGAAGAAACTGCGAAACTTTATTGCAACGCAAGGTTATCGAACTGTACTCGTTTAATCTATCAAAAGTGGAATCTAATCGGTGTAAATTTTATCGAATGAACTGGGAGGGTCTCACGAGAAACGATAACGAAAGAACGATCGCCAATCGGTGGATGTACTGTGTTTGAGACGAGACCTTCTGCTGGCGTCGCCATCTTCGAAAAGGAAAACTGCACGGCATCACTTTCATCCAAAGGACTGGAATGCAAATGGAATTCCAAAAACAGATCTCCAAGTGGGAAGGGAAGTCGATAAAGTTATCTATTTAGATTCGAGATTAGCTGGCCTTAAGTAAGGAAGCTAGGCACTTTTAAACTGTATTTACTGTCATGCACTTTTGATGAAAACATAACTTGATAATACACACAATCAAAACTTAACTCTGTGAATGTCTATGAACGAGCCTATATATTATATTAGTCATAAAAATGAACAAATGCTTGAGTTAGATGCAATCAATATGTGATCTATGTTGTAGCATACCGCTACTCAAGCATTTGTAGCTATTTATACAGCATCTTTACATAAACAATGATTCAAAACTGGGAAGCGCCACACACCTAAGTCGCAGATTGGATATGTCAAAGTGAAGAAATTAAAAAAGCGTCGGGCAACGGCCTGGAGTGACTAGTACTCTCTTATGGTAGTTGACCAGAGATATGTTAGTTAGCGTAGTGAACTGTGTAAAAGAGAATTAATAAGAAGAAAGTTATAGGTTGCGACACACTTAGAAGCGCCGGGAAACTGGAGCTTTCGAGAGAGGAGATTGGAAGATAGAATTGTGACATATTGGGACTAGCGGAGATGCAATGGACATGATTCGGCGAAATGAATGGTGGAGATTTATTTGGTCCGGAGAGGAAAAGGAACACTCAAGGAGTGTAAGTATTCAACTAAAGAAAAGAGCCAGAGAGGCCCTAACTGGTTGCAACCCAGTAAATGCTAGGCTTATTGTGGCAAGATTTCAAGGAACTTCAATAAACAGTGCAGTTATTGATATCTACGCACCAACAACGAACGGTACAGAAGAAAGGACAGAGGTATTCTACAAAACTCTGGACTGACCAAGATGCATGCGAATACCAGTTTCGTCAGTTTAATTTTTAAACAGAATGGACTCGAACACAAAATTATCACAAGTCATTCTTTTAAATCGCCTCCATCTTCATAGTTTAAACCAAAACCACAAGTGACGTCAATGTGACATCATGGATAACAGATTCAACGCTCTAGCTACAATTGTGACGTTTGCTGCCATCTAGCAGTTGATGGTTTCT
This sequence comes from Norana najaformis, assembly GCA_964023275.1. Lineage (NCBI taxonomy): Eukaryota > Metazoa > Annelida > Clitellata > Crassiclitellata > Hormogastridae > Norana > Norana najaformis. The sequence goes on from OZ029923.1 coordinate 26,352,021, forward strand.
AAATTGACTGCCTATAAGAAGCTAAGAAAGTTAGCGAGCAAGTTATTTAACAAATTATGCTCTTAATGGCAGTTATGATAAAGATATCTTTTAAAGTAAGAAGACGGTGCCTCACAATAATTTATATCTAAAGTGCTGTAGTGCCTGTACAATTTGATGATGAAAAATTAACTCTCATGGTGGTGAAGGCCAAGAAGGATTAGCTGGGAAAACCAGCAACGGGAGGGGTCAGTAGCGGTCGCCAGAGTTGCAGGCCTGTACATTAAGAAATGGAGGGCCATCGAGTCTCTCTCGGATTCTTCTGGCTATAAAGTGAGGTGGTTCTCCTGGTGGCGTCTTCTGGTGGTGATGACTGCTCTGGTGCTCTTTTTGGTCTGGACGGTCGTCGCCTTCGCAAAGAAAGGAACATGAACACCAGCGAGGAAACAAAGAAGGTTGAGCAAGCTAACCTGGTGGCGTCTTCTGGGGTGGTGGCTGCCCTGGTATGCTTAGGAGGTTTATTTTGGCTGGAAGGTCGTCATCTACGCAGAGACAGGAACAGGAACTCCAGCGAGTAACAAACAAGGGTGAGCAAGCTAATTAGTGGTGAGGTCTGATAGAAGCCATCTCTTTCCTAAGGTAGTTAGAAGTTGATGTCTTGAAGGGAAATAGGGCCAGCGTCTAGGAAATATCTGTATCGTTTAACGGAATCAATGAATCTGATGCCACCCAAACGACAGTCTTTCGAGTGTCATTTTAGTGGCATCAGATTAATTGATTCCGTTAACAGCTCCTTTTCCCTGCATAAGGCATGGGTTACATTCATCAAAAGTTAGCCGTGAGTTGAAAATAATAGGCCTATATCTTTTTCAAGAATTAACCGATGGATTTTTACTGCCTAATTGTTGTGTGTAACTTAGTATGTTTCAGAGCATCATTTTGAAACGTGGATATTTTCTCTTCACAATGATCTATGGTACCTTATTTAACCCTTAACTGACGAGAGAAATTTTTCCGCCTAGGCCCTGACGACGAGCGATTTTTACCGGAAAACGCCTATTAATTAAATAGTTTTCAACTTGTCGTATCTCAGTCAGTTCTTGACCTACAGACATGAGGTTATAATCAATCTTTAGCATTTTATCTCCTCTTCCCATCCGTTCGTCTAGTTTTTGATACAAAAAATTTTGGGGTACCCAAAGTTGCCCCAAACCGTACCCCACCCCATGTTTAAAACATTTTTCATGTTCAGGCTCCTATGGAAAAACATTTTCAGTGACAACATATGTAGTGTCAGCACAAAAATCGTGCAGAAATCAATACCAGACAAAACCTCACAAGAATTTTGAAAATATTTTCATAAATGAAGGAGATACAGTATTTTTAGTATGTAAGATGAAGTCGTACAATTTGAAGGAAATATAAGAAAACACCTGAAAAGTAAGAAATGTCTAACTTATCAGATCTTGGTCACTCTTTGACACACAGACTTGAGGTTAATATCATTCTTTAGCATTTTATTTCCTCTTTCAAACCATCTTTCCAGTTTTTGAGAAAAAATTTTTTTAAGTACCCATAGTTGCCCCAAACTGTACCCACCCCATTTGAAAACTTTTTTCATGTTCAAACTCCTATAGAAAACATTTTCAGTGACAATTCATGTAGTGTCAGCACATGAACTGTGCAGCAATTAATATCAGACAAAACCTTCAAAAAAGTTTGAAAATATTTTCAAAAATGAAGAAGATATAATATTTTTAGTATGCAGACAGTAGTCGTACCAGAGGAGTAACAAGAAATGCCTAAAAAGTAAGAAATGTTTAACTTATCAGATCTTGGTAATTTTTGGCATACAGACTTGAGGTTAACATCATTCTTTAGCTTTTTATCTACACTTTCAATCCTTCTGTCCAGTTTTTGATAGAAAAATTTTGGGGCACTCATGTTGCCTACTCACCCTATCACCTCCCAAACACATACATAGTAATACAACCACGACATCAAAAACACTGCAGCATGCACACCAACAGGACAACAGTAACATTACAACAAGCCAGGCACACAGAGAGGCAAACACACTGACGTTTGTTTCCTTTTCAAATATTTGGTAGCTCTCAAAAGGGCCATTTTTATGAATGCCTGAGTGCACTGGATGGTCACCTTGAAGATGGATGAAGCTCCTGAATCGACTCCTCTTTCTCAATAGACTGCACTGAACAGTTCTAAGAGGACAATTTAGAATGGAAATTTTAACATTGTATCAATGTGCTATATTGCTTACCTTCCTTACACTACACAGAACCACTATCTGATTTTGCTCGTTGCAAATGTGGAAGCATAAAACTTTGCACAAAGCAACTTTACATGCTTCACATTCATATTGAGCTTTCTTGGGGCAGCCTTTGGGATTCTTGATCTTGTTCTCAAAAACATAAGATGCTAGAGGAGAAGTAGGTTTCCATTTTATTCTGTGGGGTTTACCTGCCTTCTGTGCATTTGACCTACTCTGCCCACCATGCAGCCCTGGTCTGTTCAACTAGCACATCAAAAAAGCTTATCCAAAAGCAGTTAGAAAAATTTCAAAAATGGTGCATCAGGGGCTGGTCCGCCACAGACACTTGTAAATGGAACAGTTAGGGGTCAAATGGGAAAATCTGCTACTTGTTCAGTCCTGTCTATCTCTCCCAAGTCATCCGCCTGACCCAGTTTCACGGTTCACTAGCATGTATGCGTAGCCGTCTAATTCGGAGTTGATGTCAGAATGTACTTTAGCCAAAGCCACTTTATCTTCTTCACTTGTAGCAAAAGACAGGTTTTTATTGTCATATGAGTCAAAACTGTCATCATCTGATGCAAATTCATCAAGAATTTGCCGAATTTCGTCGTCAGTAACGATACAACAACAACACGCCGCCATTTTGGGTTATTTAAATTCGCGATTTAAATGTCCGATTTGATTGGTCGATTTTCATGTTTATAACCGAATTCTAAAAATATCTTCCACTTATTTCTGTACTTAATTATAATATCTTGGCCTAATTGATGTAAGGTTTCAAAAATATAACGTCAGCGATAGGCTGAGAGTGGTCTAGATAATAGTACATGCCCACTACCAATTACTACCTGCTCGTCGTGATACCTACACTACCAATCACTACCTACTCGTCTGTATTGGGTTAAAGCGTCCTCCCTTTTAACCGGAATAATTTCCCTAAGATGTCGCAAGACGGATTCGCCGAGGATAGGGCCGAACTCCACCAAGACGGACCCCAACCGACTGGTCATGGGTTGCTGCATTTCCCTAGGCGCTAAGACCTTCAGCATCGTCTTGGCATGTGGACCCTGTTCTGCATGCCACTCAGAGGGAGTTGGAGCCTGGCAGCTCCAGTAACAAAATAGGGAGTTTTTCACATTAACGTCCAAACACCTTATCATGGTACACGTCAATTAAACATCAATCTAATGCATGCTTTTATGCCAAATGATGGTTGTATCTTGCATCCATGCAAGATTGTTGCTGACGCTAAACATATTATGGTGGTAGCGGTGCTATCGGGTCGGACCCAATAGCTGGAATCGCCTTTCCCGAGAGCTCCGGCTAGTATTCCTCAGTTTGTCTCTTCCGCAGTTTCGCAAGCGCCTGAAGTCTGTATTATTTGCCAGTGGTTTCACTGGTTCGGGTCGGGAGCGCTTCTGATGAGTCTATTCTTGAAGTGGCGCTTTATAAATGTCAGATTACAATTACAATTACAATTACAATCGATTCTGCGTCTCTTCGGGTTTTCTCGGCGTCGAATTCTATTTACATTAGAAATCTATTAACAACAGCATACCGATTGGAGTACCTATTCAGAATTTGTTGAGCACATTCTCAGATTTTTGGACTAACCTAAGACTAATGGATAATATATTTATATATATATATAACCGAGCTAGTTTACGTATGTTAGCAAGTATGTAAAGTAGTAGTAGTAGTAGTCAGTAGATTACCAGTCTTAATCATTTTAGTACTTGTGAAGATAATGATGCCAACGCGTAGGCATTAGGCAGTGAGGCGAATGATATATTAGGCCCTTAGTTCAGACAGGAATCACTTAGCCGAACAATATGCATAGGAATTCTTAAGAGCTCTATCGGTATGTAGCGGTCAGCTGCTTAGACTAGCCAGTGATACAATAGGAAAGATGTTACCTCGACCAATTCTGAGAAGAAGCTTAAAATCTTCAGAAGTCGGCCTGCCAACCAGGGCTTCGCAGAAAGCCAGAGATAAAGGTACATAAGGCCTGTGTGGCTGAATTCACCAGTGGACATGACAGCTAATTCGGTCTGGAGTTCCGAGTGGTCTGCAACTGATGTTGTAAACCATTCCCTCGTGTCCGTGCCATCTGTCTGGCCCCCTGGTTTCACCTTGCCACGTCGCCTCTGGTCTACTCTGAACCAGTTCAGAACCGGTCAGGGCCGCTGTGCGGCGAATCAGGTTCGATGGAAGCAGGCTACCTCCCCTTTCTGCAGCTGTGGAGAAATCCAAACTATGTCCCACATTGTTGATGTCTGTACAATAACTAGTTTCCCGGGCGGTCTATCCGCACTCCATGTTGCTGATGAGGCTGCTGCATGCTGGCTTAGCGCGAACTGCATACGCTAAATAAAATAAGGCCAAACAGGTAGAGGTACAAAGAGAGATAGAAACGAAGTCAGAACAGAGGACACGCCGAGACCAAAAGAGTAAGACGGAACCAGTCAGAGAGAGGTCCACGTGATAGCCAGATGGACTTCCACCTACCACAGGTTCTATACGACAAAAGCAGTGACTGACATACAATTGACTTCAGAGAATCAGAACCAAAAGGCACACGAAAGCTGTTGTCAGCTCGGGTCTTGAGTATTGACCGGCCCAGAAGGAATGCGCCCAGAGTCCAGCAGATTCAGGTAGAAAGGACCTCGCAGAATTCACAGAGAGTAGACTGCTCGGCCTTTCGACTAAGATCAAGGTGCAGACAGGAGAACTGCACGCGAGTCTCGTCGGAAGAGAGATTCGCACATCAGAGAGCAGTCGGAGTTCAGACATCAGGCAGAAAGGTCGTAGTAGAATGTAGAGAAGATAGTCTAGCGTCTTCCGGCGCTACAGTAATCGTTTTGGGTAGAGTAAGCTAAAGTTTGTCGTAGACTAGGTCGCTTGCTCCTCAGTGCAACTGTTGAACCAGAACCTCACTCGTGTTGCAACAGACTATATTGTATTCGTGTGGTAATGGCAATCACAATAAAACGATGGAAAACCTAACAGTGCGATCTGGACGAGAAACACAGCATCATGACCGATACAACTGAACTGTGTCATATATTTGTCGATCTTGTCATCATATCTTGTTCTTTTAAAGTGATTTCAATTTAAAACTCCCTGGTCCGGCGTACTGAAATTGGCCGATATTTTGCACAAACTAGCATATCTTAACCACCAAACGTCGCTTAATGTGTTTAGTCGTAATGTGTCAAACTCTATGAATAAATTAACATGCGTATGAAAAATGTACAGCCTTACTGTTGTCTTCACTGGTTGATCTTCTGCTGCTAAATCTAAAAGTAGTTTTAAACAATTTATTACGATGTACAGTACACACTTGCATGTGTTAAACATAATACAAAATTGTTTTATAAAATTCAAATATTAGCCATTTTGGGCATATTAAAATGGTAACATATCTAACCAAAGTAATGAGCTGAATGGCGCAGTTTAGCGACATATGTTTGTGTCAGAATTAAGGGCAAGCAAATCCAAGACAATTCTGCGAGTTATTGATATGCCGTGTCACTGCTACATTCCGCCATCAAATATGATAACAGTACACATCCAACTAACAGTGCATAGTCCAACGTTTACAACAACGCCACGTTTGCTACCTACCAATGACAACGCGATTTCTTGGTATGTATCCAATCTGTCCACTGTCCAAATGCCTCACCCTCCACCATCCAACGCTATCACTGCAAACACAAACTAAAAGTATCACCTAAATGTTTTATTATCTTTTAAATCGATGTTTAAAAGTCCTGTTAGGCGCAGTTATTTACTTATGGAGCTGAAGGATATTGGGCTGATGATAAGATATAACAGTAAGCCACCTATTGGTGAACTTTTTCTTACGCGTGTCATTTTCGACAATGGATTTCCAATGGAATAAAACTTGATTTTCTGCTTCAAAAGATATAGTTACCCGATGCTTGCTGGAGGAATGGTTTTCATTTTGTCTCCTCTTTTAAATATAAGCGCCGCAGCATAAAGTTCCATTTTGTCTTTTTTCACAGCCGGTTCTTCTCCGTATTCAAGGGTTTTTCTTCTGTCTCTCTCTAACTGTAAAATATCTTTAAGTTCATTTTTCTCGCTGCTACTCATCTCTTTTGGGATGAAGTCCACAATGGCGCGCACTTTAATGTCGTCTGCAAGTAGAAATCTCAAAGAAACATTCTTGACACATGCTAAACGAATTCAGAAAAATATGATGTGACAAAAACAACTTAAAACTGAGCGCTGAGATCACGATATCGTCCTACTTAAGCACTGCTTAAGACAAAGAAAAATTAGGTATTTTCTTTCTGTTGGCACTTTCTCAGTCTGATATGCCATAATTTACACGTAGAACTCTCTACGCCCTAACCGAAAAAGTTTAGAACGCAAAAATGCGCACATTTTCGTAATTCCAGCACCTAAAATATGATGATATTTTCAGGTCGGGTGGCAACTGCATGGCAAGGATATTATGTTTAACGTCATTGGTTGATGTCTCATGCTAGTTTTCTCGGACTATTTGGGCTCTGTTTATTCATCTGCAGCACCATCCGATATTCACAAAATGCTGTATTAGATATTTTGCCTTGTGAGCCTAACACTGTTTGCAGAAGTGAAGGATTCCACCCATAACCCTCCCAAACAATATTCTCATCCCAGCCCCTTTACCCGTAAACTCATAAGGCCTTCAATCACGAACTTTGCCCAATCTTCACGCATTCTTGACGCTTTGTGAAACTTCCAGCACGCTTAAGTTATTCATTTCACTGGTAAAATAGAAAAAGAAAAGTTGAAGGTCGATATTTAGAGATCCTTAAAGCTTGATATTTTAAAAAGGCAGATGTAAGGTTGTTTGCTGTGACAAAGGTCACATCACAATAGTTGACACTTGCGTTAAAAATAAACCACCCCGGGGCACTTTTAGTCAGTGCATTGTTGTACAGACAATATACACGGAAGAGTAATCACATACATTCTTCATATTCTACATAGTATAGCATATTATGCTATATTACCATTGTTTTAGTTTGCATTAATCAGTAATCCGACCTTCCACTGGTTTTCTCTATTGATGTCGTAATATCTTGTAACTCTGCTATCAAATCTTAAGACTTCTCTAGCGTCGTTATCATAATGCCTTATTTGTAATCAGATTTAATGGATATAGAACTGGTACTTCTGTCTTCTGTGGTCGCTTATCAAAATCATAATCCGTTAAAAAGCCAGGTCAAATTTCGATAGGTCAGTGAATCCGGAAACCAGGCTACGGTGGATAAGTAAGGTGAAAGAGATGAGTTTTAGTTTAGACCTGAATTACATCAAAGAATTGACAGAACTAACTGTTAATACTTTTATGTGTTTATATGATACATAGTTTTTATAGTAATATACATAGGCATACGGATGTGGATTGGTTTATTAGATCATGCTATGGGCACAGGTCGAACTTTAAGATAATTATCTAAAGCGAGGTAGGTTGTTTGTAGGACTATTGTTGGCACCCAGGTTTATGTTGCTCAAGGCTACGTTGACGCTAGCATGCATTATATTGGAGTTCATTATGTACAGGTTACGAAAATATAGGCCAATGATTAACTTTGGTGAACCGATTGTTGCTGAATTCATGGACTGATGGATACGTTGCTTTTTGCAGCTGCATAGGGAATCAGAATCCAGTAGAATCCTTGTGGAGTTGAGTTCACGATTTTCAAAAGGTCCAAATAGAGGTGCAACACCATCGGATGCTCGTAGGGTCTTAGGGGAGTTCTTTTGCGACCTTTCCTGGGACGCTCTTACGGTAGACACTAGCAAGTGGTAAATAGATTTTCAAAAAATATTTAATTTAGTTATTTGTAATCAGATTTAATGGATATAGAACTGGTACTTCTGTCTTCTTAAACGAATTGACGACACCGACTTTGACAAACCTGGACACATGATTATTATACCTGGCGAAACCATATCATGGATTGCCATAGGTAAAAGATATTTTCGCTTATACATCGATGTCCATAAGGAAGCTAAAATTCATTGTGACGGTGGTTCGAATCTCATTATGCGTTCACCCATGCGATGAACGCAGGATGACGTTCGAACTACGACTTTGGGCGTCGACGTGGGTTCAAGGTAATTTGTCGGATGCCAGCAAAGAGCGTCGCCAACTCATCCATCCATTTTGGGTGCAAGGGTGCAAGGAGGCACCTACCGATCGGTGACGGAAGACGCGACTGTTCTCCAGTTCTCAGCTTCAGGACGCTTCACATGACTGGAACAGCCAATAGCATCACGCCGACGGAATTGTAACTTTTCCCTGTGTTGCTGGAGAAAATTGAGAAAGGGAACGGCCATCGACACCCAGTCGTGCAATTAGACTTAGCTTCAAGTTACTTTCTTTAGTTTATAGAAGTTTTCAACTTTCTGTTCTATGTTTTGTTCAAATAAAACTGTAAATTGTACGACATGGAATTCTTTTTTCATTGTTCAACACTGCTCTTAAACTCCCTTGCGCTGCACAGGGCATAACATACCATTCCACGAATCCATAATTCATATGTTTAAATTACCTGCAAAAATTGATCTGCATTTCTTGTACTCTCTTTCGGATAAGGCCACCGTTAGGTTCGCAATCTGAGATCGATGTAGCAGCTGAGTGAATGATGACTCAACAACAGACTTTAGATTATCGACAGTCACCTCAGAGCATAGTACAGTGGAAAGGAATTGATTGAACAGTCTCTCAATTACGGTATTAAGCTTTCCAGTAAACTGCATTTCACGTAGGTCAACTAACTCGGTCAACGTCTTGCAGTAGAAATAAAGAATGACACTGTGTCCTTTCTTAACATCAATTAAATTAAGCTCCCCCATTATACGGCTTCTCTCTTCAGCTGGTTTAGTGCTAAAGACGGCTTTAAAGTTCGTAATTATTTCATCTTCTGTTTGAAAGACGTCAACTCCACCGAGTTCAACATGGACTTTAACAACAGCTGAAAGACAAACAAGTTTGAACATAAACAACTAAGTGAACTAAATAAACACACGTTTAAATTAGCACGGAGGGCGTCGGACGTTTACTTCTTGTCTGTTGGTTCTTCTGATTTTCCTGAACTACGCTACGTATAGTAAAATACGTTCAAGACGACGATAATTTCAGTTGAATATAAGTCTAGACCTTGCAATTTAGCTGTTTGAAGTACATAAGCCTACGTTTGTTTGAATTTTTAATTTGTTCGAGCTATAATATTATTCTGTAAAGCAGAGAGAGACACGGGAACAAACATTCTATCCACCCCACCCCATACCGTAGGTCTGTTCCCATCTCCACCCCATCCCCATCAGGTCTGTCCCCATCCTTGTCCCCATTCCTTTCACACAATGGACTCGTTCTGACAAAATGAGTCTTATATCGCAAACACAATTTTTTTAAACTGACATTATCTGCCGAACTACATTATTTGGAATATTTACATAAATTACTTCATGAATATTCAAGAATTTCAATACAACGCTTTATTAGTGACATTGAATAGGCAGAACAATTTAAAACAAAGAGTAATTATGTGATGCAGTGGGGATTTTTGGTAATGCCACAACAGTTATCGCAGGAATTGCCGTGTTCGTATTTCCATCCACATGGTATTACCCCAAGCCTCTATTCCATCCCTAAGGCATTACCGTCGCTTTTGACACCGTTACCGTGCTAAAATCTGCGGTAACCGTGGTATTACCGCATTCTCCATTACGTGTCGCTCTCTACGGTAAAGCCAGGCTGTCATTACAAGCGTCGTAACTAATTTGCTCGCGCCTGTCATATAACGAGACTTAGCGAGGGAGACGTGGATGGAGAGAGGTGCTCGAAGGAGATATAGTGTAGAAACAGGAAGGACCGACAAAGGTCGAGGGAGAGTGGTTGGGGCAGAGATGGCTGACTGACAGGCCTAGGCGAAAGACGAAGGGGAAGTAAAGAAGTTAAAAGGGGATTAAGTGTGATAGAAATGGATTAGCCAAACTGACGGTCCAGTGGGCATCACCCGGAAAGCCCACAAATTAACACGTGCACCTCATTAACGAATAAACTACGTATGGTCACTGACTGAAGCGAATCGCGGCCTCTAAGATATTATGTAAAGGACTCTGCAAATACGTTGTTATATGTATTTTGTTAGAATACGCGAAATCAAAAGTATATCTCTTTGCTTTCGAACGGTTTAAGGCTGAACTTTATTAGCGCTCGTCATGTAGATAATAGAAGCAGATTCTGTTCGCTTTCGGATCATTTTATCGAAGAGTGGCAAGCACATCAAATCTGTTCTTCAGTATCTTATCTCTTAGAGGGACGTTGACCTGTGAATATGGCATTGTTCCTTCCACACTTTGTTCTAATGAGAATTGTGAATACTGGAAATAATTATTAACAGGGCCTAAGCTTTCCTGGTTGGTGCCTATCACGTGTACGTTTTATATATGCATATGTTTATGTGTGTGTGCATGTCAATTACCAGCGGATGCGTCTCTTCTCTTAGTCTGGTGTGATATCTCGAATTTTGCATTCTTGGGCCACACTCAATGATAAGTAAGTTGTTTTCATAAGGCGTTATATAAATCCTATGTAAATTCTCTGGTGAAGTAAAATACATATGCAAGGAGAAAGTTAAAGTTTTAACTGAGAATCATTTGACCGCAGCACAACGAGTGTAAGAGGAATGAGGTGAATGAATTATTCTTCGTACCTCCGCCCTTCTCGAGTATCTCTGCGATGTGGCTTTGCTTTGTCTGACGAAGGCATTTGATCGTCTGCTTATAGTCGCGTAAACTGCGTCTTCGCAAAGTCTCCAAAAGGGCATCGTTTTTCTCATGCGAAGTTGGCTTTGAGGAAATTAAATCCATTTGCCTTTTGTTAATGACCTTTGCGGAATACAGAAGACCAAGCAGTTCGCCACACTCCAGAAGGTCAACCAAACTTTCATGGTTGGTGCCCAGAATTGAAATTTCATTCACAGTTAAAGGCCATTCTCCACCAAATTCATCTTTATATTCTGAAATAATAATTTTTATTGCACCATAACATTATGAAGGCCTCTACCTCTATACAGTAATAGCCTTTCATTAATTTTTGCAACAGAGAATATTCCCAGAGGGGATATGGTCCGGCTGAGTCAGCGCGCACAGGTCAAACAGCATACCGTATAAATTCACACTCCAACAACAGACAATTCACAAAAAGTCATAATATGTGTCAATTTAATAGTTCGACCCGCTGCTATTCGGTTATTGTAGTTAACTGAGAGTCAATAGAGCTGCATAAAAAACAACTTCAGCAATAGATTTCAGTTCACATCTACTGCTGTGCTACTGACCATTAGATCGAGTTGACCTGGCTCTGTCTGAGACAGCGCATGCAGGATACAGTATAGGGACAGAGCCAAGCAACAGGCCACTTGAAGACCGAATATCTAGCACTTTAATATTTATCCGGCCGAGTGTGTAACTCGGGTGTTATGCAGTTGCATCACAGCAACATGAATGACGCGAAGAATGCGATGATTAATCAGTGACTTATCAGTGACTGCAGACAAATCAGAACAAGCATAACTGAAATCAACAAAGGCGATAGAGATCAAAGAAGATGGACAGATTTTGCCAATTACTCTCATGGCCATTAGCTAACGTGAAACTAAAAACATATTACCAAGAAAGAAAATTTTGCCGAACTGGCGCGCAGATGGTCTACGTGAGAGGGGTTAATTGCGATAGCAATAGCGACATTTTTAGCGCCTACAAAAAGCTGAGATGCGGGAGTCAACTTATTACTCATGCGCGCTGTCAAAAGAAGTCGATAGGCAGGTAAATTCAGGTTAGATTCCAGGTCGAGATCCAAAGGTTAGGCAGGTAGGTAGTCAGACATCTACGGCTGATGGCGTCTAGAACTAGAGCGGCGAGAAAGAAAACAAGAAGAGGAGGAATAAGGATAGGATTTGTTGAATACGAACTTTTTCAGTTTTGAATAAAAGAGAAGGAACAACCGTAGTCTTTCCCGTCCAAAACAAGGAGCCGTATTCTAAACCCAGCCGTCAGATAAAGACTGACTTCTCAGAAAGAACAATCGTAGTCTGTTCCCTCCAAAACAGGATCTGTATCCCAAACCTAGCCGTCAGGAAAAGATTGACTGACTCAGTCGGTTGAGAAACATTAACCCTCCCCGTACACAATATCTACGATTTTCCGGTAGATCACGTGCACCGGTCAGTCGATTTACATTACATGTACCACAGGCATAACAAACTGCATAGGTCCCCGGTTGTACAACTAAAACAACGGAGTTACAATTCCGACAAGGTGTAACATTTTAACTGCGAACACTGGCCTTAAGCCTGACAAGGTATAACGTAAATTAAGTTTAACAGTACAGTTATTCCTCATAGAGAGATTTTCAAAATTTAACGATGTAGTGATGCAAGGGCGAAGAAGTGTTGGAGCGAAGGAGGACCGGTTGACCGGGTGATTGAATGTAAATAACTGACTAGGATAAAGAGGGTTGGGAGGACTCAGCAGTGAGTGTTTTAGTGGTCAAAAAGAGCTGGGGGTCGAAACTTTTACAGATTACCAAAGTACAAGAACGCAGGTCATTATATAATGCTGTTAATATGTTGCACACGAAACAACTGATGAATCACCAGATATTTTAGAGTTCCTGTTTAAATTCATTTACACAAAAAATAAGAATTGAAATGATCACACATCATGTCATAAATTGATGTATGCAAAAATAACAGAAAACATAATTTAAAGAACTCATACATTAGTTTTTTAAAATAATTTTCAGCTATGCTTTGTAACTATAGCCAAGTTAATTTAAGTAGGCTATTGTAGTATATTACACTACACAGTAAGTCTAGCCACTATAGAAGTTATTGGAGGTTAGGATGAAGAGGGCAGCTAATTGCAGAAAACTGATACCAACACCTGGTTTACATCAGCGGCCCCGGTCAGCGAGTAGTCAGGAGGGCGTCTGATTTATTACTTGGTCCAGACAGGTAGAGGAATCTTAAATTTCATACAACTGACTCACCAACCCACTCAGGGAGCTATGCAGAGACAGGCAAGAATACATAAGGCCAAACCTGTACAGATACAGACGCAGATCGAAACGGAGTCAAGCCAGCGGACACGCCGAAACCAATAGAGCAAGACCGAACCAGTCAGAGAGAGATACGCAGACAGACCGAGCTGAGTAAGGCTGTAGATTTCAGACAAAGAGAATCCTAGCGTCCAATCAAATAGACTATCCGGAGTAACTCCATAACTATTGACCAATGGGGGTCCGACACATATCGCCGGACGAGAGAACCTCAGACAGGATCTATACTAAGTCAGTCTGGTTTGAGATACCATACAGATCAGTCAATTAGCTCTGAGATTCTACTCTCGGAGATAGGACGCAGTTAGAAATGTAGTCGGAGTAATGTCTAGTGTCTTATCGACACTACCGGGTAAAATAGAGTAAGGGTTTGTCTTAGGCTTAGGCTTCTGCTTCGCTCCTCAGTTGAACTAGAATCTCGCTCGCGTTATGTCAAACAATCATTCGAAGAACATTCAAATGCTGAATGACAAATGATGAAAACTGTACAATGCGAAATGGATGAGAATCTTCATCACAATCGGTAGAAATGAACTCTACCACATAACTCCTTTTTTCTTTGGTAGTCAAGTGAGTTTTTCCAAAGCACCATGACAGCTTTAAGCCAAGAAATAACATATGTTTACAAATTCTATGTTTTAAGACACAGACCATTGATGCCAATCGTCAAACAAATGATTCACGGAACTAACCAGAAGCCCGTTTCTTCGACTAATGTGATAAAGATTCATTTGACTGAGTCCTCTTTCACACTCAGCAGATGAAACTTACAACAAATTAATGTGCCTGTAATTTTTGGCCAAGCATTACATCATCACTCTATTTAAACATAGAATATCCAAGCAAAATAAAGCGCATTACAAAATTTGGAATGCTCTTTAATTCTGCTCTCAGCCAAAAATCATATTGATATGTAAGTAAATAATTTACTTCAAAAACACATTTCAGGTAATTGGGCTAGGTTTTTCTGCGCATCTTGAGAGAGCTGGGGGCCAAGACCTGCCCCTAACATCTTTTCAGTGACTTAGCTGAGGGCGTGAGAAGAAGAGCTGGAGGTTGAACCCCAACACCCCCGATAACTTAAACACAGGAGGACTGTAACAAAGTAACAGTGTGTGAGAAACATTTAAGACAATTGAAGAGATTGAGAACATAAATGATGCGACGGTCCTTGAGGGTTTTAGTCAAGTGCTTTATAAATAGCTTGAACATCGTTCATTTGAGTGATGCATGTCTAAATTCAAAAAGAGTGCATTACTTTAATTTAGTTTAGCTTGAACTTTGGATATAGAGTTAGCAGATGCGGTTTTCAGGTCAAGCGGATTCCACGAAGGTCAGGGATGTGCATTAGTAAGAGGGTAAAATATGGGAGATGCGATCGGTCCAGTTGAAGATATGGTTGGTAAGAAATCATACCTAAGTTTATGGCGAGAGAGTTATTTATCACATTTAAAGCAAATTTGATTATCATTAATATTATTTCTGTTTTAATAAACGCCACTGTTAGTCGATGGCCCCGAGCAATTGTGCGCAAAGGACTTGATCCAGCTCCCTACCCAGTTAAACTCTGCAAGGGATCAAACCAATCAGCTAGTTTATCACAAGAAAAATCATATCAGTAAGCAATTTCATTCATTTCTCGAAACGTTCTAAGTATAGAAAACCCTAGTTACCAACTAGTTACCTTAGGCACTGTATCTACATCTTGAAAAAATATTTGGTAAATGTTGGTAAAACTTTATATATTGAGCGATTCCGATTCGTCCGCCAATTCTCATGGCGTTCGAACCCCAGTGTTTTATGCCACATTTGCCCGTTTGCTTGAAATGGGCTATTAGCCTGTATTATATATCGAAAGAGACGAGGAACAATTGGAAACAACAGCGCAAGCTCTGAATGCAGAAGGCAAGAGATATGGGTTAACCATGAACTTCGAAAAAACCAAAACTCTTGTATTCGGAGAAAAGGACCACAGCAAGAAACTAGTCATTGATGGAAATCAACTAGAAAATGTAGAAAAGTTCACATATCTCGGGAGCAACACGACATATGATCTAGACAGTAGAAAGGAAGTATGGACAAGGATAGCAAAGGCTGCAGCAACATTAAAGGCTATGGAAAAAATCTGGAGAAGTAAAGCGATAAAATTGGAAACTAAGGTGAAAGTACTAAAGACGTGCATCTTCAGCGGAGTGCTCTATGGATGCGAGTCCTGGGTGGTAACAAAGGATATAGAGCAACGGATGCTGTCTTTCGAAAGAAAGTGCTATCGAAAGATTCTGGGAATAGGTTGGACACAAAAGGTCACCAACACAGAACTATACAAACGAATACGCCCAAAGGAAACCATCATGCAGAATCTGATCAAGAGAAAGCTGAAACTGTTTGGACATATCTGCAGAATGAGGGATGATCGGAAAATAAAAACACTGATGTTTGGCAGGATGGAGGGGACAAATCGAAGAGGAAGACCACACAGGGAATGGCTGGATGACATCACCGGGTGGGGAGGAGCACCACTCCAGGAGCTGAGTCACACGGCGATGGACAGGGAGCGATGGAAGAACTTGGTGAAGACGGCAGCGGACACCTACGGGCGCTGTGCCCATGGTTCTTGATGATGATGATGATGATATACATATTCAGATGTTCGGGTGCTTGCACTTCAGTGTAAAGATCGTTCAAAGCGCACAATGCCATTTTCAAGGTAGCCCTACATGGTCACAGAAACCTAAAAAGTGGCTCGCTGAATCTGATTGAAAGCATACTCTTTATGTCCTTACCTGCATTTGAGATCAAGTAATTTGTTATATGTATCTGTTCTGCATCTCGGAGAGCCGTAATTAAACGATCGCCTTCATGTTTCTCCAAAATGTAATCCAACAGTTGAGAGTTTCTCTCATACGAAGGACTTCTGTTCTTGATTTTCGAAAATTCTTTCCACAAAAGAGTTCCACTGGCGTATAGTTTATCGAGTAGTCCATAATCTGGATCAATGCGTTCCTCTAGAAATTCTCTATGCTTCTCAATTAACTTATTCGCACTGTCTTTCGTTGCTTGGTTTCCGTCTGCATTCATTTCTATTCCAAATAACATATGCATACACGCTAGAACAGAAGTTAGTATTGCATTTAATTTGCTTACACTTGATTGGAAATATTTTCATCAAATTTTGAACTTGCTAGAGGTAGCGTTTTGAAACGCTAACGCTTTTAAGCAGCAATTAGGTAAAATAGGCTGTTGATGTCCACTCGATTCAACGACAAGGCACCATTTTAGTTAATAAGTAGCAAAGTCATTCAGATATTTAGTCTGCAAGCCAGCCAGCCACGAATGGATGTACGAATAGATGGTTGCATGATAACGCCACCAGTGATGACACTATAGTATAAATGTTTCTGGTGCAGTCCCAGTTACTATATGAGGTTTCCAGAGCGCACTGTTCAGTTTTCTTCATAGTTTATTGTCATTCTTCAATGTCTGACAACGCGAGTATGATTGTCTAGTTCAATCAGAGTTACTCTACGGAGCGGGCAATGATGACATTAGCCTACGACGAATCTCAAGATGTAATTCTACCCATAACGATTGCTATAGCGCCAGAAGACGCTAGACTTTATGAGAGCCTACATTTCAACTGATTCTAGCTAGCTCTTACAGGAACCCTGAGTTCGACTGTCTTCTGTCGCGTCCAGAGATCGACTCACTTCTCTCGCGTCTAAGCTGACTCTTTACTCAGCGTGGTCTTTCTGCGTATCTCTCCCTGTATCTGTACCCGTCTGGTTTCCTGTCTCTATTGCAACTGGTTGTGCAATCACTTTCCGGGTGGGCCGGTTGACTCACTACCAGTTATCAGTCCCATCTCTCTGTCTGAACAAACCAATTAATCAGGCGTCCTACCCCTACTTCGCTGGCACGTCCAGGCGTTGATATCAGTTGATGTTTCTTCACTGGCTGTCCCCTCTCTCCATCCTAAACTCCAACAAACCTCAACAACTACTAAACTGAGTGAGTCTGGTAATACTTTCATTCGTACTCAAATTAACTTGGTGATAACACTATCCCAGTTAAAGCATTAACCTCGACCAGTTTAGTTTCGTTAGTTGAAAATGATCACAAAAGTACATCAGTCATAGCACCTACTGATTTCAAATGTCAGCACAATTACAGAAACGTCTCTGAAATCCAGAGCAATGTTAGCAGAATGTTTGTATAGAAAGGGGATCTGGTCAAAAGTATGCAGGTAGTATGGCAAGGGTACAGTTGTTGGTCGGTCGTTGAAGGCACATTGTAATTAGTGCAAGGAAGCAACTAGGAAACAAAAATATTTTCCCAATATTCGGTGGCTTGGAGATTTTTTAGACAGATTTCATTTGTTTTCACGTTTTATTAAAGAAGAAAAACCGACGCTAAAGCAAATGCAAAAAAGTCAAAGCATGCACAGCCACCTTCGTATATACCTTTGAGTTAAGCCAGTAGGTGGTTTGATACGCCCAGAGTAATATTTCAGAAACTGGTTATGCAAAAGCAGATGGTAGTGCCTGTTTTGCTGCAAGAATTCGAATGCTTGAGTCCGTACAACTGTCTGTGAAAAAAGACATGAAATCATTTCTTGCAATGACACCATATTAATTTAGAAAGACTACGACAAAGAGATATCCTCAATATAAAATGCATCTGCTCTATCAACAAAGTGCATCTTAAAACTTGCA
This sequence comes from Norana najaformis, assembly GCA_964023275.1. Taxonomy (NCBI): domain Eukaryota; kingdom Metazoa; phylum Annelida; class Clitellata; order Crassiclitellata; family Hormogastridae; genus Norana; species Norana najaformis. The sequence continues at coordinate 26,370,133 of OZ029923.1, forward strand.
AGTCACACTGGAGTACTCAAAACTGTTTTTCACTCTGACTTTGGCTTGGCTTTTCTTAGGCCAAAGAAAGACCTATACAACTTATGTACAAATAAGGGCCTACACACTCATCTTAAACCGAGCTAGCCAAAATGAATAATAAACTTTGTATTATTAGTACTAAAGGGCGTAAGTAACCTTTGTTGCATATTAATCATGCCAAAAATGAGAGCAAGTGACTTACTGCTGGTAAATAACACTAATACTTAATCACTATATTGTAATAACAATATCATTTTTATAGTGTGCAACATACTATAAATGAACCATATCATTAATAAAGATGATTTAATATACTAATATAGAATTGTTTTCCCTATATCTTATAATCAACATTGGTTCATTAAGGACCTACTGTTTCACAGCATACACATCGTGAGAAGGCCTACAACTTCTTCTCCAGGATTCTGGTCAACGTCCAGATATTAGCTCCGTGAAGGAACACAGGTAGTATGTATGCTCTAAACAGACAGAATTTGTTTCCGTAATCACAAATCCTTTACTACATATCTGAGCTAACTGCATTTGCCAGATGTCAATTGTATTCTGTTGTAGTGTAGCCTACGTGACTAGAATTCAGCATACCAGAATCACTCAATATAGACCTACATTACGGCATCTTCAAGCATTTAGCAATCTTTCTTGTTGTTAGAAAAAATAAAACTATGCAAAGGAACGCCAAACAAATTTTATAAGAATCTTTATATTTCTTTATCCATAGGTTGCGCTCAAACGCAAACAGCAATTTTTGTTTCTACCACAAAAATAAGAAATGGTTGCCGTTAACGTTATTGAGTGCCACACGTCAAACGCTGGATACTACAACATTGCAAACACCATCAGATTCAACGAAAACTGATGTGATTTAATTATGGTTGACATCATCGGCAGTCATAGTGTGTTGAATATTATTGGTATAACGAGAGATTGAAAGTTATTAATTACTTCAGTAATCTAGTATTTCATAAACTTTTCTCTCCTTTTTGCATTCCATTTTTCATTGATCGCTCGCTTGTTCGTTCCTTCTGTTCTTTATTCCTTTATATATTCCTTCTTCTCTTCTCTCCTCCATTTCATTTATTTATTTATTTATCATTCATTCACACTCACCTGATTCTCAAAATCCGAGGATCGAATGGCCGAACGAATTTGTAGCTTCTCGTCGATTAGTTGCCTAAACATGTAAATAGCCATATATTCGAAACTTTTGAAGATAAGTATAAAGATAATAAAAGTTCGTAGCCGACATTGAACACAGTGAACAGGATATAATGTTACTGATACGAAAGATTTACCTTTAAGGGCTTGTTTGTTTTAAATTCGGTTATCTTGGTTGTTTCTGGATACGGCTTTCGTCTATCAAGTTAACTTAGTAAGATAAGTTGAAATACGGAGCATTATAGACATCCATATGCTGTACACGATGCATGTTGTTATGCTCCAATTGGCAGCTATAAAGAAAAATATTCACCGCGATCATCACAACTAAAATATTGTGTTCCACGCTCTGATGAACAGACGTAAGTGTAATGTTCGCTTTTCTTTATCAGTGCTGCCTCAGCCTGAATCACTTTATAGTCAACCGACTAATAAGAGACCCGCATTTAAGTTCATCCAATTTCACGCAAATGGCCTCAGGCCCATCAAACAAATTATGCACGACACCCTCCCTGATCCTTAAGCGCCTGCAATTTGCTCAGAAAGAATTGGGGTGCTTACTCTTCTAATAAACATTAGCCTCAGTTTACTTACAATTGAATTCCTCAGCTATCCATTACATTTTACAGTACATCAAGAAACCATATTCCTGCAGAGTTCATAAGTGATAGATTCTGCCATACAAGCGGCCATATTCATTCGTGCTTGTGGGGTAATCACAGGCAATTCACAGTCAATTAACTTATGTTCCAGACACTTCGGTGGTGAAGGCGAGAAGTTGTTGTATCATACGGTTTTCTGTTGTCAGGGTACTAAGTCATGGATTTTTGCAAAGATATTTCAGCCTCAGCAGAAAAGATCCGGACATTTATGCCATGATCGAGGTAAACAACTGTCAGACTAGTACAAAAACTTCAGCATTTGTATTTATTATTTCATTTATTACATAATTTTTAAGTGAAACATTTGTAATTATTTTAAGCCTTTCTATTTGTCAATTAATTACAAATCAATTAATTACAAACTCATTTTTCTTCTTTAATTTCAGTCTAATTTAAGTGCTTTTACGTCACATTGCGACCTGGCCCTTAAACCTGCTTTCAAGTCACTGCATTCGGTAGAGTTTGAGATCCTTGGTTTAAGTTGTCAGTCGGGACTAAAGTGGCTGTAATTATCGGTCGAACTTGGCAAAACACTCCTAGAAAACGCAACATCAACTATGCCAAATGCAACTCGGGTAGTTCTACTTATGCAACTCACTGAAACATATCCATTTCTTTTAAGCGCGTGAATCGGTATTTCGACTGAACCGAGCCAGGCCTTCATGTATACAATCGCACTGAGTACGGTCAGACATGACAACGGTACTTAATATGGTTTGTTGTCTCTCAAACAAATTACTGCTTACAACCTCACAAGCACCGAAGAATTGCACTTTATGAATGCGCATAAATGCACCTGGACGTTTATGTGACGTATCCTATGAGCCATAAAAGGCACTAAGTAAATTTGGCTGACAGATCGAAAAACCGAGACTAAAGTTTCAATTGTTTCTATTAGGTTTCTATCTTCTAGGGAGTTTGAGTAGATATTGTACAGTTCGTCACTGTTCACAGCACCTGCGTCCACTGCTGAAACGTTCGCAGGACACATGAAAGAGTCATCGTCAGAGTATTAGAGGACGTTGCCCCTTTGCGTACCATTGTTCGTCGACCACCAAAAGCCATCACCAAGTTTCTGTCAGCTGAGATCATAGATGCCAAACGCTTGAGACGTCGACTTGAACGTCGCTTGCGGAACATTCGCAAAGAATCGGACCTCGTAGCTAACAGACAGGCATGTCGTTGGCCTAACAATCTGATAAACAAGTTCCATAAGGATTTTTTCCGTGAACAGTTGGCATCTGCATCCAACATTGGGGAACGTTGGTCCATTTCAAAAAAATTACTTCATTCTGTGGAAACAATTCACCATCGCACTACTGATGAGCTTGTCAGACTATGTTCTTTGTTTTCCAAATTTTTCATGGATAAGATTGCTAGCTTAAAACGGTCAATCGCCTCTGCTGCTGGGGAGAGTAGGGCAAGATGGCCATGCTAACGAATATTTGAATTTTCGTGCATGACAAATGGAATATAAAGGACAAGGAACTGGTGTGGATTCATTACAGGACACCCAATCATAATCATCACAAGACAGAACAAAAGTTCTTCATTTAGGACTGCCTGATCGATTAAAATGTATATAAGGAGAGTGGGCATCTGGCCCCATACCAGAGGCATGTTGCCCCAATGACAAAAATATGGCTATACTACAAACATAACTGGTTCAGTGTTTGAAAAAGATATGAATGTTCAGTTTTCGCTATCCTTTACTTTGGGCTTATTTGCTTCTGCAGAGACCTTTTCATTGTACGTTTTCTGCCTTCACGGTACATTCTCTCTTTGTAAGCCTTAGGTCTGCTTGTGGAGTTCACCTTTTGTTGCTTTTCCTTGTTCTTTAAAACTTTTCTGTGCATTAATCTTTTTAGGTTTTTCATTTTTCCTTCTTCTTTATGCAAAATTGACTTTTTATAAGGTGAAGTAGTGAGAACAGCAGCTGCTTCTGCTTTGCATTTTCTGACACGAGACTGTTGAGCTTTTTTTAAAGGAGACAGCTGACCAATAATGTCAATGGATGATGGCAATGACTGCATTTCTGTGACAATAACTTGAGTCTGTGGTCGAATACCATCCACTGACTGTGATTGCGTGTGACTGTCGCCGTATGAAACTGATTCCACAATGCTGACTTGAAGTCGAGATTGAGTAGCGTCTTCCGACTCTGCCTACATCTGATCGTCCGAAACTGATTCAAAGACACTGACTTGAAGCTGAGGTCGACTACCATCTGCTGGCTGCGACTGGTGGCTATCAGCGCTTAAATCGAGTCCAGTCTTTGGGAAGACAACTGAATCAACTGAAGACTGGACGTCGACAGCACAGGCTGAAAAATATACCCACACACAATATTGTGAGAAAGCTGTAGGTCTGAGCTAATAGCACAGATTTTTCTTCTCTCTGATTCGATGTTGAACTATGAGACCATGAAGAACTGGGTTCAGTCCACTCTTGTCTTTGTATTAATTTACTTCCGAAGACCTTAGAGCTAAGCATTTATCGTGGGCCTATTTCTCCAAAGATAATCTAAGTCTGTCCTCAGCTAATTTCCACGAGTAAAATTTGCTTCATATACTCTTACTTTTCATATCTGAAAAGAAGACTACAGCGATTTAGTTCAATTACAAATTAAGAGAACTGAATATAGCATGGGATAGTTCAATGACTATAGCAGAGGGCAATTATAAAATTTCCACCCAGAAAAGGATACATAACTACCAGAAATTCAAAGGTTTACCAATTGGCTTCTGAGGAGCATAATTTCGGCTGGGCTCTGGTTCGTCTGTAATTAGAGAGGGTGCCAAGTCATCTGGGCTGTACACATCCGGGTTGTAAGGCCAAAAGTCAGTGCTGGAAAATCCAATGACTGCTTTACTGACATTGGTAACATTCATGCATGCAGTGCCAAAGAGTTCAGCTTGGTTGAACACAGAAATTCGCTGTTCAACCAACATGATTTGTCATCCACTTATCACACTCGTGGTTGCACTGGAATTTAAGTGGACCAAACACAGTCTTAGAGGCTACAGTCGATGAGTAGAATGTGAAGGAAATGATATCTTAGTTATACAATTTTCTCGGGCAAAATCAATAGCTGCCAAATACTTATGAGAAATATGGCCATCACCAAAGGAATCACTTTATCCTGCAGAGTAGGCTTGACATATCTTGAAAAATGCTGCAGCCATTTCAGAAATAAATCTGAAGTCACCCATCCATTTTCACTACATCCGCCAACACTGCCTGTCATCCATTTTCTGCGGAAAATCAACATAGGTGGTAAGTACTCACCAGCTGCACTGATGGCACAGATCACTGTCGTTGTTACGCCTTTTTCAGCGCTAGTTATTTTTCCTACCTGCTTGAGATGACGCTTGGCAAAAATTTTCAGGTCTGTGAATAGCAGTAATAGGCCCCTACCCGTTTCATCGACGTTCCAGATGTGCCTCGCAGTGTACTGCTCCTTAACAAGCACCTCTCTATAGACTGTAAAAAAATTTGTCAACATTTGGCTTGTTGAAAGATATAGCACGATTCATGCTTATAGATTCGGGATTCCTTATAGATATCTCACGATGACTTTTGAGAAAACCTGGCAACCAGTCTTTACCAGCTTTGTAATCTACTATTCTAAAAGGATGAGGCAACTTATGTTGTTCTGCAATTTCATACAAGCTGGCGTATTTCAGTAGCGGTGAACCCAAACATCGTCTGATGCATCTGCAAAACATGTCGGGAAAGAACATTCCCTAACTCTGCGCCAAGAACACAGGCATAACGACCTAGATGTCCTCGCTTTGAAACAAGATTGCATAAATGTCTAGTGAGTGTTTTTTCTTGGGATGCCGTAAAATAACTCAGCCTTCCGCTTGCTTAGTTCTCAAGTTCTGACTTTCTCCAGTGCTTCAGTCAATTTTTCCAAACTGTATTTTCCTCGATCAGATTTTTCTTGTAGCACCTGACCATTTCTAACAGGAAAACACAGTCACAACTAACTAATTATAGCCTATAACATGCCTCTGCTTAGGCCTACTAAGCTCACAGACGTTCCATTCTTGACAAAATGCAATATGCTGTTGCTGGGGCGACGAAACCTGTCCGACGCATTCCGATGGTTCGATTAATTTCCGCTCGCCGCAACGTCTTCCGTCTACGAGAGACTGTTGGACGATGGGACAACCTGAACCTTTGGCGGCGGATCACATCGCCCATGGTCGCTCCTCAATCTCGTTGCTGCGTGCTTCAGAAACTTCGAACATGCTGTCATCATTCGAGTCTTGTTGGGAACCTGTTGGTTGGGCTTTGCATGTGTGCGCGAGCTTGCTACTGGTGATTCTTCAAGTTTTCTGACCAATGTTTACTTGTGGACGAATGTTCCGTTCTTAATGACATTTAACATCGTTAGTGCAGAGAGCGCCTCTGATGAGTTTATATTGAAGAGGCGCTATACAAATTTCAAATTACAATTACAATTACAATGACCAGGGTGTAGAAGATGCGGCTGGGCGTTTTGCCCCTATACTGCATTCCTGGTTCTATCAATATGGTCTTTGTCTTAATCCCAAGAAGTCATATGCAATTCTCCTTGGCACCCATCAACGTTTACGTCACTTTCCTCTGTCAGATTCGCTCCATCAGTCTCATGCTTCAAGCGGCAACTTAAAACCTTTTATTTTTATAACACAACTATCACCTAGTTTTCCCTCTTTTGCTACGCCTGTCTCCTCCTGAGCGACTGACCGTGACTCTGATCCAAATTATTTTTAATGCCTGGCACGTTAACCTCTTAATATTCATTCAATCATTCATTTAATTTTGAAAACTGAAATCGATTTTTGTGGAGGCTTATATGAATATTTATTTAGCTAATGCGGAGAGCGTATTGTAAGGCTATATGTATGTACAGTTTTAAGTGTCGGACAAACGCTATTGCGCCCATTTGTAAAGGAAACACATTTGTCAAATAATATCGTTGATCGTTGATGATGTTTGAGTGAGTGTTAGATTATATTTCTGGGCCAATGGCGGATTCTCTTTTCACTTGATAGACAAGTTGTTGTTCTCTTTTAGAGTTTTATTTCTTACTTTCAATGATTGATAGCGGCTTACGCTGACTGAATTGGATAGTTATTAAGCGATTGCCTAGCTCGAACATTGTAAGTTTATGTTTATCTTAGATATCTGACTAACTTTGCATGGTTTGTAGCAATCCCTGGAAGGAATAGATTTTATGCCACATTCTATCTGATGTCAATTAGAACCAACGTTGATCCTAAATGATATTTGAGTCCATGCTATTTTAATATCTAGGCAAATTGGGAATTCTTTTACACTCGAATAACAAATTGTTCTTGTCTGTGTAAAATAGAAAACCCCACCCAAAAAAGATTTAATGCGAATTGAAGATATCGGTCGTGAATATCCTAATTACCCTTCTGTTGTACTCCGAAGAATTGTAAAGGTTAAGATTTCTGAAGCTTAAAACAAAATCGCCTGTGGAAATTTTCCGCGTTTTTCTTATTGCTCTCTTTTCTTATGCGTAGTCTTCATGAAGGTGACCGTCAGTAAGTAGATTATTTTATAAGTCTCATTGCATTTAAGTACATAAGAGTAGCTGTTATTTAAGGTGATTGTTAACTATTAAAATTGAACTGTTTACCTAGTCATAATCGTAAATTTTGGTTTTACTGACGTAAATAAAATTCTGTTCTACAACAAATTGATTGCTAACCATTAAAATTTAACTGTTCAAGAAGACGCTTATGTTTCCTAGTCAAATTCGTAAATTTTGGTTTTATTGACCTAAATAAAATGCAGTTCTCCAACAAATTCTTACGTATAATGCGTATAGCGTTTGCTTGAATGAATGCGATCGAATTAAACTAGTACTTTAACCTCCAATATCAAAAGTTGTTTAGGACTCTAAGACGAATTGTGCTAACCAGTTTATTATTTGGATTAACTTTTATGTTCTAGTGAATGAGGTATCGTAAGTTAATTCTGTTGCTTGGTGAAAAATACAGTCATAAGTTAATATTTTGAGTATGATCATTCAACTGAGCTTGTAGATCCGCCTGGATAATTGATACACGAAGCATGATACAGAATTGGCCATGTCGTTCAGTCATCACAAAGCCTTCTGTTAAAGCATTTGGAATGATGGAAAACATTTTTGGTGTATGTTGCTTCGCTGTTTTGATGAAGAGGCAGCGACTAACATCACATGTCAGATGAATTATTATAAACTGACAACTTCTCTAGCGTCTGTGTATGCAGAGTGCATCAACCTGGTTCGCATCAACACAAGCCGTTATCATAAAAATAGCCAGAAGACTGAGAAGAGCAGTTCACTCAGAGAGACAGGCAGCCGAATGAGATAAACCTTCATTTGCGACAGAAATTACAGAAAAATGTTTTGCACGAACAGGGAGCGTCTTGAAACTCATTTTTAGAGCATTGCTTTGTCAAATGACGCTTTTTAATTGCAGTCTGTGCCCGATTGATCGCCAAGTTTCATTTACTTGTACCTCTTTGTAAACCTAAAGGAGTGACTAAACTAAAGGACTTCATCTATGTACTGTGCCCATACTCATATAAATATCATACAGAACGAGAAATGACAATTTATGTATATCAGGATCGGAATCCTTTTGAACTGTTAATGGTTACCATCCTAGAGCTGATAACTCGGCCTATAGTCAACTCATATACTATATACTTCGGAGGCGATACCTGCAACTGCACCTGGAAGATAGCCATTAATGACAACAGAGTTATCCAATGGTTGTCGGACATAAGCATGCCATTCAGTGACGATTGATAATCATTTACTGGTGACGAAATATGGCGATGACTTTCCTCAGTTGGACATCTATGATCAAGACGCTAAACTTATCCGAATTATTCAATTGTCCATAAATTTCAGGATTTCATTCAACGTCGGCAATTGTTGGTTTCGGGGTGCGTATTAATCTCAGAGGACTTATCAGGATGGGACAATGGAACGTGCGAGGTCTCAACACCCTTGGCAAATTATCGGTACTTGGAAGTGAATTGGAAAGATTGGGCGTCGGCATATGTGGGTTGTCGGAGACTAAATGGTCGAGCACTGGCCACTTTAGGACGCTGGATGGACACACAGTACTGTTTTCGGGCAAGACAGGACGGGAACATCATTTTATTTATTTATTTATTTATACAGAACACTTATATAGCGCCCCTTCAAGAAAACTACTCAGAAGCGCTCCCAAACCAACCTCGGCGAAAGAGAACAGTCTTAAGAGAAGAATAGAAGATAGAAGTAAAATGCCGGGGCAGAAGACGTAGAGTAACAGGAAGTCCGTTCCAGAGGGTTGGGCCAGCAACAGAGAAAGCACGACGCTGCATGGTCGAGGTGCGAGCGCGAGGCACTAGTAGATTACAACTAGCAGCGGAGCGAAGAGAAGCACGCCCCAAATTGGACCGGACAGGTAGGCAAAGCTCCCTCAAGTAAGAGGGGCATTACCCAACAAGGAGTTCCAAACAAAGATGATGACCCTATAGTGGATGGCGCTGACTCATAGGAAGCCAGTGCAACTCATCTCGCATGAAATCAGAGACATGACCAAACCTAGAGATGCCACCAATAAGCCGTGCAGCCGCCCGCAACACACGTTCCAGGCACAAAAGCCGTACATCAGGGAGTCCAACATATAAAGAAGAGCAGTAATCCAACCGACTAGTGACAAATGCATGAACCAGAGTCTTAGATGAGGTGACTGAGAGAGAACGTGAGACAACACGAAGTTGCCGTAGCTGGTAGTAGCAACTACGACAAAGACGATGTACCTGAGCCTTAAAAGAGAGCTCCTGATCCAACTCAATGCCAAGGTCATAAACAGTGACTGAGAAGGTGATGTGAGGAAACTCTAAATGTAGTACAGGTAGATTGATTTTAGCCAGTTGCTGCCTAGTGCCTAACCAAATATATTGAGTCTTGGAAGGATTCAATCTCAATCGATTTGAAGACATCCAAGCCACAAGGGAGTCAGAAGCACGACACATAGCTCGAACAGCAGCTGCGGCATGAGAAGCAGAACAATGAACATAGGCCTGCACATCGTCGGCATAGGACTGGCTTGAAGCCGAGCACGCAGCTAGCAAAGAGCCAAGGTCAGCAGTAAACAGTATATAAAGCAAGGGACCCAAAACTGACCCCTGAGGCAATCCAAACAAGGAAGGAAACCAAGGTGAGCGGGATGGGTCATAAACCACACAGAGCGTGCGCTCAGATAGAAAAGAGGCCAACCAATCGAGAAAGTTGCCAGATAAACCAAAAGAAATAGCCAGACATTCCAAAAGTATAGCATGATCGACCGAATCAAATGCAGCACTAACATGAGTGACGTCATGCTTGCGCTTCGGCGTGTTGTTGCCGACCCGTTTGTATTTGAATTTTCATCGGATTTTCGTCAACTTCGGGCGTTTTTTGCGTTTTCTGTTGGATTATACCTACGCTATCTAACTTGTGGATTACTACGGCTTGTTTGTTCTTGGGTTAACGAGCTAAGTTATCTTAATTTTGTTTGAATTAAGTTGACGATGATCGCCTCTCCTTCCCCCACTCCTCCGACTCGTGTGTACACTTCCGCTGAGCTACGTACCTACAATCAATCCGCTCTCACCATTCGACGTTCCTTACGTAAGACTCTATTCAAGCTTCACCTATGGCGACCGGCATCTTCACGGCCTGGATTATCATCTCCCTCCTGCCAATCTCAGCCTACACCGCTGGACTCTGCTCCGTCGCCTACCTCTCGGCTGCCCTCAGACCTGGGTGGCAGTGATGGACTTAGACTTGGGACACTGAACGCTCGGTCACTGGGAAATAAGTTTATGGAGATCGCCAACTCTATCTCTCAGCATAATCTGGATATTCTCGTCGTCACGGAGTCTTGGCACTCCTCTTCCTCTGATGTTCCGGTTCGACGCGCTGCTCCTCCGGGCTACCTATTCCTCGATGCTCCTCGCCCGGTTGATCCCTCACGTGATTCGCATCCTCTTGCGCAAAATCATGGTGGCATTGTTGTCTACCATCGAGAACATTTTCGGGTCAAAAAGATCCCTCTTCCTCTCCCTGTTTCCACGTTCGAAGCATTATGCCTCTCCTGCGCCACGACTCGTGGTCCAATCACTGTTCTTGCCCTCTACCGGCCAGGCTCCTCTCCTGTTACGTCGACCTTCTACACCGAGTTCTCCTCGCTTCTGAAAGTCTTCGCCACCTTCAACTGCCAGCTAATCGTAACCGGGGACCTGAACATTCACCTCGAGAACCCAGATCTTCCAGAGTCTGTCCGCTTCAACGATCTGCTTTTCCAATTTGGCTTCATTCAGCATGTCGCTGAATCTACCCATGTGCTGGGAGGCTGGCTTGATGTCATTATCACCCGTGATGATTGTAACATCTCAGGTGTTATAGTAGAACCTCCAGATCTCTCAGACCATGGACTTCTTCTATACAAGGTTCCTTTTCTATATACCCAGCCAACATACGCGCTTCGGCTTGTACGTGGTTGCAACAACTTGGACCGTGAGGCATTCCGTGCTGGTCTGAACAATAGTCCTCTCTGCGGAGACCTCTCCTCCCTCGCTGGTCGCTCGTCTGAAGAGCTCTTTGCTCTCTTTGACTCTTCAGTTCGCCTCCTCATCGATCACCTCCTTCCGCTTCGTCCGCAGCGGGCCCGTCGGAGACCGTTAGCACCTTGGTTTGACCGATCCTGCCGTACTTTACGTCGTGATGTCAGGCGGCACGAGCGAAGGTATCGACGAACACGTGATCCTGCCGATAGTCTCGACTGGATCCACCATCTTCGCTTAATGCACCGGGAGTTTCGAGCCAAAGAAATGGCATACTGGGAGTCATTGATTGAGCGGGAGAGGAGCAATCCGCGTCGGCTCTGGTCTTCGCTCTCCGGTGTCCTCGGCCGTTCTACCGCTTCTAACTCTCCGGCCCAGCCTCCGTTCACAGCGAACGACTACCTCGACTACATGCGCTGGAAGATCGACTCGATCCGCCAATCCACTGATGGTTCTCCTCCTCCTTCCTTTCCTCCTACGTCATCTAGGCTTTCATGCTGGAAGCCTCTGCCTTTGGACGTCCTTCGTCGGCTCCTGCTGGAGTCACCTGCTAAGTCCTGTGAACTGGACTTATTACCACCATTTTTAATCAAGGATTTTATAGATGACTTAATTCCGTTCTTACACTTGCTATGTAATACCTCCCTGGGTCAGGGTTCACTCCCGGCTTCTCACAAACTTGCTGTAGTCTTTCCCTCTCTCAAGCGCCAGGGACTTGACCCCAATGATATCTCTAACTACCGACCTATCTCTAACCTTTCCTTCCTCTCTAAGCTTCTTGAAAGATGTGTGTCCGTCCAACTGGTCGACTACCTTGACTCTAACTCCCTCATGCCTTCTCTTCAATCCGGATTTAGGAAGTTCCACTCTACTGAATCACTTATTACACGTCTCCTGGCTGACGTCTTTGGAGCTTTTGACCGTGGACATGTTACTCTTCTTGCCCTCTATGATGTTAGTGCTGCTTTTGACACTGTAGATCACTCTATCCTTTTGGAGCGTCTAGAAAAATCTTTTGGCATTACTGATACGGCTCTTCTTTGGTTTCAGTCATTCCTCTCAGACCGCTCTCATTCTGTTATCTTTGGGCCTACACGTTCCGCTTGGTCCCTTATACCTTTTGTCCTTCCTCAGGGTTCTGTTCTGGCCCCTCTCCTCTACATTCTGTACACTGCCGACCTGGCACGGGTTCTCCTTCCTATGGGTGTTGCTGTCCATCAGTATGCAGACGACACTCAGGCCCTCGTTCATGGCCCAGCGGAAGCGGCTTCCTCTCTGGTTGAGAGTATTCTTGATGCAACATCTGCCCTTGGTCTCTGGATGTCCTCTAATCGCCTCCGACTCAACTCTGCTAAGACCCAGTTCATCTGGCTTGGTGGTCGTGCTCAGCTGGCAAAGATTGATTCATCATCCTTACGCCAGAGGTTTCCGGACATTCTATTCTGTTCCAAAGTCCGTGATCTTGGGGTTGTTCTGGACCGGGAACTCTCCTTGACCGATCATGTTAACAGTGTCTCCCGCTCATGCTTTTACCACCTTCGTCAGCTTCGCACCATCCGCTGCTCCCTCTCATTTCATGCCGTTACCACTCTAATTCATGCCCTTATCAGCACCAGGGTGGACTTTGGTAACGCTATCTTTGCTGGACTCTCACTTGCTAATATTTTCAAGCTTCAATCTGTTCTCAATGCTTCTGCCCGTCTTATTGGAGGCGTCCCCAGGTATGGCCATATAACTTCCTTTATACGGGACACTCTACACTGGCTTCCCATTCAGCAGCGTATCCAGTTCAAGATCCTAACGCTTATGCGTAATTGTCTTGTTGGCTCTGCTCCATCATATCTTAGGGACTTCTGCATTTCGGTCTCCTTGGTTCCAGGCCGTAGCACTCTCCGGTCGGCCTCCCTTGGAGTTCTGACTGTCCCTCGTATGCGCACTGCTACAGCGCAGTCTAGAAGCTTTGCCTATGTTGAACCCAATAGCTGGAATCGCCTTTCCCGAGAGCTCCGGCTAGTATTCCTCAGTTTGTCTCTTCCGCAGTTTCGCAAGCGCCTGAAGTCTGTATTATTTGCCAGTGGTCTCACTGGTTCGGGTCGGGAGCGCTTCTGATGAGTCTATTCTTGAAGTGGCGCTTTATAAATGTCAGATTACAATTACAATTACAATTACAATTAGAGATGATAATGCTCAACTGGATTCATATCAGCTACTGTTCCGAGAGATTACGGGATCCATGTTGTAGGCCTATGAAGGATATAGGCCTACTGTATATAAGCCTATGCTTCACGACATAATTACACTGCTGAATATCCTGCTTAATTGTAAAAGCTAATAGCGTAAGCCACGGTACAGAATATATATATATTTTATTGTACCTCTTCTAGCACCCGCCTATAATTAAATCTATAACATGGACCATCCTATTAGCGGAACACTGCTGTTCCTGATGGGTTCAAACATCATGCAGATTTACGTCCAAAAATACATACAAAATCCACTCACACATGCAACATTACATATATATGTACCTATGCACACATACACCCATATACATATATAATTTTGCATACATAAATAGATACATACATACATGCATATATACATGCATCGATACGTATATACATACATACATATGCAAGTACACAAATACACCCAAACACATACATGCATGCATACATAAATACACACATACATGGAAAAGTGGAAAGCGATACTGACGGAGTTCGACCCTCGGCATGCAGAGGACCCACCCAAGCTTATCATTCTCAGGGAGGCAGACATCCTGAAGTACTGGTGCGCATCCGTCAAAGACGGCCATCGCCTCGAGGCAGACGCGATATTGTTACTGGACGCTGAACCTGGAAGAGAGATTTGAAGCTTAAGGAGGCCACGAAGAAATCTCAAACACCTGCAGAAGTTAACGAAACAGGGCTCGGGCTTCAGACTGAAGCGCTATGTTGCAATGGACCTGTAAATTGCCTAGTAACCCTCATTCAGGGAGCGCTCACAGATCTCACTACCAAAATGCATACCGGCAAACCAATAATACTTTGGATCTTTGACAAAAGAAGACTTCTGATTGGTCAGTGTAACGAGCAGTGATTGGTTAATCTTGATCCAACTTTAACAAACAATCCGTCATTTCTATGAGGTTCATGTATTCGTACCGTAACCAACGTGAAATTAAAAGTCATCCATCTGAGGATGTTGATTTTCAAAGCTAAATACATTCTCTGTAACACAATATAGAATTAACTGTATTAGCTCTAAAGCTGAATAAAGGAAACAGAACTGGAAGTTGAAGAAACGCAGAATTTCTTGGTGATTCCAAAGTTTTGCACAACATTGTATTTGGATTAAAATTATTTATTAATAAATGTATGCACTAGTTTGTTGACATCGTGTGGCTTTCAGGGGCGTTGGTTTCGACATCTTAACATCTTATCTTAACCGATTAGCAGTAATATTTTCCAATGTTCAACTACAACTTATGGTATCAAAGGCCGTTGACGTCGATTGGAAAAATTTTGAACAATTTTCATTTGGTGGACATATTATCAGCGATTGAACGAAAATGAAAGATATATAACGCTAAAAAGAAACCATAAAAAGTGTCTAAGCGATAGCTAATAACACTGGACAACAAATTTTTACAAAAGTCATGTTACTGAAATGAAATTAGTCAGTTCTTATCAATTTGTATGTGCTGAACACGAATATGACAGTGAAAATGCCGAATTGGCTCTAGTTTTTTTGTAATCTGAAATGAAGTAATTTTATATCGCACAATGCATGCCAATAGAGATACACTTACAGCTAATATTTGTAAAAACCAGGTCATAGACTAGTTCTTAGATTTTTTTGCCTGTCTCTTGTACAGCTGTTCGGGAGCATCTCTGCGGAGTGTCCAGCAGTAGTCAGCCAACATTGTAGTGGACCATTTTCCCTGGTACCTTTGCTCCATTGTTGCGATATCTTGATGAAAACGTTCGCCATGTTCGTCACTAACCATATCACAGTTGTCAGGGAAGAAATCCAGATGGGAATGAAGGAAATGCATCTTCAGAGACATATTGCAGCGAAATTTCTGGTACTGCTTGAGCATATCTTCTACTAGTTCCTTGTAGTTTTCTGCCCTAACATTCCCCAGAAAGTCTGTAGACACTAGACGAAAAGCATTCCATGCTTGTTTCGCATCACCCTCCAGCAAGTTGTTGAAGCGGTCATCTTTGAAGAGTTCTCTAATCTGAGGACCCACAAAAACTCCCTCTTTAATCTTTGCTTCGCTGAGTCGAGGGAATTTTTCATGCAGGTATCGAAAAGCTGGCGAAGTGCGGTCCATGGCTTTCACGAAGTTCTTCACCAAACCTAGTTTGATGTGAAGGGGTGGTAGTAGGATTTTGTGAGCCTCGACCAGAGCTGGGTGCTGGATATTCTTCTGTCCAACTGCCATGTTTTGTCTGGGAGTCCATTCCTTCCGCACGTAGTGCAACTCTCTTGCTCGGCTATCCCACTCACACAAGAAACACATATATTTTGTATATCCTTGCTGCAGTCCCATTAAAATGGCAACTACCTTCAAATCACCACACAGGTGCCAATTGTACCTGTTATAGTCAATGGAATGCAGTAGCTGTTTTAGGTTATCGTATGTCTCTTTCATGTGGACAGCATGCGCTAATGGAATAGATGGAAGACGGTTTCCATTGTGCAAAAGCACAGCCTTAAGACTCAGTGTTGAAGAGTCTACAAAGAGTCTCCATTCTTGTGAGTCATGAGTGATCTGTAAGGCATTCATGAGGTCGTCAATATTGGAACAGAATACCAGATTACCTTCCTTCATAAAGAAAGGTTCCAACTGCTGATGGCGCTTTCTATATGAAGTAATTGTGACATCTTCTTCTAGAAGATTCCATTGTTGGAGTCTTGATCCTAGCAATTCTGCCTTGTTTTTGGATAAGTCCAAATCACGAACAAGGTCATTTAGTTCTTCCTGTGTTATTCTGTGTGGGGTTGATGATGCACCACAGTGAAAATCGGAATCACTGCACGCTGACGGACCAGGAGAAGAACATGTCGGCTCACCCTTGTCCTCATCAGATGAATCAAGGAAAATATATTCTGCTGGAGGTTCTGGAATAGGAAGTCCATCACCATGTGGAACTGGTCTCAATGCTGACGGAATGTTTGGGTAGACTATTGTCGACTTCTTTTGCTTCGTTATTCCACCGGAAAGAGGAGGAACCAAGCAGAAGTAACAGTCATCTACGTGGTTGCTTTGCTCTCTCCACACCATGGGAACTGCAAACGGCATTGATGGTCTTTTGCCATTCAACCACTGTGAAAGCTGTGTTGTACATGTAGCACAGCATATATGCGGGGCCCATGGCTTGTCTTGGTCACCAACCTTGCATTCGAAGTAAGCATGATATGCCTTCTTGACTTGATAAGTGATACTTTTCTTCTGGTTGGCAAATGTCACTTCCCCACAAATGTAACAAAAGTTGTCCACAGTATTTACGCACTTCCGAGGCATTACTGTTCTGTATTGTATCTAAATGGATAAAGTAATAATAGTTTTATAAAACAGTAACTTAAACTGTCTCGCACAAAGTCTGTAATATTGTAAATGCTCAACCGTTCCGCCTCGCTTTATATAGTACACTGCTGACGTCATCTTACGTCAGCAGCCGACTGGCTGTAGTTTTACATTGCATCAGAAAATGACGTAATCAACTGTGCATGATGTGTCCATGATGGGATTATGCAATGAGGTGCAATATTACATCATTCTAGACTTATTTAGGATATTGTCGCAGTCCTACTGCATAAATTTACATGGTGAAACATAAAAAAATGAACTATATGAAATATTTTCAAAACGAGAGCCAATAAAAAATTGTTATGGTTATATTCGTGTTCAGCACACCAAGATGCTACACATTAGGGCCTTTTCCAGTCAGTAACGATTTCTATGTTGACCAGTGTAATTTTTTATCAATATTCTATCTAACTCTGCTTAAACACCTTTAAATCGCTTTCTTCAATGGATGGAGGAGGAGGGCAACGCTAATTATCCTTGTTATGACAAAGCATCGTTAAACAGAACTGCACAAATATGCAGGCCTCTCTACAAAGCATAATGATGACGACGACGACAGTGATGATGATCAAAACAATGGGCAAAGCTGTTTCCTGATGTACGAGATACTGCCAAGGAACCTCCCTTCCTAAGGCGGTTACTGTGAAGAGACCTTGAGCAAGTCCTTCACTCACAGTTGCTCAGCATCATCCATGCTCTGTCGCATGGTCGTGTGGGCGTTTATGATTTATTCTATTATTATTATTACTATTATTATTATTATTATTACTCTTACTATTATTATTATTATTATTATTATTATTATTATTATTATTATTATTATTATTTTATTATTTATGCCCAAGGTACATATATCCCCTCGGGCTTATAAAAAAACGCTCCGGAGAAAGAATCGTCAAGTTTCGGTATACAGAAGGTGCTTCAGAAGCCGACAGCATTACACTGGATCACACGAAAACATTTTTCGCCTGCTACTAGGCATGTGTTATGTGTACTACACTAAATCGAATCTGCTGATTCCTAATCTGAAGTCAGATTTTGTGTAGCACGTCAGGATCTTAAGATATGCAGCATACATGCTAATAATTATGCAAACTCTTTACAGAACTAGTATTTCCTTATCACTGTGTAATTATGCAAACTCAGAGTATTCATAACAAGAAACAAAATGTTATTCTTTTATAACTTGAAATTAAAATGTTTTAAAATGTAATATGAATATATGTATGTTACTCAGATGAAAGCATACATTTCGAAATTTTGTCTCTAGCTTAACTCTATACGAGTTCAAAAGTGCTTTAGACACTTACTCTTGCGCTTGTGAGTGGCCGCTGTTGCCCGCTGCAGAAACCAGCAGTAATCGCCCATCATGTTGGAATTGCAGTGGCCCTGATATCTTGCTTCAAAAGTGGAGATGTCTTGATGGAATCTCTCTCCATGCTCATCGCTTACATCACCCAAGTTTGGTGGGGAAAAATCCAGATGGGAATGTAAGAAATGTATTTTTAGTGACATCCGGCAGCCGAGTTGCTTATATGCTGTTAGCATGTTGCTAACGAGTTCAGCATAGTTCTCAGCTCGGTGATTCCCAAGGAAGTTTTGCACAACCAACGTACATGCATCCCAAGCGGCAAATTCCAGTGGGTTGAGCTTGGTTCTAAATACAGTATCACGCATTAGTTCGCGGATTTCTGGCCCGTTAAACATTCCTGCCTTCAGCTTAGCATCAGTTTTGACGGCTCCAAATTTATCTCTCAGATACTGGAAGCCTTGTCCAGTACGATCCATTGCCACTACGAAATTCGTCATGAGGCCCAGTTTAATGTGAAGTGGTGGTAAGTACACTTTCAATGGATCAACCAATGGTTCGTGTTGCACGTTGTGCCGACCAACAATGTGCTCAGATCTAGGAGGCCACAGTTTCACTTTGTAATGGTTGCTGTCATCACGACTGTTCCACAAGCACAAAAAGCACATATGTTTTGTGTACCCCAGCTGTAGGCCTAGAATAAGTGCTACCACTTTGAGGTCCGCACAGATGTTCCATTTGGGGTCTGAGTAGTTGATCACTTTCAAAATGAGTTTCATTGAATCATATGTCTCTTTGAGGCCTACAGCGTGAGCTATAGGAACAGACGGCTTTTCGTTACCATTGTGCACCAACACAGCTTTCAAGCTCGCTTGGCTGGAATCTATGAACAGTCTCCACTGATCAGGAACGTATTCGCAACCTAAATTCAGCATGAGACCGTTCACGTCAGTACAGAAACAGATATCATTTTCCAGTTTGTAATATGTAGCTAACTGTTTGTGACGATAACGGAAGTGTGATGTTGTGGTACCTTTTTGAAGCAAGTTCCACTACCCTAGTCTGGAGGCTAACAGTTCATATTTCTCCTTTGACAAAGATAGGTCCCTCACCAGATCATCTAACTCACCTTGCCTTATCAAATGCGGCCTACCCTCTTCCAAATCTTGATCACTGGATTCATAAACAGTAACGTCATCTTCTGTATTACCATCACAACTGTCCGTTTCATCAGCACCCGCAGCAGGCGGAAATGGTACTGGATTCTCTTCATCATGCGGCACTGGCTTTAAAGCGGACTCGCAATCAGGATAAACGATTTTAGACTTATTTTTCTTTGAAAATCCAGCAACTTTAGTAATGCAGAAATAATAGTCTGCATGATGATTTCTTGGCTCGCGCCACACCATAGGCACAGCAAACGGCATTGAATTCCTTTTGCCATTCAACCACTGTGTAAGCCCAGAGTAGCACACGGTGCAGCAGACATGAGGTGCCCAACTTTTATCCTGGTCTCCGACTTGACATCCAAAATAAGCAATCATCACTCTCTTAGTTAACTTCTTGCGCTGGTCACAAAGAGTATATTTACCACAAACATAGCAAAAATTGTCTGGATGGTTAACACAGCCTCGCCTATTCATTTCAAAATTAAATCTCACACACTAGCTACAGCTATATAAGAAAACTTCACCTTCGTTCTACGCAATCTCGCCTTATATACTGGTATTGATGCTGACGTCAGCTCGCTGACATGCCCAATCATGTCTAGCGGCTGCTGCAGGCTTGCTGTTAGAAATATTTCAGGCGACACTTGCAGGCATGCACGTATCACTGGCAGCAATCGTGGAGCCTCGCCTATTCATTTCAAAATTAAATCTCACACACTAGCTACAGCTATATAA
Source organism: Norana najaformis (assembly GCA_964023275.1). Classification (NCBI taxonomy): domain Eukaryota; kingdom Metazoa; phylum Annelida; class Clitellata; order Crassiclitellata; family Hormogastridae; genus Norana; species Norana najaformis. The sequence continues at coordinate 26,390,419 of OZ029923.1, forward strand.
GAAAACTTCACCTTCGTTCTACGCAATCTCGCCTTATATACTGGTATTGATGCTGACGTCAGCTCGCTGACATGCCCAATCATGTCTAGCGGCTGCTGCAGGCTTGCTGTTAGAAATATTTCAGGCGACACTTGCAGGCATGCACGTATCACTGGCAGCAATCGTGGAGCCTCGCCTATTCATTTCAAAATTAAATCTCACACACTAGCTACAGCTATATAAGAAAACTTCACCTTCGTTCTACGCAATCTCGCCTTATATACTGGTATTGATGCTGACGTCAGCTCGCTGACATGCCCAATCATGTCTAGCGGCTGCTGCAGGCTTGCTGTTAGAAATATTTCAGGCGACACTTGCAGGCATGCACGTATCACTGGCAGCAATCGTGGAGACACATACAACAGAATGTACAGACATAACCGAAAACGAGTCCTTACGTCATTACTTGAATGCATGCGTAACTTAAAATCTAGACGTGCTGGGCAGATTCTGACTTCATATTTGGAATCAACACATTTGAATCAATATAAGGCACATGCATTACTTTCAGTAGCAAAATCGTTGTGATCCAGTGTTATTAATATTATTATTATTTTCATTATTATTATTGTCATGATCATGATCATCATCATCATCTAGTTTCATTTATACCCACTGGACCATGTTCCAACGTTGAAGAAAAGTTAGTAAGCCACGTGTAAACTGTCTTTCTTACTCAATCGAACACAAACTACGAGATTTATATAATCAACTTACGAAACATTTCTTCTTCTCACTGCTTCAACCTTGACAGTTGCCACAATTGTGTCCTATCTTATACGTCTATATACCTCACACACCTTAACTACTGTGCACACATGCATATATACATTAGGTATACGATCGCACCCTATCCTATAAACGTCAACCTTCACTAGGTAACATAACACATCGTGCTTAAATTACACTGGTCAACATAGAAATCGTTACTGACTGGAAAAGGCCCTAATGTGTAGCATCTTGGTGTGCTGAACACGAATATAACCATAAAAAATTTTTATTCGCTCTCATTTTGAAAATATTTCATATAGTTCATTTTTTATGTTTCACCATGTAAATTTATGCAGTAGGACTGCGACAATATCCTAAATAAGTCTAGAATGATGTAATATTGCACCTCATTGCATAATCCCATCATGGACACATCATGCACAGTTGATTACGTCATTTTCTGATGCAATGTAAAACTACAGCCAGTCGGCTGCTGACGTAAGATGACGTCAGCAGTGTACTATATAAAGCGAGTCGGAACGGTTGAGCATTTACAATATTACAGACTTTGTGCGAGACAGTTTAAGTTACTGTTTTATAAAACTATTATTACTTTATCCATTTAGATACAATACAGAACAGTAATGCCTCGGAAGTGCGTAAATACTGTGGACAACTTTTGTTACATTTGTGGGGAAGTGACATTTGCCAACCAGAAGAAAAGTATCACTTATCAAGTCAAGAAGGCATATCATGCTTACTTCGAATGCAAGGTTGGTGACCAAGACAAGCCATGGGCCCCGCATATATGCTGTGCTACATGTACAACACAGCTTTCACAGTGGTTGAATGGCAAAAGACCATCAATGCCGTTTGCAGTTCCCATGGTGTGGAGAGAGCAAAGCAATCACTTAGATGACTGTTACTTCTGCTTGGTTCCTCCTCTTTCCGGTGGAATAACGAAGCAAAAGAAGTCGACAATAGTCTACCCAAACATTCCGTCAGCATTGAGACCAGTTCCACATGGTGATGGACTTCCTATTCCAGAACCTCCAGCAGAATATATTTTCCTTGATTCATCTGATGAGGACAAGGGTGAGCCGACATGTTCTTCTCCTGGTCCGTCAGCGTGCAGTGATCCCGATTTTCACTGTGGTGCATCATCAACCCCACACAGAATAACACAGGAAGAACTAAATGACCTTGTTCGTGATTTGGACTTATCCAAAAACAAGGCAGAATTGCTAGGATCAAGACTCCAACAATGGAATCTTCTAGAAGAAGATGTCACAATTACTTCATATAGAAAGCGCCATCAGCAGTTGGAACCTTTCTTTATGAAGGAAGGTAATCTGGTATTCTGTTCCAATATTGACGACCTCATGAATGCCTTACAGATCACTCATGACCCACAAGAATGGAGACTCTTTGTAGACTCTTCAACACTGAGTCTTAAGGCTGTGCTTTTGCACAATGGAAACCGTCTTCCATCTATTCCATTAGCGCATGCTGTCCACATGAAAGAGACATACGATAACCTAAAACAGCTACTGCATTCCATTGACTATAACAGGTACAAATGGCACCTGTGTGGTGATTTGAAGGTAGTTGCCATTTTAATGGGACTGCAGCAAGGATATACAAAATATATGTGTTTCTTGTGTGAGTGGGATAGCCGAGCAAGAGAGTTGCACTACGTGCGGAAGGAATGGACTCCCAGACAAAACATGGCAGTTGGACAGAAGAATATCCAGCACCCAGCTCTGGTCGAGGCTCACAAAATCCTACTACCACCCCTTCACATCAAACTAGGTTTGGTGAAGAACTTCGTGAAAGCCATGGACCGCACTTCGCCAGCTTTCCGATACCTGCATGAAAAATTCCCTCGACTCAGCGAAGCAAAGATTAAAGAGGGAGTTTTTGTGGGTCCTCAGATTAGAGAACTCTTCAAGGATGACCGCTTCAACAACTTGCTGGAGGGTGATGCGAAACAAGCATGGAATGCTTTTCGTCTAGTGTCTACAGACTTTCTGGGAAATGTTAGGGCAGAAAACTACAAGGAACTAGTAGAAGACATGCTCAAGCAGTACCAGAAATTTCGCTGCAATATGTCTCTGAAGATGCATTTCCTTCATTCCCATCTGGATTTCTTCCCTGACAACTGTGATATGGTTAGTGACGAACATGGCGAACGTTTTCATCAAGATATCGCAACAATGGAGCAAAGGTACCAGGGAAAATGGTCCACTACAATGTTGGCTGACTACTGCTGGACACTCCGCAGAGATGCTCCCGAACAGCTGTACAAGAGACAGGCAAAAAAATCTAAGAACTAGTCTATGACCTGGTTTTTACAAATATTAACTGTAAGTGTATCACTATTGGCATGCATTGTGCGATATAAAATTACTTCATTTCAGATTACAAAAAAACTAGAGCCAATTCGGCATTTTCACTGTCATATTCGTGTTCAGCACATACAAATTGATAAGAACTGACTAATTTCATTTCAGTAACATGACTTTTGTAAAAATTTGTTGTCCAGTGTTACCTTTATCCCTGAATGTCAAGCTGACAAATTTTCTTTTAAAATAAACTTCCACCCTCACAAACACAACCGATCATCATCCCAATAATGCATTATTATCTACCTTCATTATATATGCATTATTATTTACCTTCGCTCAACCCGCTCCTCTTCTGCCCTAACACTTCTTCCGCTGTCTCTCTGCCTGACGTTTGGAGCTTGATCTGGAACCGAACCCTTTTGCCTATCGATTTTGTCTTGACTGAGCGCCTGTGAATAAGCTGGTCCCAGTGGCGCGGCTTTCGCTGGGCGCTGTAGAAATCTCGGAATTACGATTACGATCTACTAGAAATATCACAATCTTGACAAAAACATCAGCAGCTGTATTCAAACGCCCTTTCTTATAATGTATTACGATGTCAAAAGTTTGTAACGCTAATGCCCACCGTACCAATTTGGCAGACTTCTAGATTCGATTAAATAAGTGAGTGGGGATCCATTCACAGTTTCCTTTAATTTGTTCAGTGCCCAATCTATGGCATAAGCCTCCTTCTCAACAGTAGCCTATCGTTTTGGGGTAGCATCAATGTCTATCGGATCCATAATTGTGACATCGTTTCATCTCACTTCTCCTTATACCCAGATTTAAACATTACTTGTTTTAACCTATCAGACGACATTTTCTTTATATCATTTTGCTTTTCCGTCGATAACCGCCCCATCTTACTTGTTTACTTCAAGTACTATCAGCCTCTGAAAGTCACCTTTACGGAGGGTGGTTTTTTTTGTGCTCAACAAATAAATTTTATACCTGTCCCCGTTTTCTGCGTAGTTTCACCTGTGCGTCTTCGACCACGTCCACATCTGTTCTCGTTCTTTCATCAATCATCAATCTTCCGTTGCCTCGCCTTGTTTTCTCTGCGGTTTCAAATTCTTCTCTTCGTCTTTATCCACGTTCCTTCTTCACATTCGTCGGTTTCCTCAACTCGTTCCCTCTTCAGTTGGGACATCGTATCCCACCGCTCTAACCATCAAATGTAAACCGTCCTTTTACTCAATCGAACACAAACTACGAGATTTAAGTGTATATTGCCAACTCACAAAACATCCCTTCTTCTCACTGCTTCAACCTAGACAGTTACCACAAATGTATCCTATCTTATACGTCTATATACCTCACACATCTTTACTACTGTGCCCCCATGCATACATACATCAGGTGTACGATTGCACCCTATCCCATAAACGTCAGGCTTCGCTAGCTAACATAATACATCGTGCTTACAACACGCTTCTTTGATTCTGAATGGCTAAACTTCGTAGATGTATGGCGTGGCGCGCACATGTAAACCTCCAAAACTTCTAAGCGTCACATAAAAGCTCCGCCAGGGTGACCAGCTTATTTATCTTATTTAAAACATAACCATAGCATAACCACCGATGTCCATTCAACCCACGTTTTGGAGAAGGCATGCCCTCTCTATCCAAACGGTCAAAGCGCGGACAATTTTGTACCATCTGCTTCTGCTCCATGTCTCCTCTAATAACTGATCGAACTATAATGAATTCATTACACGACTTGATGCTATCGATTATAAATTGTTTTATAGACAGAAAGCGCCATGGGTGGGGTGTACACCCAAAACGCTTTGAATAAATGTTCAAATTGTAACCGTAATCTCGAGATTTCTTCATCGCTCAAAAAAGGTAAGTCGCGGGAACCAGCTTATTCACAGGCTCTCAATCAAGATAAAATCGTTCAGCATATCCTACAGGTCAGGTTCGGTTCCAGGTCAAGATCCAAGGGTCAGACAGGAAGTCAGACGGCAACAGTGGTTGGTGTTTAGAATCGGAGCGGAGAGAGAGAAAGAGTAGAAGATGAGAACATGCAGACACATACAACCCACCTGACCCCAATATCACATACTGTCGCATTAAAGCTGCGCATGTAACAGACGCCTAGTCATTTTGTTCTCTGGGCTGTGCTTCTCTGGGTCATCGTTTTATATAATATACTAGAGAGAGCGAGAGAGAGAGATAGGGAGAGAGAGAGGGAGAGACACAGACAGACAGACAGAAAGATTTTATGCTCTGACACAGCTGAACTATATAGGTCATACAGACCATATGACATGTCCTACACTGTAGTATACATGCCACCCATCATAATAGACCTATGTGTACTAGTCTCTTATATACATACATATACTTACATAAATATATACATATATATACATATATGTATCTATGTGTACCTGTTTACATGCCTCCGAATTAAGGTCTATGAGTTTGAAGCTTAAGCACAATTAACTCCTATGTTATAATTATATTATATTTGGACATATATTGTATATTTGTTGTATATATATACACATATATGCATTGCATTGACTATAGGCGAGTGTGTACATAATAGAAACTTATTTCACACCTATAAAGATAAAGGTACAGAGCAAAAACCAGGTAACCGGATATATAGTGCAGAAAGGGTGCGATTTGTAGAGGACAAAATAACCCCCACCCAAGTGGTTCAGACTGAACCACGGAATATATAGTTACTGTGTATATTTCGCTCTTGCCCGCCCTTAGGTCATCCAATTCACTGCCGCCGAAGCACAGATCGCACTCAGAGTGGCTGTTACCCTGCATGGAAAAGGTGATGGTAAGACGCTTGTTTATACACTTTTGTAGAAACACACCAGAAGTGTGGTCCAGATGAGGGTTAGGGTTAGGGATCCACCTCCGGCTGAAGCGAAAACAAAACCGCATCAATTCTACAGCTTGCGTTCGTAGTCATTTTACTGATCCCGAAAGGATGGAGGACTGGGTTGTTCGATGAATGGCTATTTGGGCTTGATGTTGTTTCAGTTCGCTTGAGCAACAGCATGCCCAAACGGCGTGACAAGGTGGAAGGATGGCTGGTAAGGTGGCAACTGGGTGGCACCGTGACAGACTGCGTTGCACGGTGACATTTTGAATGGGCGACACTGCATTATCATGGAAATGTTGGTTTCTTTTCTCTGCCTTTGGGCGTAAGAGAAGGAAATGTACATGTTTTTTTGATTACGACCGTATGGCTTCGACCCTGCTCATTTTTCGTTGAATTTATTAGGTGAGATTGCCCGTTTGAATGGGCGGCATGCCATTTAATGTTAAGGTGTACGGACCGTTCTAACCCGAAATTCAAATCTCTGAAATAAGCCACGACCGGGAATCGAACCGGAGATCCTCGTGCTCAGAGGCCTTGACGTGTACGCGTAGCTAACCGGACTAATGTTCAATGTCCTAAAAGCAGAAAATGAATATTTGAAAACTGTAATTGCACAGATTTCAAGCAAAAACAACATTTCACGAGACGTGATTTTAGCGAAAAGCGAGGAGCACCGCTGAAAGGCGCTACATAAATGCCCAACCAGCTACATCTGACTCTAGAAGGTCGTTCTGCAGATCTGAATTCTGCCTTCAGTCAGTCCGACGTAGAGTCTTTCGGTAGCGACATCTAGAAACATAGGATTCGGTTGTCCTTTGCCGCCCAGCTCGTGTTTATCGACCAAGTTCCGCATGAAGTTCAGACCCGAATCGAGCAGTGTGGTTGACCCTTTGGTTGACCCGGTCGGCGACGATCACATGACCGAGTGGCGCCGTCGCAAGGCAGCACGGCTCGTTGAGGTCGCCGTCGCCGTCGCCAGGTTCGCCACCGAAGTCCGCGGTCATCAATGTCATAGACGACGTGGTTGGACGCAGACGACCATTGAGCCTGAGTCCCTTTGGACGAAGTGTCGGGGATGTCGAGGGTGATTTCGCTCCTCCTCTTGGCGGTGACCTTACACAAGGTCAACCGGTCGATCGTCCGCAGCGTCTTTCCGCTCTGGTCATACTCGAAGATCTTGCCTCTGCTGCCGATGCTTGTGACGGACAGTCCGACATAGTTATTGGACAGCTTCCAGTGGGTTAGCAGCTTGCCGTCGGTGTCGAGGCGGTAGATGCAGGTGTTCGCAGTGTTGGCAACGTAGAGGGCTAGGCTCGTAGGACACGCTGACAGGTCGGAGGCCAAGGTTACGAGCATCGGGGTCATATAACGGAGCAGAGTGAGGTGAGGTTGGGCAGAGAAGTAGCTCGCGTGGTACACCTCTATGTAATGACTGCTGGCCCGAATGACTTAGATGCGGTCAGCAAGGACGGTCAGAGGAGGGGTCGTCGATGGCATGATTGAGCGGCGGAGGATAGGAGAGAAAGATCTTCGGGTCATTGTAGCGACTCCCCTCTCACCGTATCCTCCACTCTTCACTCTTACGCATTCATTTAAAGTGCGCAGTAGAGAGGGTATCGCGGCAGCTAGCAGGGATCTACCATCTCTCACAAAATTTGCCTCCGACGTCCACACAGTTCGATACACAACGACCTTTGGCAGTCTCTGTTCCCAGCCGCACTTAGCCAAGACGATCCACAGTTTGCCCTCAGCTTTGTTTCCAATTGTAGAAACCAACACTCTGCTTCTCTAATTTTAACGAGTCATCAGACCGACCGTTGACATCGCCGTCACTTCAATACGAGACTCGGAGTTTGCGAGTGTCCTCACGATGAGAGGACCTTCCGATTCACCGCCAGACGCAAAACTGATCTTTCGGGCGCGAAAAGTAGCGTCCTCCGGATTCCTCCCGCCTGTAGAGTAGGTCTGTCCAGCGCTACACTGGCTCAGTGTAGCACCATCACACAGTCCGCGTCAGTTTAACGTTCCCCTTCCCATATTCCCGATGCCATCGCCTTTCCCCCACATATACATATATACATATAACAATACTGGCCGTAGTTAGACGTAAATATAAATCTAAAATGCTGGCCACTCAGTACATCTACTTACAATCTAAAGTCTCTAGACTACGCATGCAAACATATATCCACATCTATATCTATATAAATATCCATCACAGTTAGTGAATCATGCGCTTATCTAAGACAGGATGTGGGCCTACAGGGGAATCGCTACAGTCATCTGCCACTACAGACGAATATACATGCATATTATGGTCATATGCAAAGCGGAGGTTTCAGCAATTGGTTTCTCGGTCGGTCGGTTGGCCGGTCATTCATGAGACTGAGGCCGTCAGTCAGTCAGTCAGTCAGTCAGTCAGTCAGTCAGTCACTCACTCACTCACTCGCTCACTCGCTCACTCGCTCACTCGCTCACTCGCTCACTCGCTCAGTCACTCAGTCCCTCAGTCACTCAGTCACTCAGTCACTCAGTCAGTCAGTCAGTAGTCAGTTATTCAGTCAGTCAGTCAGCCAATCAGTAAACCAGTCAGTCAGTAAATCAGTCAGTCAGTCAGTCAGTCATTTATTAACGAACTGAGAATGGAAGAGTGATTTAGTGAGATAAAAGAGGAGACAAAAAGCAGCGACAGAAACAGACTAAATGATTCTTACCTCTATCGTTGTTCAGTTGAAATTCAATCTCGCCCATTACGTTCGCCCTGTCCTCCTGCAGAAAGTTTTCCGGAGAGTAGATGAACGACACACTTCCGAAGTTGACCGTTGCTATCTTGCGCTCGAGTACCAATAGACGAGCGTCATCCTGGACCTCAAAGAGGACCTGGTTCAGGCCGCCTTCGTCCCTGGTCTCCACCGCTTTCTGGATCGTCTTCGTGAGGCTGTCCATCTGTCCGATGTATAGCTTCGTGTCCTGTCTCACTGCGCCGCTCTCCTGCAGCTGCTCCTTCTTCATCGACTCGAGCTTCCACAGCAGCTCCTTCTCGGTCCTGTCGATCGCTCGGCGTCTCTCCGTTGCCATTCGCTTGACCTCTCTCTCATTTGCTTCAATCCTCTCGGTGAAGACCGCTTCGTCGATCCCCGTCTGGTTCAGCTTCTCAAGAAAGGCGACAGAATGTTCTCTCAAAGTCCGGACGTATTCTGCAAGATTCCGGCGCAATGACCCAGTTTCCCGTCTTCCATCGCCGCAACTGGACTCCAGCTGATGTCGTGCCTCGACCTCCGTTAGAAGAGACGCTGAAACACCTGTCTCACCGGACCATCTACACAACCGGTAGGCTGACAAAGAGCCGAGTTGTCACCGCTTTCCATGTAGTCAATCCGCTCAACGATGCAGCAGTCATTTGAGCTTGCACTGTTTACCAAGGAAGGACAAGGAGAGGCAGAGGTGGAGTAACCGGAGGAAGGAAGAGAAGGAGGAACGGTCAGTCTCGAGGATAAAATCGCAGCGGTGTCTCGGATTCGAAGTTGATCTTTCTCGACGTCGGAGAAAACTTAGGAGGCGCTTGCTGGGTGTTCTTCGAGTACATTCTGGTGTATGACAGGAAGCCTTTGTTGTCATCAGAGGCGAAGGGTAGGCTAGCGGGTGAACAGATGGGACAGACAGAATGACCCTCGGACAGCGGGAAGCAACGGGAGCACAACTGATGAGAACATTCTAACCTGATAACACGTTGTTTCGCAAGGGAAATATTGCAAGTGTAACAATTGGACGATTTAGACGTGTCGGCCATCTGTAAGCAAACGCAATAAATAACACAACAGAAACAATTACATGCATATATATGTCCGAATGTGTGTATGTTCGAATATACATGTGTGTACGCATATATAATTATGTAATTATATATGCATATGCACATATTCAGACATATATTCATTCAGACATACAAGCAGGCATACATGCATTGAATACATGCTTAGATATATGTGTGTGTGTATAAAGACAGACAAGTAAATTTTTATTATTAATATTATTATTATCCTAGTAGAAGGCTGCAGTTTGATTTAGCTATGTTAGTCAATTTCCTCGAAGCAACTTATGTATATTTATGCCCAAGGTACTTATGATCCCTCGGGGCTTATAAAAAACGCTCCGGAGAAAGAATCGTCCGGGTTGGCTAAAACTCGTCAAGTTTCGGCATACAGAAGGTGCTTCGGAAGCCGACAGCATTATTAATATTATTATTATTTTCATTATTATTATTGTCATGATCATGATCATCATGATCATCATCATCAGCATCATCATCATCATCTAGTTTCATTTATACCCAGAGGACCATGTTCCAACGCGAAGAAAAGTTAGTAAGACACGTGTAAACTGTCTTTCTTACTCAATCGAACACAAACTAATAGTTAGAGCAAGTATAAAAGTAACCAAAATACATTTGAAAGAAATGGACTAAAAATTGCTAAATCATCAGAACTGTTTACAAGTTTTTTGCCGTTCTCAAGATCAGCTCAAATAGGAGATACAATTAGCATTAAACTGATAATAATAGGTCCTTAGATTTACTTATATTTTGGGGATTCTTTCATCATTTCTATTTTGCAGTTGCTTTAGATTGTTTTTCAGATAATAACAGACTTAACAATTTTTATGGTTAATATCAGGTACCGATTTCAGACAGGGTGCTGTTTATTTGAACCTGCTGTGTATTGTGGTGTGCTAAAAGGGGCGGAGTTAGTGTTTAAGCTTCTTACCGGGTTTGATTAACACGGTTATACTGTGTAGCTTGCCTAGTGTTGTATGAATACTTGCTGCATAGAAGTTGAGAAATTGTATTGGGTGAAATAGGTGTTACCTTTAATGACTCCTATGCCCGAGCTGCTTTGAATCGATTGTCTTATAACGAGCATGATGGCCACGATCAAGGGTAGGAGGATGTGATGAAAGAGTTCAAATTAGCTCCAAACGAATGTCAAGTGAAATCTACGAATGCGAGAGAATTGCCTGAGTAAACGTTACACTATTCAATACGCGTTTGATTCGTAGTAGCAGACAGGTGAATCATGACTTTGGCAGATTTGATGGTAGCAGACAGGTTAGCAGAATCTTTGCCACCTGGGCTATTGCAATTTGTTTTGATCAAAGAGGGAAGTGATTGGTTTACATCAGATATGATTTCAGATTTAGCTTACATTCATGTAAACACCAAAATTGATTATGTCTATGCACCCAAGATAGGGTTTGAAAAATGTAAAGCTCAAGAAGCCAATGCCGGCTACATTACTCTGATAGTAAGTAGTAAGTATATAGTAAGGGTTAAAGTAATAGAACGCAAGAAAACAAGGAAATGAAGGGACAGCAGTACGCAAAGGAAAAGATTTGTGAAGGAAGTGAATGTTGAAAAAAGACAGAGTAAGCATGTAAGATCTGAGATGAAGAAAGAATTTGGAGACAGGAAAGATGAAAGTAGATGTTATATTTGTAAATCAAATTTGTATCTAATCAAGAGTGTAAGAGGGGAGAAGCAAAGGAAGTTTCATTTAGAGCGTGTGCAATAGATGAAGTGCAAATATCACGTATACAGGTTGTAAACAGTCTGGAGCATGCGAATATAAATGAACAAGATACGGAACTAAAGGCGGTGGTGAAATGTCAGTTGGAGACAGAGATAATCACGAGACCGGAATTTAGTAATATGAGTAAGGATGGAGGGCAAAAGAGTTCTGAACTAAAACTAGTTTTGAAGAAAGCAGATTTTCATCACGTGGAAATAGAAATAAATGAACAAGATAATAAAAAGTGAAGTGAAAGCGACTCTGGTGCGGAAATTCTTGTTGTCAGCCAAGAGCTGGTCAAAGATATTCAATTGCATGAAATTGATAAAGTAAATATTAAAAGTGTTATTGGAAAACCGGTCCCAGCAAAGTTAGCAAAACTTGAAGTGAGGTAAGCATCATAAGAGTCTAGTGAAAATGCAAATTTTATAAATACTGGTCCATTTATAACTATTTGTGTGACGTGGTAGACAATTTGAAACTGTTGCCTAAATCTTATGCAGCAGATGCACAAATTGAAGCAAATGTTTTGACACTTGCCCAAACAAATATACTGGGCTCAAATGTGACAAAGTAAGTCAAGAAATTGTAGAACCGAAGGAGCAGGACATAGAAGGCCTAGAGAGTGAGACCGGAACGACCTCACTGGCAGAGGGGCTGTGTGGCGCTTCCTTACCTTTGTACCTTTTGATCGCGCAAAGATGCTATCTGAATTATCACAGCTGCCTGAGAAGCGCCATGCTTCTATTTAGATCACAAATTGAGTGCATATAACTCAAGCAACTCTTCTTTACGTGTGCTAATCTAGATATTTGGCTCGTTAATAGATAGTCACAGATCTAGTTTTGATGATTCATATATATTGTCAAATTGTTCTTCAGCAATGTTATCAACAATTACGCAGTTAGATTGCTTAGCTAACTACCTATGGCCAGCTATTCTAACTATATATACAGTTTATTTTACTTCCAAAGCTCTTTCTGGAATTCAGTTTCTTTAGTTCCTTGGATACCAGTTCACGGTTTGGAAACGGCCGCAGAACCGTGAATAATTCCTTCTTGATTTTTTCTGTGTTTGCGAAGATGATGAAGTCCGCAAGCGGTCTGTCCTTCTTCCGAACGAAACAACATCAAGGATTGGAGTATACTCCTCCTTAAACTTTCTTGACAATTAGTTCGCTGTCTAAACGCTTTCGTACGAAGACAGTTCACCAAAGGTTCTCAACCTTCGATTATCTATACGTGCTTAGATCAATCGACTATCGCTACGTTGAAGATATCACAGTTTCTCTCAACAGCTATGATGATAACTGGATACATCTAGCGTTCAGTTATTTCGTCCGATTCGACACAACTTCGATCCGTGAGTCTATGGACTTATTACTACTGCCACAACGACTCATTAATCACGAGTAACGCAACATTCAATCCTCTTTAAAGTGCTGAAACTCGATTTTACTTCACGAGCAATGTGTAGCCATTTTTTATCGGTCTTTTCTCTACCGTGGCTCAACACAAGAGTCAGCCTTAAATTGAGAATAGTATATCTTTTTCTAGAATTAACAGTTTGCTTGTGTGTAATTTAGTATGCTATAGAACATAATATTGAAACGTGTCTATGTTCTCTTCAAAGTGATCTACAGTACACAATCTAAAGATGTTCTCCCCGTTTAACCAGGATAATTTCCTTTTAAAGAGTCGCAAGACTGAATCGCAGAGGATAGGGCCGAATTCCATCAAGCTGGACCCGAACCCACTGGCCCAAGGTTGCTGCAATTCCCTAGGGCACGGAAGCCTTCGGCACCGTCCTGGCATATGGGCCCTGTTTTGAATGCCACTCAGTGGGAGTTGAAACCTGGCAGCTTCAGTAACAAAATTGGGAGTTTCGTAATCGTAATCTCGAGATTCTTCCAGCGCCCAACGAAAGCTAAGTCGCGGGAACCAGCTTAATCACAGCCGCTCAGACAGAACAAAATCGAAAGGCAAAAGGATTCGTTTCCAGTTCAAGATCTAGGAGTCAGGCAATCAGGCAGTCGGATGGTTACGGTGGACGGTGATTGAAACTGAAGCGTGAAAAGAGATAAGGAGAAGAGGAAGAATCTGGATAAAAATTTTTAATGTCTTTAGTTTTGAGTGGAAGACCTGCGGAGAGATAGCAAGAGGTGAAGTGTTGGTGAGTTCGTATGATGGACCAGATAATTGTCGTAATTCTAAGTGGAGTTTATTCCAGAAAAAGTGTTAGGACATAAGAAGAGTAGGTGGAACGGAGTAGTTGGATTGTAAATAACTGACGAAGATAGACGGTTTTGGGGGTTGAAGTGTGTCATAAGTAAGGGATAAGACTTTGTACTCTATTCGTTCAGGGATTTTAAGCCAGCTAGTGACGCGATTTGAGAACATGAGTGATGTGATAGTGTTTGGGAGTTTTGGTGACAGCACGAGCAAGAGCATTCTGGATAGTTTGAAGGTGGTTTATTTGAGTGTTGTCTGTATTGGGGAAAAGTGAGTTGCAGTAGTCTAATTTTGCATGGACTATGGACGTGGCAATAGTAAATTCAGTTTTTAAGTCAAGCATAGGGCGGATTCTGCGAAGGTCGCGTATATGCGTAAAGAAAGAGCGAGAAAGTTTGGTGATATGATCAGAAAATGTGAGGTTGTCATATTAACGTCCAAATAACGTATCATAGTAGGCCTACACGTCAATTTAATATCAAACTAACGCAAGCTTTTATACCTTCGATGGACATATGGAGTGTTAACAAATGTCTTACTCACTTACTTAAATAATGGTTACATCGTGCATGCATGCACAATTGTTGCTGATCACTCTGAACATGTTTTGCTGGAAGTGGTGCTGTCGATTCTGTGTTTCTTCGGGTTTTCTCGGCGTCTATACTTCTATTTACAGTAGAAATCTATTTACAGCAGCATATCAATTTGACTATCTATTCAGATTTTGTTGGACATATTCTCAGATTTTCGGCCTAACTTCGGACTTAGAGAAAATATATTTGTCATTCTCGTCCTCATTTCTCGTTCATTTATTACGATTTCAATTCAAAACTCCCCGGTCCCACGTACTAAGCTGATAGTTTGCGCAAAATATCTTTGCCGAGAAACAACTAGCCACTAGACGTCGCTTTACGTGGTTAGTCGTGATATGTCAAAATCTATGTATGAATTAACATGCGTATGAAAAATGAACAGCCTTACTGTTGTCTTCACTGGTTGATCTTCTGCTGCTAAAGCTAAAAGTCGTTTAAAACAATTTGTTAGCGGTACATACATGGTTGTACTATATAGAACACAAAATTATTATACAATATTCAAATATTAGCCATTTTGGGCATATTTAAGCGATAACATATCTAACCAAAATAATGAGTTAAATGGCTGAGTTACATACATTAGCGGGGTATGTTTGGTTCAGAGTAAAGGCCAAAGAAAACCAATGTCATTCCCCCGTTCTTGATATACGTCATCACTGCTACATTCAGCCATCAAATAGGATTACGGTGCATAGTTATTCCGCGATTTTCTGATTTTCGGACTCGCCAAAAAACCATAAGGCCTACTTGTTTTTGTTAATCATTCGCTAATCGAAAAGCTTTCCAACATTCTACTTGCTTACAGATCCCAATACACATCCAGCTTATAGTACCTTAAGAATGGTTATAGTCCAACGTCTACAGAAACTCCGCCTTTGGCACCTACCAATGACAGCGCGATTTTTTGGTACGAATCCACTGTCCATATGCCTCACCTTCCACCATCCAACGTTGTCACTGCAAACACAAACTAAAAGTAACCCCTAACTGTTTAATTAGCTTATCGCTCTTTCCCCAACAACCTCTTATATGATGATTTCTACCATCACTGCTTTGTCCTTTCTTTTTAAATCCATATTTAAAATTCCTCTTACGCGCAATTTACTTATGGGGTTGGAGGATATTTTCACTGATGCTTAAATACAACAATAGTAAGCCAAATAATGGAGAATTTTTCTTACTGGTGTCATTTTCCACCAAGCATTTCCAATTTTAAATGACGCCGTGATATTCGAATCATAGAAGAAAAATGAAAAGTTAACGAATTCATAGTAGTAGAATTTAATGGGATTTAGAGAAAAACAGTTATTCTTTTTATCATTTATCCATCTGCCGAATGATTAAAACTTTAAGTCATGCTATATAAAATATAGTCACCTGGTGTTTGCGAGAGGAATGGCCTTCGTTATATCTCCTCTTTTAATTGTAAGCGCCATTGCATAAGGATTAACGTCGTCGTCTGAGTAAAGACTTTCATTTGAATCACTTAAAGTTGATTGTCGATCTTTCTGTTCCAATTCCAGGTCGTCTTCTAAAGCAGAACTATTATCAAAGCCACTTTTTGCTTGCAAATCATCTTGGCTTGTGATCCATTCCTGTTCCCGTAAGGAAGGTTCCAAGTCTTCTGCTTGGATGGTTTCTACTTGATTTGTGTTTCCTTATACTGGTTTGGTGTTTCTTCTTCAACATCTCCAACCAAGTCAGAATATCGTCCCTCCTCTAGCAGTTTGCTTATTTTCCACTGGCCAGGCTTTTCTGATTTTGGTTGATTTTCCTGCCTTGGTAAGCTCTTCACAACTGATTCTTCTCCGTATTCATCTGTTGTTCTTTTTCTTCTCTGTAAAATTTCTTCCAGTTCATCTTTCTCTCTGCCACTGATCTGTTGGTAGCTGATGTCCACAATGGCGCGCACTTTAATGTCGGCTGCAAGTAAAAACCTCAAAGAAAAATTCTTGACGCATGCTAAATGTATATCGGAAAGTTATGACGTGACATAAAACAATTTAAGACTGAATAACGAGATCACTTTAGCGTCTCAATTAAACGATGTTTATGACAAAGAAAAATTAGATATTGGCTTTCTGTGTGCACTTTCTCTATCTGAAATACTATAATTTACACATAGGACAGTCTACATACTAACTGAAAAAGTACTGATAGAAAAATACGTATATTTTCTTTATCCAATCCGCTAGCATACAATGCTATTTTCAGCCTTTCTACTACCGGCGTCAACTCAAAAGGTCTCCAATAACGAACCAGGACAAGTCATTGCGCATTGTGGACGCTATGAAAAAACGTACAGGTGACTGAATTCACTTGCAAATAAACAAAGAAATATACTGTTGCCGATTTTAGAGATTCTTAAATCTTGTTATTTTTTAAAACAAGGCAAATGTAACGGTGTTGACAATGATATAGATAACACCATAATTGTTGACACTGCCATTAGAGATAGGCCACGCCCCAGTGTACTTATAGTCATTGCACCGTTGTAGAAACGCCAGCTTGGCAATATACACAGAGTAGTAAACACACGCGTTCCTGATATACTATGTAGTATGGCATGTAGTGTATACAATATTGCTTTTGTTTTAGTTTGCATTAGTCAGCAAATGGACTTCTACTGGTGTTGTCTGTCTGAGTCGTAATGTATTTAAATTCTGTTATCTTATCTAATCTAAAGACTTCTATAGCGTCGTTATCATAATGCTCAGGACATCATCCGATGGTCGCTTCACGTGAAAATGGAAATAAAAATCACAATCCGTTGGAGAAGCCAAGTCCAATTTCGACACGTCAGTGAAGCCAAGAGAAAGGCCACGGTAGGAAAGCAAGCTCGAAGAGACGAGTTTTTAGTTTAGATCTGAATGACATCAAGAACTCAACAGAAAGAGCTGACAACCCGTTATTGATTTAAAATTTAAAACTATATAATTATAGTTTTATAGTAAAATACGAAAGCATGTGGATTGTGAGGTGTATAATTTACTTAGAACACGCTATGGGCACTTGTCGAATTTTAAGGTGTTTTTCTAGAGTGGGGTATTTTTTGTGTAGGCCTAATGTTGACATACACGTTTATGTTGCTTATGGTTACGTTAATGTTAACCGCATTTTGATAGACTTCGGTTTGTACGTATATATAGGCCAACGAACGTAATTCGATGAACTGATGATTGGGGAATTGTTGGATTCTTGAACTGATGATGGATACCTGGAACTTTAGCCGCTGCCCAAAATAAATTTTGGCTTTGGCGGCTACATAGAGAACCAGAATCCAGTCGAGTGTTTGTGGAGTAGGATTTGCACAGGTCAAGAAGTGCGAATGGAGCTGCAACATCGTTAGATGTTCAGACCTTATACAGCGTAAATTGTGTCTTATGAGATTTGATTTTGGTGACTATCACAAAGCCTATTCTAGTAGCTGAGTTAAAGCGCTAAATAAATAGCCAATTTTAAGGTGAGGCAAGGTTACCGATGAACTCGTGTTGAGAGATCTACAGATGGTAGAAGAATGATTGGGTTTGAGTGAAACTAAGCAGATGTTGAAAAATCTTCTTCTGATGACGTGGGTTGGTACTGAAAATGTGTCGTTGCCCGCAGATGTATCTTTCTTAGACCTTCATTTTCTTTCCATGGGACACGAATTCTGTTCGCTCGGTTTCAAAAATGCTTAGCCCGTGTCCTACATGGCGACGATGAGCTCTAGCTTCACGGCTTTAAATGGCGGTGCTCCGAATTATTTACGCGACTTCTGTATTCGAAAAGCGGATATGCGGCGGGTCTACCGACTACGATCGTCTGTGAGTAATCAACTACACCCGCAAAACTTTAACAAAATTCGAAGAACGCTTTCTGTGGCGAGTAGCAGTCTTCGTATGTGAAGTCGTCCCCTTCACTGGAGACCTTTGAATCACGGCTGAAAACAACATTCTTGTTCAGCATAGTGAATTTACGGCACCCTTTTTTCTACCTCGGTTATGATACGGCGCTATATAAATTGTCTTATAATAATAATAATAATAATAATAATAATAATAATAATAATAATAATAATAATAGTAATAGTAATAGTAGTAGTAACAGTAATAATAATAGTAATAATAATAATAATAACAATAACAATATACTGCGCTTTGTCCACCTTTTTGAAAAATCAACCTAATAGTGTATCCTGCATCATGGGCTATGTCCTGAATGCTCTACATTGTCTAGAGACGCTTTCTACAGGGCTCTCTGTTAGGATTATATTACTACATGTCCACAAATTTGGCTAGTATTTTAATACTATAAAGGTCCAAATCCTTATCCAATAGCATGTTTAACATTGTATCACGTGTATTGACAATGTAACCTCGATTAAATAACGTCTGATTAAATTATACTGCGCTATGTCCATAGCCAATCACAGGCGGTGCTACTGATCACGTGCCTTGGACTTTTATCATTATAATACTCTTGATGTCTGCTGCATTGGAGACTTTTTGTCGAAGTAGTAGGCAACCCGTCAAAAAGAGAAATTTAGGTGAATGGCAGTGTGAGTTTAAAAGTAAAAGGTAGATTGAGCCATCTATTTTCTTTCCTGTGATCGTACACGCTAAACTGCGCTGTGACAGGCTGACTTAAGTTAAACTTGCTTTTAACAAGGATGATCTTAACGTAGATTGTGCCGTATAATTTTGAGACTGCACTTTAAATATGCCCTTATCGTTTTTAAATGTCCATAGCCTGGGCTGCTGGCATAAATAGACATGAGAACGGGATATTCATAACAACAACAGAATCACGGCCCAAATACGGGGGCCGTAAGTGGCCTAGCACCCATTCAAACGGAACACGGGTGGTGAAGGATATCCGCTGATAAATTCGCTAAAAATGAGTGGCTCGAGGCCATACATAAGCTATATACTAACGTGTACATTTACACTTACATTTAAACGGGGGAAATGTGGCAATGAAAAGTACGAATTACGAGAGGAAGAGGAACGCCTCATCTCCGTAATCTGTCGAGGTATCGTGTTTATACGGTCGTTATAGAGAGCCAGAACTAGGTGAGTGATAACGGTTCAATCATCATTTCTACGAAGACATTCGATAGATAAAGGTCAGAGAAACGAGTCATTTGCAAGACATCTGCTGCAAGTAAAAGTCAGAATTCAAGAGTAATAAATGGCCATAATTCAACGTGGGGCCTAGAATTATAATTATACGCTTAGATTGAAAGCTGCTAGTTAAGAGCTAGCTAAGAATCTGACATTCGAATATATATGAACTGAGTCATATTGATGAATATTGAATACATCATTAAATCTAATATAAATGAATAATGTGGATAGTGGATTTAACGAGCTATTGTAAAATCATTACAATTTCCACTAGATATTAAATACAAGTCAGGCCACTAGTTATCATAGTATGTGACGAACCCCAAGTTTGTATTGATACACACTTGCTAGCAGTGAAAGAACGAACTTTCGTATCTTGTCGACCAGCTAAGGAGGGGTTACACATACATACATACAAGCATATATACATACATACATTCGTACATACATTCGTACATATATACATGCAAACATACCTACAAACATGCACAGGTCTACATATATACATACATCCGAATTTGTTTAAACTTGGTCTTCTGGCTCACTGGTAATTGGAGCAGTTACTCTAGTTACCGCACTAAAGTACAGGGAAATTCAATTACAAAATCAATTGAAACTCTATGAAAGTTATCTGTATTACCTTTCTTAAAACAACTCTATAGTTCTGTTCCCTGTCGTAGGCCTACCTCTGACTTGCGCACTAACTTCGTAACGGAAGTCCGCCAAGTATCAATGATTTGACAGAAATATTAATTAAACTCATTATGTTAAATGGCATTGAGGTCTTTCAAAGTTAATAAGTATTCAACCTTAAAATGTTGGCGAAACTTGAGTTGTTCCCCGTGCATCTGCTTCCAAATCTACGGCGGATCTTGATGCGACTTCAGATGGTTGGTTGTAGTTTTAATGTATTGATTGACTGTAGTTATTTGAGTTGTTCTGTGCGGTGTCGTAATAAAGCTTTGCGTGGATCTACTGTTGCGGTGAGTTTCTGTGTATGGTGCATGTGTGGTACTTTTAGTGTCTTCAGTGTGTAATATAACTGTAAGTTTTTGCTGCAGTTGTTCTGAGGTGGTTGAAGCATCAATACTGACTTATGCTTCTGGATTGCTCTTTGGTGTCGTCGGGGTTGTGTTCGCCTGACTGCTGACAGGTCTGGGAAAGCATGATTTGGTTGCGTGACATGTTATGTAACTCAACGCCTCTTGATCACCTCCTGCAAAGCAATGGATAGCAATGAATAATGATATTTCTATCATTTCAAAGGCTTCTTCAGTATATCTATATATGGTCTGACCATCCATGAGCAGGACGGTCTAATACACTCTTGTCGAATTGAATGCGGGTTCAAGTCCGCACAACCAACTATAGTCAAGTTGTTAGCGCATGGCTGCCAATGCGGTCAATGAAACATTTTGGAACCGGTGTTATTCAGAATCCAGTCGTAATCGTAATCGTAAGATTTCTACAGCGCCCAACCAAAGCGAAGTCGCGGGAACCAGCTTATTCACAAGCGCTCAGTCAAAACAAAATCGATAGGCAAAAGGATTTGGTTCCAGGTCAAGATTCCAGAGTCAGGCAGGCAGGCTACGGTGGATGGTGTTTGCAATCGGATCTGCATGAAAGATAAGGGGAAGAAGAGGAATCAGGATAAGATCTGCGAAACAGGAGTGTTTTCAATTTTGAGTGGAAGACCAGCGGAGAGATTTCAAGGGGTGAAGTGACGGTGAGTTCGTATGTATCAGATAATAGTAATTCTGGCGGTAGCTTTTTCCAGAGAGATGGAGCAGGTATGGCTATGGAGCGAATTCCAAATTTTAAGGCTGAACTGACAGTAGGGCGGAGAAGTGTTAGGGTAGACGACGACCGGGTTTAACGGAGTGGTGGGATTGTAAATAGCTGGCGAAGATATGTGGGTTGGGAGAATTGAAGTGTGTTATAGGTAAGTGATAGGACTTTGTACTCTATTCGTTCAGATATCTTAAGCCAGTTAAGTGATTTAAGAACAGCACTGATGTGGTGGTATTTGGGAGATTTGGTGACGGGACGAGCATAGCATTTGAATTGCTTGAAGGCGAATTATCTGGTTTTTGTCTATTATGAGGAAAAGTGAATTACAGTAATCAAGTTTTGCATGGACTATGGATGTGGTAATGGTAGATGCAGTTTTGAAGTCAAGCATAGGATGGATTCTGCGGAGGTCACGGATAAGCATGAAGCAAGAGCGGGAAAGATGGGTGATATGATCAGAAAAGGAGAGGTTTTGCTCGAATATTACACCTAAATTGGGGCAGGAGAGTTAGTATTAAATGTGTTGGTGGATGTAGAGTCCCGGGTGAGGGAGATAGAAGGGTCAGGAATTTTCTTCAGCTGGTCACGTAGGCCAACAAGTATGAATTCCGTCTTAGATGGGTTCAGGCACAAGAGATTAGATGTCATCCAGGAGGAGATTTGTTTAACCACATAAAGAAGATGATTTATAGAGTCAATGAAACAATTCGGAGAAAAAGAGATGAGTAGTTGGGTGTCATAAGCATAGAGGTGAAGGTCAACAGAGAATGCTTTAGTGAGTGAACTGAGAGGGGTATTGTATAGGATAAACAGAAGAGGTCCAAGAACAGAGCCTTGTGGAACTCCACAAGTGAAAGGACGCGATTGAGAAGAAGCTTCCGGTGTTTAACAGAGACAGAGCGGGGGATAATAGGACTGTACCCAGAGGAAAGTAGTGTCAGTAAAACCAAACCAGGTTGACAGTCGTTGTAGTAAGACGTTGTGATCAATAGTATGAAAGGCTGCTGAAATATCAAGGAGGCAGAGGCAAGAAATCTATTGATGAGAGATGGCGGAAAACAAGCTTGTTGCATAGAGAAGTGGGAAGAGTTTCAGTTGAGCGGGGTTTAGTGAAACCAGACTGGTGTGGATTAAGAAGTGAGTTACAAGCTAGATAATCATTGGTCCAAGAGGATACAATCCGTTCAGTTGATTTGGAGATGAAAGACAGGTTAGAAACAGGTCGGTAGTTTGAAAGGATTTCTTTGTCAAATGATGTTTTCTTGAGAATTGGGGTAACAACAGAATGTTTGAAAAGGAGGGGAAAGTTACCAGTAGACAAGGAGAGGTTAACTATTTTGGTAATGATTGGAACAACTACAGGTGCACAGTCTTTCAGTAAGGAGGTGGGTATAGGGTCAAGTTCGCTCTGTTTGTTTGGAAGTTGGAAGTGATTTTAACAGATGTAATATTTCAGACTCTGATGTGATTTGAAAGACAGATAATGAGGACGAGGTAGGGAAGGTGGGAAGTCATGAGCGGGGGGAGGAGCATCATGAAGTTTGTTACTGGTAGTTTTGGGAAGGATACATTGAAGAGAAAGACGGAGGGTGCTAATTTTGTACGACCTTTTTTGGATATAAAACCATTGTGATTGTTTACCTGCCACTCTTAATTTAGCAAGCTGTTTCTCGTATAGTTTCATTAATAAGTTGACCAGATGTACTGGGTATCCCGTGTGATCATTGTCAATCAAAGATTATGAAGTAAGACCGAATCAAGTGCCTTTCTGAAATTCACAACGCACATGAACAGAGGTTACTGTTGCTCTCTTGTCTTTTGCTTAAGGATCCGAAGGTTAGTGATCTCGCTTTCCGTCTTGTTACGATTCCGCTCCAAGATGATTCTGAGCAGTATTTTGCTGGCATGAGAGACCAGAGCAACTGTTCCATAATTTGTGCACTGTTTCTTATCATCTTTCTTGGGAAGTATTATGAATGTAGAGTGCGTCCAGTCTTCTTGTCATTCACCAGTTTCCCACATTGTTGTGCATATCTTGTGCATCCTGTCCACTACTGTTTCACGTCCCTCTTTAAAAACTCTGCTGGGACATCATCAGGTCCTGTTGACTAACGAGTGGCGGTTTTCGGGTATCACTTGCAAACTCAAATCGAAGAGGAAGAGGTTCTGGCTCATAATCCCATTGTATATCATTGTATCATATCTTAATACTTTGCTGACTCCACATTGCACTCCTATATTCTTGCGTTCTTCTGATACTGGTTTGTTGCAAGAACATAGGTTAAGGACACTTGTAGGATCACGTGCCTTTAGCTGCTGTGCTCCTCGCATTTTCGAATCGTCTACCACAAAAGGGCCGACTTGCAAACTCGCTGTCATCTTTTAAATCACTTCTTAAGACTAACTACTTTACCCTGACTTTTGCTTGATTCCAGCTTGGCCCCTATAGCGAACATATATCCGCGCCTCAGATTCAGGTGTACTGACATTGCGCGCTTTATAAGTGCTTTAAATAAATAATTAAATAAAATAAATAAATAAATAAAATGCCTCTGGGACTGTCATGCGCTCAATAGCATATGTCATCATTCAGTATAATTTGGCACCGGCTTAAGCTGAATAGGAAACGTCAGGTCGCAGCTGCGATGAGCAGGTCCTGTCTCCAGGAGCTTTGCATTCGTCTATTGCCGACTGAAGGACCGAAAATCAGTAATGAGCCTCTCCACTACATCACACATGGGAGACGGGAGCTTCACGCTACCGTACATCGACTTGCACGCTAGTCTAGTGGTTGGAATGCTCGACTGTTGAGAGGACCGGGTTTAAAACCCCCGACAGAACATACTATTTCCCAGTTGTCTCCTTCACTGACGTCATCTATGGAAATCAGCTATGAATTGAATGCACCGACCGTACATCTTTGTCCAGAATATCAAGGAGCGAGGACGACATATGCCTAGGCTAAGAAAAATTAAGTGGCTAGTATGCCTAACCCTTGCATGGCTATATCTGGGATCGTCCATTTACAACGTTCATAAAGAGAGAGAGAGAGATCACTCAAAACGGAACAATATTTAGGGAAATGGTTGTGCCATTGTCGGCCGTCTGCATCTAAATTTGTTACAAGTAGTTATTTCAGAACAGCCGGTGCCTTGATTTGAGTTGAATTTAACCATTTATTGACAGAACATCAACACCACGTTATCGCAGAAACAACAATCAGTAACAAAATCAAAATTCACAATGATTGATGCAGAAGTCTAAAGGTCAACCCATAGGGTCAGAATGATTCGCTAATGCTGGGCTGGCCTATTTCCAGATAATATTTTGGCCTAAGAATATGATTTTGGTTTTGGATGGGTTCAAGCACAGTAGATTGGATGCCGTCCAGGAGTAGATTTGTGCAATCATACGAAGAAGATGATCTACAGAGTCGGTAAAGCAGTTCGGAAGGAGAAGCGATAGGATTGCGCTGCACCGTAGAAGTTCAGGCCAGAGAGAAAATCAGATCACCTTGCGCAGCAGACAGAAGACTAGGCGTCGATCCGCTGCGAGGATTTGGAGCCTGGCACATGGCGAGTGTGGTGCCGGCGCCTATTCTGAGGGTCTGGGCACAAAGCCCTAGTGAGGTGCAAGGGCAAAGGTTCTGGTCTGGGGTCAGGAGACGAATCACCTCTGAAGCTGAAGACATTTATATAATCAAGGCCAGTTCTTTTACATAGATCATCCGGTGTTTACTGGATTTCAGCTTCAGTACATAAGTGATATAACCTTGTCCATGGGCCAAGGTCCACTTCGAATCTCAGATAGGTCATGATGTAATTGGCTCTTTGGATCCGCCAGTACGAGAGGCATGGCTAAATGAGCCGTTGATTCGTCATTGCCGCCTATTAGATCCACGCGGTACCTCGAGAATATTTCTTTAAAGTTTAAAACTGTTTTATTTATCGTTTATATTTATTTTATATTGCTTGTCTACGATTTTGTTTATAACTGTTTCCTTTAGCATAGACTAGCCATAATAGCTGTTGGCCTAATATTGCTCGATCAACAATAGAATTCCATCCTGGTAGTGCGGCCTTTGAATTACATAGTTTACATTGGTCAAACGTACTTTATTATGCAGTTGTCCTATACAGGCAGACATACAGCCATACGCCTGCATCGGCCGCTATATAATTATGTGACTGATTCACTACGTAATCTCAGCCTGCACAACAGTCATGATGTGAAGTCAGTAGTATAGAATATTTTTAAATGACTTAGACAGACAAGTAAGTATGTGAAGAAATTGAATTTCTGTCAATCCACAGAGACGAGTAGCTGGCTTTATCGATTTTGCAGTTCAAATTCTGTCGAGATCCGACAAACTGATGGGGCCCCTTTTCAAAATATTGCCGGGTGCCTAGTCCTCGAGCATCCTATGGTCGATGCCCTACTAGACACGAACCACAAAGTTCTGCACAATTAAGGACGAACACATCGCAGAGCCACACGTTTACCTTCAGGTAAGCCCACCTAGTAAATATCCTTTTTGACAGATGCATGCGCAAAATTACCTGCAAAGTCAGGCCTGTCCTGTGAGCATTGAAATCGCCTTTATTGGGTCATAAAGGAAACGAACAACGGATAGATACACTCCGTCGCACTTGGCAAACATATGCATTGAAAAAGCCTTTGCGATTTTTGTGTGAATTCACTTCATGCTAATGTGCTGCTATGACACTCGGGCGGAGCATCGATTAATGTTGGATGATTCGTTTGAGTTTTCACTGGTGGGGTCCTATAACAATCCTACACTATTAAATAATTTAATACATTTCCTGGCATTAGGCATTAGGCCTACTGTATGGCGATATTACATTAACGCTGTGTGGTTAATAAATTGACGAACAGTGGCGAGACTTCAATTTTGTACGACCTTTGTTTGTTAGAAATGATTAACTAGTATCAATGCACGTCCTGAATGACGATCGTTTTGCGCGGTTCACTGACAGTGGTGACGTCCAAAAAAAATCCTTCTACCAGATTCCAAACTAAATCCTTTCAACTAGTTGCTAACACTAAATTGCTACAGAACTACTGCGATGCTAAGCTGAGAGGTATTGCAAATGCTGACAAACTGAGCATAGAGTAGATGCGCTGGAATCCTCTGCATTGACGATTATACTACGTATTGAAATCATCCAATAATCTTGTATGGTTAATCCCTCCACGGCTATTTATGCTTAACGCTTTTGTTACCGGAAGAAAACGAATATGTATGTAAATGTGTTATTATATATGTGCTTGTTGCACCGCAAGTTTGTATTTGAATTGTTTAGCGACGAATAAGTTAATTGATTATGTTAAACCTAGGGTCCTGATGCCGATTCTTCCCGGCTGTCAGATCTTCCGAAACAAATGCATTTCGGTCGGAATTTCCAACGAATTGCGACTCTGAAATGTGGGTTCAATTCCAAGCGAGCACCCATTGATGCCGTGCCAAGAATTATAATGACGCTATAGAACCCCTTAGAAAAGGTAAGCTAAGGTAAGGTAAGGTAAGGTTAGGTTAGGCAAGACAAGACAAAAATAAGATGAGATTAGAATTGATCGGATTAGAGAAAGTCGTATTCACAGTCGTTCATCCGATATAGGCCTATGATGCTTGGGTGATGAAATTAAGTTGTTTTCTGGGTAAATATTCAAAAGACAAGTACAAGAACAAGCACACAGGTTGTAGTGTTGTTGCTAGGTGCAAAGAAAGGGAGGGAGACAACGAGATGAAGTGACGGACAGACAGACAAAGACAAGATAGACTGTATCTGTGTCCCTGTAAATGTGATTCTCTGGTTTCGAGCGTTTTATGCAAGAGCTTTCTGTGTAATGATTTCCATAATTATATGCACAGTTCTAACAATGTAGCAGTTGTCCATTGTGACTAAACTCAATATAAATGCTGCACTTCCATTGCTAAACAGATTTATGGCTAGTTCTATTGGCAACAAGCCATTATATTAAGGACCTGCACATATTTAGCGTATTATTGTTGAAGCTATAAAATGCAGTATTAAGCTACTGCCGTACGAAAATCAATTCTCGACGAAAATCCACTCTCGACTCTAAGCACGAAGTCCTGCCCCAAAAGCGATGGATCGTCTTGAAGCTGGAGTATTTGCCTATCTGGTATTTCTAACATCCTTAGGTAAGCAAATAAATACATAGTAAAGGCCATGCTTATAACAAAAATAATCAATTAGTGAAGCATTTTCCAATTTTAAATGCATGTTAGGAAATGCATTTTAGTGGAAGAGCTTGCTTAAATTTAATTAGCAAGCTAAATGTCATGCATTTGCCTAGCTTGTAATTTTATAAATCTATACCTTTTTTCCTTATAGCTAAATGTTTTGCAGTTACCGAGCTTGCAATGCATTCTCGACGAAGAGCTGATTAATTAAGCACTTATTTACTCCCCTCTCGGCAGGAATGAGTATTTGAGCTTGATTGTATTGCCTGCCAAAAGTGATGAGATCTGCCTGCGTATATTATATCCCTTCTATCCGCTTAGGTTGATGTTGTGTGTTCTGTGGTTGTCTGAAGGCAACTTTCTGGAGGTGAATGTGGCAGAGGTAAAGCAACTTTCGCCAGTTCCGTTTATAGACATAAGTCTGGCGCAACACTTGCCTCTCCATCTTAAACCGTAGATGGAAATTACGACACACACTCTAAAGTTCATTCGTGTTTCCACACAAACGACGGACCAGGTGGACCCAATTGGTGGGCAGTCGACCTGAAACAGATGGTCTGGGTCGACAGGATCGTTCTGACCAATCGCGGCTACAATGATTGGTGCTCCGTCTCTAGCTGCAGTAAGTCATTTGGACATAATACATCAACATTTAATTATTTAGCGCCACCGCAAATCAACACTTGAGGGCGTCATTCATAGTCGTCGGTTGGTTGGGCTCTCTCTGTTCAAGTGACAGTCAACCGTCTAAAGTGCGCAGCAAGAATGAGACGTTGGCTAAGAAGGAAGATTGTTGAAGCGAAGTGTAGCATTAACGCTGTGCAAGTGCCAGAAACATTTCTTTTCCCATGCATTCCGACTGATTCTGAGAGCATTTTCATGATTTCCCGTCAATTAGAATCTGCTTTATAGTTGTTCAAAACTCAGTCATTCGCTGTAAATCCCGAAAATAATGTATTGCACTTTGTTAGGAGCGACGTTCATTAAAAAGCCTGCAGAAATTTGGAGTGCGATCATGATTTCAGTAGCGCTCCTACGAATATCTAGTGCAGGCCTATCTTTTGACTCTAAGACTCGCTTGGCTAACTTGCCAAATTGTTGCATGTTTTAAATTGTACACGAGAGACACTGCATTGGCTCCCGGATAAGGATTGAATTTCAGTCAAGATCCTTCTCTTCAGCCGACCATTGATTGTTCGTTCGGGTCCAGTATAGATCAGGGAGCCATGCGTTTCTCTATCGAGCCAGCCGGGTCAACAAACGCTGCGCTGTGCAGTAAATGAGGAACTGTTAGTTCCGATTCCGTATAGGCTATGACGAATCGGACACATCATTTTCTTTTGCACTGGACCATCCTCATAGAAAGTCTACCATTAGAAAATATAACTTTTTCCGCCACAAATAGCTAAGAAACTTGTTCAGCTTATCTTAAGAAGCGCCCTTTTAAATCCATGAAATAGCCCTCCCAAAGCGCCTTTGTGAGAGTCTTAAAATGCGTTATACAAGCATTAATTTGCACATATAATATAAGCAGGTAATTGTAACTGCAATTTAAAACTTCTATAGCTCCAGTGTCTAATGTACAATGCATAAACCAATGGCGCACCAAAATAAAACCGAATCAGAGAGGTTGTCTAGGGTGGACAAATCCTTCGTCAGTCATTAACAATCCATTTATCCACTTTGGGATCGAAACCCTAAAATCGCAACATACAATCCATGAATTTAGTATTTGTTTCACTATTCATGAACTGAATGTGCTTGTTTATTACAGTTTCTCGTCAGGATAATTTTATTGTCGGACTAACAAATGTCACTCCGAGTCTAGAGACGGTCGTCAGAGATAAATATCCACAGTGTGGAACATATCCTGGAAAAGTCCCTGCTAGCGCCAACGTGACTCTCATTTGTGGTGCAAGGACTCCACCGGGAAGATATCTGGTTGTCCAACAGTCAATAAATGAATCTGGATATTTGACAGTGTGCGAAATTGAAGTGTGGTCCAAGCAAATTAGTAAGAGTTTGAAATCCTCGTCATTCAGTTAGCCTATCTTGTGCAACAGAATCACAGTTCACTACATAATATTACATGTCACCCGAGTTAAATACATTTTCTAAATCAGAAAATCTGTCATTGAAAAGCCAGACATTTGTTATCTTCATTCTCAACTAATTGCGGTTTTGGCTTTTGGCATCGGTTGATGCTTTGTGCATTAAATACCGGCGTGATAGAAGTTACAATTTAAAAGTAAAATTACGCGGCTACTCAGTCGCTGAGACCGCTGATGCACGCAAAGTATTCTTCGTTTGCGCTGCAGGTTCTCATTGGAAACGACAGGCTGGCGTTAAATTGTTGAATCATGGAATAGGAGCAACATTTGTTGGCACCGCAATGGCTTGCCTGGCAAGGTGCCAGAAAATAAATAAATGTGATTCCTTCAACCATTGCCAGCACGACAAGTCATGTCAAATGAACAGTCATCCGAGTGGAGTCAACCAATCAGACGTCTCAACTTCTTTCGACTGCAATTGGTGGCAGCCACATTATGATTCAGATGCTTAAAATTTAGGTCTAAGCCTTTTATCACAGTCATTTCACTGACACGTTTGACATCTTCGGTCTATGACATATTGTAAAACTTCTTATAAATGTCCAGGCTCTTAAATGTACTAAACATTTTAACACGGCGGCACGTGGAGAGGCCAATCTTTATTCGTACATCTGCCTTTCTGCCGCTCTACTGCTAAGCGTACCCGATAGCTTCGAGTTTAAAACGAACATCGTATTTATGTTTATTTCTACCACGAATACCGCTAACTCCCCCGTCAAAACACGACTGCACGTCTTTGTCAGCTTCGACTGTCATATCCGTCTGAAACTTATAACATAGGCACTGGCGCCCAGAATCTCAACCAAAACACCGGCGCCTAAACGAGACCTAGCGTTTATCAGAGATTGGTGTTAAAGAAGGCCGGCGTTTATTTGCACAAATCTTTTAACCCCACACCTGGCTGTTAAGGGAATCTGCCGCTTATTTGGAACCCGGCGCTTAAAAGAAGTTTTATGGTATTGTCTATCTTTGCTAAATGATCGTGTTTTTGCAATTCACTTTTAATTAGCGTAGAACATTTGCTGAATCGCTTGCACTATTCTTCACAAAATATGATTTAATTCAGTATGTAGTTCTGAATACCGTTTGCTGTGCTCTTTATTGTGCCATGACAACGTTTTACAGTTACTGTGAATTGCATTCCATTCTTTGTTTTTATGGAGCTTGATAATCTTAAAAAATTTATTATTGTTATGCCACGGTTGGTTTGTTTCAATGTACTGGAAGATATCATGAATTTTGTCCATGTGCTAATCTGTCGTCCATAAATGATCTGAAGTGAGAATCTTCTTACAGTATCTTCCGGCCTCTTCTAAAGTTCAGCTGGAGTAATCTCCGGAGGAATTAGGCCTACTTTAGGTTGTGGGTCGTGTATCGTACGAAGATAGCGATAGGTCCTTTTGGATTTCATATTTTATTAATAAATATGTAAGTCACTTGGTATTCTTCTGATCTCGTGGATTCTATGAACGATGAACAGCCAGTGCAATGGAATGCAATATTAGTGGCCACGACTGCTGACTGGTTAGAACATTCGTCTTGTAACGCCGCTGTCAAGAAATAAAGTTCCCCAAATACAGTCGCCCCAGGAATGGAATAATGTCTCCCTCGGAGACTCTGTGGCTTCGGTAATGCTATGTTCATTCATTTGGATGTGAAATAAATGCTTTATAGCATTAACCCATATAACATGATATAATAACACTATTAGGATGTTGAGCGCGCTGACGCTATTGAAACGCGCGGAGGGGTTGAGTACGTCTTTGCATAATTAAGAAAAGGCCTTAGTATAAAGAACTAAACTCTGTAAAGGAAATGACGGTAACTAAATAAATATTCTTTCGGAGTCCATGAGTATTAATTATGTAACGTGAATCCAGACTTCTGAATAAATCTTTTATGAATAATCTCTTTTCCCATTCATTGTTACTGGCTTCCTGACACCAGTTGGCTCTGGCTTAACTGTGATTCTTTGTTGCATATTAGGCTTACCATTCAGTAGGTTTCCCGTTGGGTTATTATTTTTATTATTATTATTTAGTTAAGTAACATTTGTAATATATTGCTGTTGTCTAGAAAGACGGGCGAAGTCTTGCATAAGCTTCTAGCTTTTTATCTAGCTCCTGTTGCACTGTTCCTGTGAATTTGTAAATGATGCTGTAATGTTTTCCAGGTACAATGAACATAGTCTTCCGTTATGTAATGTTATGTTAAATTGAAAAATCAAGGATCATATTTATGCTTATAATGAAGCTCTATAGTTGCGCATATAAATACATAAACACATATGCATACATCGTGACTGGAGCCCTGTTCAGTTGTTTAAACTATTCGTCCTCTTTAATCCGCATTTGCTTTGTAATTCTGTTCTTACTTACTTGAATAGTTTTACCTCTAACTGACTAGTTAAAATAACTGGTCAGAAATTAGTTAAGAATGATTAGTTTTAGTATTACCTTAAGCCGGCCAGCAATAATATAAGTAAATAATTAAATGGAGGAGGCCAGTTTAGCTAATTAATGAATAATAAATAGTTTTACGGGAGGTTTGCTGGATCTTAACTAAGCATGCCAACGAGATCCTTGTTCAAAATGGACAGTTTAAACCGTGACAAGGCAAACTTGAACGGCAGCCATAACTTACCAAACGATCGGTTCAACCGTTGAAATTGCAAAGCCGAGCATGATAGTAAAGAAATCGAACATTCTGACATCATCAGCAGACGATCTTCTGCAAAGGATGTAATAGTGAAAACTGTTGAAATTCGGCAGTCTTACGAAAGGTAGCAGACGCGATGGTCGTTGTGGACGCCTCGTAATTCTCGAGTTGTGGAGATTATTCGGTCGATTTGATGATACTAAGTCACCGTTTAAGACTTGCAGAATCTGTCTTAGCTGCAAGGAACAGTCTTAAAAGACTTACCGTTCGAACTGTGTCGAACTTGAAGCTAAATCGGACGATGGCGATTCGTAGCGAGTGTTAGCTAATTGGAGGAACTTAAGAACGTCGTGTTCGAACGTGTCTTTGTTCGTGAAACTTTGGACTAACTCATCATCGAGTTAGGTAGTCGAATAAAAGAACTTTCGATCAACAAATATTCGAAAGAACGGTGACTGCTTGTCTTCCAAGTAGAAATCCTATGTGTTATAGAGGAGTCGCCATATTGTCTTTATACGTTGAAGGACTCTGGGGAAAATCGCACTGCCACCCAAAAGATGGAAATGGATCCATACTTCTGCTGAAAGACTTTGGAGAATCTGTCAAGAGAAACTCTTCTTGGGGAAGTTAAGCTATATAGTACGTTTAGCATAAATAATTGTTGGCCTTCTAAGTAAGGTATTTAGATTCTTTCTTTGAATAAGTGTAATAGGACGGTTGGTTATACATTACATTGTATTGTTTTTAATAAAACTTTTACATGAACATTTAACGAGCCATAAACTATTGATTAACTAATGATAGCAGTTAATACTTGAGTAAGGTGAACAACAGCAAAAGATCAATGTCTGTATCATATCACTTATCGGGCTCAAGTAATTATATAGTGATCCCTAGACACCTTATATAAGTTAGTAAGTAATCAATACAGATAAAGAGATATTAAGTTATAAATTAAGTCAAAACGAGATCGATCGATAAGAAAGGTCATAGGTTCGGTTGGAAGGCCAAATTCAATGTGAAACAAACAGAGAACGGCGGAGGTGATTTTACTTGCATGTATAAGCTAATACCATCAGTGTAGGCCGCAACTTTACTATTTTACGGGGCAATCCCTACCCAGCAATACTTCTCATTTGGAATAATTACGAGTACGCGTATTAGGGCCATTTTTTCCCTTGTTTGCTTAGCTCTTGGCGAATTAAGCATAACAGCGATGATGTACATAACAACAAAGACGTCACTTTGCAATTATTGCTTCGATGACGTCATCGCAACATAGATGACGTCATCTTTGATCCTATTGTTTCTTGCCTTGGAAAAGAAATTCATTTGGAGAATCGACTTCGAAGAGATGAGACGAAAATTGTCATTTCGAACAGAAAATCATTGAAAATCATCGAACAGACAGAAGCAGAAATCTGAAATACGGTATGAGAACTGTTCCTATTGAAGACAAATCTACTAGAAATAGTTTGATCGACATAAAATCGTCACTTCCAAAAGAAAATCATTGAAAATCATTGAACATAAAGAAGCAGAAATTCGAAGTTCGATGTAAGAATTGTTCCTCTTGAAGACCCGAATCGCCAGAAATCGAGTGATCGACATGAAATCGTCATTTCGAACAGAAAATCATTGATCAGACAGAAATCCGAAGTTAAATGTAAGAATTGTTTAACTTGATGGCATAATTCATCAACAATATATTTACCAATTGATCGAAAGATTTAAAATTTTAAAATTGATTGCTAAATAAGCAAAACTTCACATTCCAATGCACATTCCATTGGAACCAGGTCAGACCTCGGAGACCACGGGAGACTTAAAGAAACAATTAGCCTTTATTTTATAGCTGACAAAAGTCATACTAAATAAGTAAGTAAGTAAATAAGTAAGTAAGTAAGTAAGTAAGTAAGTAAGTAATGCATTTGTTAACACGGAATATGTCCATCGACTGAGCGAGGAATCCTAGGCGTTGGTGAGTCACAACATCCAGACAACAAAAGCAAGACGTACTAGCTCATTGTGGCCCGCCAGCTGTTTCAGGTGACCTTCGATATGCGCTACACGAATGCTCATTATCATACATTAAAATCGTATATAGAGAAAACATAACTATATGGGAACAAGATCTATAGAAATCTATGATACTAACTAAACGCCTACAATCTGAAGAAGGCAAGTCTGAAGTGAAGAACGAAAATAGAACTTATATAGGATATCTAGTTCTGAGTTCAGTGCCGCGATGAATGTATGCTCTCTTAAAACACCACAAAAGAGCACTGAAAGCCAAAATGAGCCTTTACGGCCATAAAATGCCGTAATGGCCACAAAAGAACTGTATTGGCCACAAAAGAGCCGTAAAGGCCACAAGGGAGTCTTGATGGCCATAAACGAGCCTTGATGGCCCGCAAAAGAGCCTTGATGGCCACAAAAGAGCCTTGATGGCCACAAAAGAGCCTTGACGGCCACAAAAGAGCCTTGATGGCCACAAAAGAGCCGTAATGACCACAAAAGAGCCGTAATGACCACAAAAGAGCCGTAATGGCCACAAAGGAGCCGTAAAGGCCACAAGGGAGTTTTGACACCTCACCAGTTGAAATCGTCGATTTCTAATTCCATGCCCAATTACTCCGTTGATGCTGGCGGCCAAATTCTTGACTGATACTGTGTCTTTGTCATTTCAGGATTCACTATTACTTAATTGTGCTGCTTTTTTAACTTCAGAAATGATGACTGCATAATTTTGTAGATTCTTATGTTTGTTGTGCCTTTTTTTATTGAAGCTGAGAAGTGATGACCAAATGCGTCACTTCTCAGAAACCTAATGTATTCATTTGGGTGGGTCATTCGTCAGCTCAGTTCATACGAATTTTTCACATAGGATGGAATGTATGGAGGGTTTCTTATTTGTCATGTCTCATTATTTGTCATGTCTCATTCGAGTAATCGTGTGAGGGCCAGTACATTACTTAGTGTTTGGAGTAGGGAACCAGCGTCGCGGCGTCTGCGCTTTATTTCTCAATTCTATATTTTCTAACTTTTCGACGTCTTTTCTGAATTTTTTAATTTTTCTTTCTTACCGGATTTATGCTCTGTCTTTGGTGAGTTCGTTCCTATTTGTTTCAACATTTAATCAACTTAAGATTTGCCTAATTTTTGTCCTTTTTGCACTCGTCCGTCTGCGTCTTTACCTTCCGCCATTTTAGCTTCATCAAACTGCCACGTCATCTTAGATCACATAATGTACAATTCAATCATTCTTCTTATTTTCGGTCTACGTTTCATGATCGCCTTCCATATTAGTTGCCAACCCTTCCACACCCGCTTGCCCTACATTGTTCCTACAGCCAAACATTCTTACTGCGCCCAATTTGGCACAACGACTATGCAGTATGGACGTATGTGTTTTATTCCTTTATCGTTCTTCCTAACTTCATCTCTCAGGTGACCACCACAGCACCTCACCCGCCATACCATCTTCAACATACTAATCCTGCTTTCCGGGGACATCCACCCAAATCCTGGCCCACTGGATTTTTATTCATGTCCTCCTCCCTCACCTCCTACCTATCCTCCTCCTTCCAGAATTTCTTCCTCCAGCATCATCGACAATGCTCAAAATACTGACAACAGCTGCTTCTTACTTTGCACGCTAAATATTCGATCATTACTACATCCTGCACATTCCCAAGAAATCAATGATTTAGCCCTCTCTTCTCACCCGCCTGACATATTTGCCTTATCTGAAACCTGGTTTACATGTAATTTAAACACCACTCTTGCTCAATATGAAGACTGTATTCCTCCTGGCTACCATCTTTACAGTACACCTCGTCCCTGCAAACCATCTAGCCCTTCTCATAAAAATCCAACTGGCGGTGGTATTGCCTTTCTCACCCGAGAACCTGCCACAGTTTTAGACTCACCTGGTTACTGTTTCCACTCTTTTGAGTGTGCATCAGTTACGCTTAAACTTCCTCACACAAATCTGACTATCTTTAATGTATATCGCCCTCCATCCTCCTCTTCATATTCAAGTCCTCCATCGGTCTTCTTGAAAGAATTTACCACCCTCCTCTCTACTGCCTCCACTACATCTCACGAATTCCTGATTACAGGTGACTTCAATATACATGTCGATAACCCCTCTGACACATTTGCTTCTGAATTCCTCACCCTATTGTCCTCAACTAATCTGGTTCAACATGTCAAATTCCCCACCCACATTCACAATCACACACTTGACCTTATTATCACATCATCATTCTCCACTCTATCACCTGATATATCTTTCTCTTTTGACACGCCATCTGATCATTACCCCATCTTTACATATCTTAACATTCTTCCGACACCACGTTCTGATCCTGTCTTTCATTCTTTTCGTCGCATCAGTTCAATAAATATTGAAGCCTTCATACAAGATATTTCCTGTTCTGACCTCGTTTTAAATCCACCCTCCTCCCTGAATGACCTTCTCTCTTCCTATAACACCACTCTTTCCACTATCCTTGACAAGCATGCTCCTATTATTACCAAATCCCGTTCTCACTCTAACAATCCTAGGTTCAATTCTTATCTCCAGGCCTTCAAATCTTTCCGGCGACGCCTTGAGCGTGCCTACATACGCACCAGGGATCCTCAACTTCTCTCTGCCCTTAAATCTGCCACAAATAAATACCATCGCCTTCTTACTGCAGCTAAACAGAGATTTTACTCCTCACTAGTTCATTCTCGATCCTCTAGCCCTCGCCTTCTCTGGAAAACCATTAACCAACTCCTCCATCGGAACTCATCTAGACCACTTCCAAATTCTCTTCCGTCTTCTTCAATAGCCGACTCGTTCTGTTCTTTCTTTTCGAACAAAATTAGTACCCTCCGTCTCTCTCTTCAATCTCTCCTCCCCAAAGCCACCAATAACCAATCTGATGATGCTCCCTCCCCCACTCATGACTCCCCACCCTCCCCACCTCGATCCTCATTATCTTTCTTTCAACCCACTTTAGAGTCGGAAATATTAAACCTGTTAAAATCACTTCCAAACAAACAGTGCGAACTTGACCCTAAACCCACCTCCTTACTGAAAGACTGTGCAGCTGTCCTTGTCCCAATCATTACCAAAATAGTTAACCTCTCCTTATCTACGGGTAATTTCCCCCTCCTATTCAAACACTCTCTTGTTACCCCTCTTCTCAAGAAATCATCTCTCGACAAGGAAATTCTTTCAAACTGCCGGCCTGTTTCTAACCTGACTTTCATCTCCAAATTAACTGAACGTATTGTCCTCTCTCGAATCAATAACTATTTAGCTTCTAACTCACTCATTAACCCACACCAGTCTGGTTTTACTAAACGCCACTCAACCGAAACTCTGCTGACATCTCTCTACAACAAGCTTGTTTCTGCCATTTCTCATCAACAGGTTTCTTGCCTCTGTCTCCTCGATATCTCTGCAGCCTTCGACACCATAGATCACAATATCTTACTCCACCGACTTTCAACCTGGTTTGGTTTTGCTGACACTGCTCTCCTATGGATACAGTCTTATCTCTCCTCCCGCTCTTTCTCTGTTAAAACTTCGGAAGCCTCTTCTAAGTCATGCCCTCTCACTTGCGGAGTTCCACAAGGCTCCGTTCTTGGACCTCTTCTGTTAATCCTCTACACTACCCCACTCAGTTCACTCATTAAAGCATCCTCCGTTGACCATCACCTCTATGCTGATGACACCCAACTATTCATCTCTTTCTCTCCAAATTGTTTCAATGAATCTACAGCCCATCTTCTTTGTGTGGTTAAACAAATCTCCTCTTGGATGACATCTAATCTCTTATGCCTGAACCCATCTAAAACTGAATTCATACTTATAGGCCTACGTGACCAGCTCAAGAAAATTCCTGACCCCTCTATCTCCCTCAGCCTGGACTCTGCCTCCACCCACACCTTTAATACTAACTCTTCTGTCCGTAATTTAGGTGTTATTTTCGACCAGAACCTTACTTTTTCTGATGATATCACCCATCTTTCCCGTTCTTGCTTCATGCATATCCGCGACCTTCGCAGAATCCGTCCTATGCTTGACTTCAAAACCGCATCTATCATTGCCACATCCATAGTCCATGCAAAACTTGACTACTGCAATTCAATTTTCCTCAATATTGACACAACCCAGATAAATCGCCTACAAGCTATCCAGAATGCTCTCGCACGTGCTGTCACCAAAACCCCCAAACACCATCACATCACCCCTGTTCTCAAATCACTGCACTGGCTTAAAATACCAGAACGAATAGAGTACAAAGTCTTATCCCTCACCTACAACACACTTCAATCCTCCCAACCCTCCTATCTTTGTCAATTATTTACTATCCAACCACTCCGTTCAACCCGCTCCTCATCTGTCCTAACACTTCTTCGCCCTCCCGTCACCTCATCCTTAAAATTTGGAAATCGCTCCATAGCCATAGCTGCCCCACCCCTTTGGAATAAACTCCCGCCAGAATTGCGACAGTTGTCTGGTCAATCATACGAACTCACCAACACTTCACCTCTTTCAGTTTCTGCGCAGGTATTTAACTCAAGACTGAAAACACTTCTTTTCCAGAAATCTTATCCTGATTCTTCCTCTTCCCCTTATCTCTCTTCTCGCTTCAATTTCAAACAGCATCCACCGTAGCCGTCCGACTGTCTGAGTGCCTGACTTCTGGATCTTGACCCTTTTGCCTATCGATTTTGTTTTGACTAAGCGCCTGTGAATAAGCTGGTTCCCGCGACTTAGCTTTCGTTGAGCGCTGTAGAAATCTCGAGATTACGATTACTTAATTGCTTACTTTGCTCTTGGCGAATTAAGCACAACAGCGATGACGCACATAATAATGAAGACGACACTTTGCAATTGTTGTTCAAATGACGTCATCGCAACATAGATGACGTCATCTTTAGCCCTACTGTTTCGTGCCTTGGAAACGAACTTCATTTGAAAAATCTTCTTTGAAGAGATACGACGAAAATTTAAAAAAACTGTCATTTCGAGCAGAAAATCATTGAAAATCAGCGAAAAGAAAGAAGCAGAAATCTGAAGTTCGCTATGAGAACTGTTCCTTTTGAAGACAAATCTACCAGAAATTGAATGATCGACACAAAATCGTCATTTCGAGGAGAAAATCATTGAAAATCATGAAACAGAAAGAAGCAGAAATTTGAAGTTAATTGTAAGAATTGTTTAAGTCTGATGGCATAATTGATCAACAATTTATATACTAATTTATCGATAGATTTAAAATCGAATAAAATATGGAAACTTCTAGCGCCAATTCTAGCGCTGTAAGTTATAATGCACATGCATCAATCGATTGCCACTTAAGCAAAACCGAACATTCCAAATCGCATTCTACTGGAAACAGGTCAAATTTTGATGACTCCGTGAGACGTATGGAACCTAATTTAGGCTTTATATTTATCTGACAAAAAGTCATACTTATTAAACATTAAAACAAGTAAGTAATGCATTTGTTAACACGCAATATGTCCGTCGACTGAGCGAGGAGTAGTAGCCGTTGGTGAGTCACAGCGGTCAAACCCGCCAGCTGTTTAGGGGGTCCGCCAAACCTTTCTCACTCCTACAAATTATTATCTTCATGAGGCTAAAAAGTTGATGTCTCTTACACTTAATAATCATGACTCTCCCTTAAGTCGTAAGCGACCAAGCATACTTGATTGAATTCAAATTCATTCACCAGGTGGCGATAATAATTACATTTGGTAACTTTTACTTGTTCTCGAACAATTAATCATTATACCCTGTTGGGCTGTGAGTAAGATCTGCTCAAACGGAAAGGAGGAACTTTCAATGCTATTTGAATATCATTACTTGATGCTTTGACACCTTTAAATAACTGCTCCCAATGTTATATAACTCTCTTTTGTTTAACCTTTTCCACTCCTTAGGCCACTATAGTGGCCCGTTCAAATATGTCGTTCCGCTCCTCAGGCCACTATACTGCCCAATGCATTTCGATGCCTTATTAACTATTCTGCTTCATTACCATTTCCATGGATGAAGCTATACAGGCAGTATTCCTGGCGTCAAATGTATCTCAAATGTCAGATACCGACTGTTGAGGTCGGTCGGCGACATTTGTTTACCCTGAGCATTCACTTCCAATTAGCTGACCAAGCCGATCCGCTTGGCTGCTGCATAGGTCTTGCATAGAACAATGCCTGTATCTATATTTCAAAGGACACACTATCGGCTCATTAGTTATTGCATGGGCTGCCTTGTACAGGCAGTAGACATAGCTCAGTCCTAATTAGCTAAAAGGGCCATCCGTAAGTCTTGAATAGACCAGTCATACTGGCATTTCAAAGGCTAGCTTATCTGTTCATTTGCAACTAATTAGCTAAACACTATGAGACCATCTGCTGCTTGCTGCATTCTGCATATATAGCTGTGTCAATGTTCAGTGCTTTCTGGGGCGTTACTGAGCTTATCTTAGTTATAGAATTTATGAGAAAGATGACGAAGCGTTTTCGTAGTGCTGATATTTTGGACATGATCGACAAAATGACAACGTCCGATGAGGAGGAAAGCAGTGGAGACGACACGATCATCATGGACGACATCCGAGACGTCAACATCTCAAGTGAAGACGAATCATCAGATGAAGATGTCGCTGTCAGTGACAGCGATGAAGCTGCGGACGCTGGACAATGGATGCGAGCAACTGGGACGGCACCAGATTTCGCCCCACTGCCGTTTACAGTTCCGAACGCTGGATTCCAGCTGAGTGGGGCGAGCATCCCAACAAACGAATGTGGATTCTTCCAGCAGTTCTTCACAGATGACCTGCTGGAGGAAATCGTTGTGCAGACGAACGTTTTTGCACATTTTCGCCTGGATCAGGCAACGCTCCCTCAACATTTCATCTGGAGGGACTGGAGGGACGTGGACCTGAAAGAAATGAAGGCCTACCTTGGCGTCGTGCTCAACATGGCTTTGAACGCAAAGCCAAACATTCAAGACTATTTCTCGAAGGAGTGGCTGAATGCCACTTCGTTCTTCACGGACGTGTTCTGTCGCCGTCGGTTCTTTCAGATCCACTGGATGTTGCACATCAGCCCTCCAGTGCCTGCTGATGCTCCACGACAGACGAGAGCAGAGAAAGTACGTCACGTGCTGACGTACATCAAGGGCAAATGTCAAGAATTGTACGTTCCCGAGCGCGACATCGCCGTCGATGAAACGACGATAAGCTTCAAGGGTCACGTCTCCTTCAAGATGTACAATCCCCAGAAGCCGACGAAGTGGGGCCTGCGAATCTACGTGTTGGCGGAGAGTCTGCATGGCTACATCTGTACGTTCGTTCCATATTATGGGAAGCGGACGACAGAGGAACTGGATCGGCCAGGTCTCCCATTCACCTCCCGCATCGTCCTGACTCTCTGCCGAGAATTGCTGGAAAAGTCGAACGGCAGTGGATACCATCTATTCACTGACCGGTTCTACACTGGTTACCATCTGGCGATGGAGCTGCTGCAGCTCAAGATCCAGACGACGGGAACGGTGATGCGGAACCGACAGGGTCTGCCGGACGAACTAAAAAGAAAGAAGAAGATGAAAGCTGGTGAGGTCATCGCCTTTCAGCGTGATGGAAACGCGACGGCGATTGCTTGGCAGGACAAGCGTCCGGTTTTGATGCTGAGCACAGTTCACGGCTCAGCCGTGCAAATTGTGACTCGTCACAGCCGAGCCGGAACTGTTCAAGTCAGCAAGCCCGTCGTCATCATTGGCTACACGGCAAAGATGGGTGCGGTGGACCGCGCAGATCACCTCTGCACGAGCTACAATTTCGGCCGCAAGTCGGTGAAGTGGTGGCGAAAGTCATTCTTCTGGCTGCTGGAGGTTGCCTGTGTGAACAGTTTTATACTGTTCAACATCCACAGGCAGCAGCAGAAACTCACAGCGGTGACACACCTCAAATTTCGCCGCCACATGATTGAGCAGCTTGTGGGTGACATCCGCGCACACGTACATCGTTGTGGGCGTCCCAGCAAGGCCAACACGATAGAGAGGCTGAACGGGAAGCTTCACATCCCTGTCCAAGAGAACAAAATGAGAGATTGTGTGGTTTGCTGCAGCGATCGGAAGACACCTGGGGGCCGCAAACGCACCAACTTCGCGTGCAAGACGTGCCCCCGTCAACCACACATGCACCCTGCCGGATGCTTTGAAAAATGGCACACTCAAGCAAAATTGAAGTAGGATGGGCATTGGACAGCTCATAACAAACGGCTCTTTTCAGAGCCACAAAATGATGGGAAGGAATGTCGTGTCTGTCGACTTGGCCCAGGTTTCAATCACTCAACCCTACTATCTATCTGTCTATCTGTCTGTCTGTATATGTATTCCTGTCTGTATCATCTATCTCTTTTCATTTTCGCCAGGCACATACTATATATATATATATATATATATATACTATATATATGTAATGAATTGTGCAAAGAAGTAAATGCTTGTGTACATATGCAAAGGCCGATATTACCTAAATTTTATTGGATTTGGGCGCGGTATGGCATAGAAATTTTATGATCAATATTGGCCACCAAAGTGACCCAGTGGTCACTGACGGTAGCTTGTGAATTATCCCATAGATCGGTAAACATGTATCGCACGAGAGCCGTCAGCTAAATTGCTCCTCCTGGGCAGCTTCATACAAGTCTCATTCACGCGGTAGATAGGCTGCAAGTGTCACTTG
Organism: Norana najaformis; assembly: GCA_964023275.1. Lineage (NCBI taxonomy): Eukaryota > Metazoa > Annelida > Clitellata > Crassiclitellata > Hormogastridae > Norana > Norana najaformis. Next base: position 26,433,454 of record OZ029923.1, read on the forward strand.
TCACATTATTCAAATCCCATTCCGTTCTAAACCTCGGACAACAATAGAGAAGTTGGACGGTCAGAAGACGGTCAAGCGGTCAGTTATATTGGATCTGGAGGTGCTGTTATAAAAATTTTATTGGATTGGTAAAGGTTAATAACATTTATAATTATTGTTATTACGTTTTTTGGCAAGTAGACATAGTTTTACTTTATCCTTCAAAGATTTCTTTATTGAGAGTTAATGGAGTGATTTAGTTAGGTTAATCGTGTTAAATGAATAACCATATATTGTCATCAGGTATTCCATCAAGATTAAGTTATATTTCTTTATATCTTTCTACAGTACTACTGCAGCTCAAGCTATTAATGTTATAGGCCTATCTCTAGCTTCCTTACTAATTAGCTAAAACGCACGATGATACTTTCAGGTTATTAACAAGCGCATTGAAATACTTCCTTATTGAGACAGAGACTGCGTCATTCGAGTCCCCATTTTTACAACCACTAATATATTTAGCCTATTTGTTTAATTGACACAGCTTGTGGCAAGATTTAGCAACACTTGAAAAGGCTGAATGTGCGCTAATATTTATTCAGATGCATTGCAGTTAAATGGATCAAAGTTAGTGTTAGGTGGTTCATATATCTGCATGCCATTTTAAGTGAAACAGTTCGTTCTACACAATGAACATGGACCGCCAATTTGAAAAAACTCAACCTAGCAAACAGACCCATGAACACGCTAAACGGAACGAATGAAAATAATGGGCTTCATAAGCAAATAAGACCATTAGGTTCACATAATGCCGTTGATAGGTCCTGAAATGCGCTATACGAGTGTAGATATATACTTAGATACATTAGACGCTAATCATTCTTTTCGTGGTTGGAAATTAGTTGTCACCAATAACGTCGAATTAGCAAAAGCAACTTGACCTAATTAATAGAAACCAAGCAGACAGGGTAACTGCCTGGATTGAAGTAGACTTTTCCAATAAAGCAAGATGACAATTGTGCACATCTTATTGAACAACACGAACACTTTTAGTTCAATTTCTACACAATTACTACACCTATTGCCTGTGAACATCGGTTCTGCATGCAATCTTGACATCATCTTTGAGCCATATATCTCGATTTCAAATCATACCTCTAACCTCTCGCGCGCCTGTTTCATTCATATCCGCGACTATGCTCGATTTTAAAACTGCCTCTACCATCGCTACCTCCTTTGTCCATTCCAAGTCAGACTACTATTAATTCCAGTTTTCTAAACCTTGAATCCACTCAAATTAAGCGACTTCAATTCATCCGAAATTCACCTGCCTCAACTGTCACCAAGACACACAATGATCACCGTATCACTCCTCTCCTCGAACGCATTACTTTCGAAGTTCTTTCTCTAACCTTTAATTCCCTACAAATCTCCCAACCTACTTGTCTTCACAAACTCTTTACCATCCAATCATCCTGCTTTATAATCTTACTTCAGTCTTGCCCGTACACCTACAATTATTCATCTTAAATTCTCTAAGTGATCAATATACCACATCTTGACTCTGGAACATCTCCATCCTGAATTTCGCAAAATCTATTTGCTCTTTCCCTTCAGCCATTCACCCACCGTCATCTGTTCCAAGTCCCCTCCTGTCGATTATTTCTCAGGGATTCCATTCAAAACTGAAGTCTCATCTTTTCAAGAAGTCTTATCCTGATCCATCCATTCCGCCTCCTTCCAATTTCTCTCAACCTAAGCACAGCTCACCCTAACAGCTCCTCTGCTCCTTCTTTCTCCAGTCTCCGGATTTTGTTCTTCAGTTAGCATCGTTGGCTAACCATCATGACTTGATAAAAGAGCGCAATCAGATCTCTTATGTTAACGAGTAAGTAAGATCTCAATATAAAGAGTCTTGAATGAACAAACCACTACAACGGTCGACGGTTACACGTCGGCCAATCTATGAGAAATTACAGCATCATGAGTTACATGTAAACGCCATTGACGCAAGTAAATAAGATGTCTTTAAACACCCGATACTGACATTACTATTTATTACTTATTAAAGGCTGCGTGGCAGAGAAGCCTCGTTATGACATCCATTTGGAAAAGTATAGCAACAGCGTATCTTTTCTCCTTTACAAATCCTGAACTACTTTTTGGAACTCTCTTCCTACTGTATATCAGTTCTGCTCAGTCGCTTGTGTCATTTCGTTCTCAACTTAAGACTTTCTTATTTGATTTTGCTGATCCACCGTCAGCTGCCTCTTTGTCCCAGTGTATTAATCTCCTGGATGTTGACTTGATTGCGGCATGGCTTTTGTGCACCATCGATTGGTGCCTTGTGCATTAGACAACGATACGATAAAAGTCACTCCTTATAATTACAGAATCCGCCCCTTGCTTTACTTGAAAACAGTATCTAACATCGCTACATCATTAGTCCATGCTAAACTAGACTACTGCTTTTCACTTTTCATGAATATAGACACCACCCATATAAACCGCATTCAGGCTATCCAAAATGCTCTCGCTCGTGCTGTCACCAAAACTACGAAACGCTATCACATAACTCTTGTACTTAAATCACTTCACTGGCTTAAAATACCTGAACGAAGAGAGGACAAAGTCCTATTAATTACCAAGAATAAACTCGAATCCTCCCAATCATGATACTTTCGTCAGTTATTTATAACCCAACCCGTCTGTTCAACCCGCTCCTCTTCTGCCCTGACACTTCTAGGCGCTCTCGTCATCTCATCCTTTAAAAAAAATTGAAATCGTTTCGTAGCCATAGCGGGAAGATATTCCCTCGAGAATTACGACAATTATCTGATCCATCATTCGAACTCGCTAATTGTTACCCCTTGCAATTTCTGTGCAGATCTTTCACTCTAAACTGAAATATTCCTCTTTGTAGATCCTATCCTGATTCCCTCTTTCCCTTTTCTATCTTTTCGCTCCAATTCCAAACACCATCAACCGTAACCTCGTGGCTGCTTGCCTGTCTCGTGGATCTTGACATGGAACCGTTTCTAACCCTCTTGCTTAACGATTTGTTTTGACTGAGAGCCTTTGAATAAGCTGTTTCACGCGACTTGTAGGTTTCGTTGAGCGCTTTAGAAATCTCGGGATTATGATTACAATTTTTAGCAAATCTGCATTCATCACTTGCTCAGAAATGTTATTCTGCATCATTCGAATTTAGCCTTTAACAGCTTCATTTTTACTTTCGATTTGCTTAATCCGAATAAATTGATCACTGATATTTCCATAAATAAAGTGGCATAGGAGGAAATTTGCTTAATTTCACAATTGGCATAAGAGGAAACTGACTTAATTACACCCTCAAGGTTTGTTTTGACTTTGCATTGCGCCTTTTGTTTCTCGTACGTACCATCAAAAACTACCACCCCTGAAAGCCTCTGGCACCTCCGAAATGCTACGTTTTGCCAACAAAATAGTTCATAATTTCAACTTCATCGCAGCCCGCAGATCATGTGCGTGGTCCTTTTCAGGCGGAGCCGGTGCAACATGTCCAAAGAATCTAAATCTGCTTTCTCCAAGGACGGCAAAAACTGGCACAGTAGCAGACCTAGCTCTGTTCTCCCTGTTGGAAAATTGTAATTTTAATTGTAATTTAAAATTTATAAAGCGCCTGTTAGATGATAAACTCAACAGAAGCGCTCCCGACCCGAACAAGTGGAACCATTATCAAACAGTGCAGTCTTCAATCGCTTGCTGAACCAAGAGAAAGGGAGGGATAGGAGCTCAAGTCGCAGTTCTCGAGAGAGACGTTTCCAGCAGGCGGGGCCAACACAGGCAAAGCTTCTGGACAAGGCCGCAGCAGTTCTCATGCGAAGGACAGACAGGAGATCCTGGGTGACCGAGCGAAGGGAGTTACGGCCCGATAGAGAGGAGACCAAAGTGCAGAAGTCAGTGAGGTAAATGGGACCGAGTCAGCAATGCAGTTGCGCATAGGAGTGAGGATTTCAAAAAGGGCACGTTGCTGGATGGGGAACCGATTGGGTGGCCTGCTGGACCACGTGATTTCATCTGAGACTGTATGGCCGCTGGACGTCAGGGTCGCCGAAGTCGGACTGTCAGACCACTCGCTCGTTTCATGGTCTATCATCATGACACCACCAGCACCAACCTACATGAAGATCGCTAGGCGCCAATGGCAGCATTTTGACACCGCAGCCTTCTTAGCCGAACTCGCAAAATCTGAACTGAGTTCCTTCTGTGACCTCGAGGCCGATACCTCTGCAGACGATCTGGCAGGCATTTTTGACTCCGTAATTGGCCGCCTGCTAGATAAGCATGCTCCAGTTTCAGAGTTCACTGTAAGGGAGCGTCCTCATCAGCCCTGGTTCGACAGTGAATGCCGCGAAGCGAGGCGGAAGGCTCGACGTCTTGCGCGGCGCGCCCACTCTGACAAGGCTGGTGTGGAAAGCAAGCAAGCCTGGCGCACGGCCCTTCGATCGGCTAGGAAACTGTCGCATCAGAAGGCCGGTGACTACTGGAAGTCGAAAATCACGTCGGCAGGTAACAATCAGCGCCGCGTGTGGCAGTCAGTGCACAAGCTTCTGGGCGACAGTAAAGCTACTTCGAACTCGGTGTCATTTTCTGCCGCTACCTACCACGACTTTATGGACAAGAAAATCGCTGACATCCGAGCGTCGACGTCTGACGCGAGTGAGGCGACGTTCACCAACTGCTCATCCCCGGGCATGCACGAGTTCAGACCGATCACAGCAGAAGATGTCATCAAAGTAATTCTATTGTCACCTGCGAAACAGTGCCCTCTTGACATACTTCCGGCATGGTTGATGAAGGAGGCGGCTCCACTGTTGGCCAATTTTATTGCCCGGATGTTTAACTGTTCATTTGCCACCGGCCGCTTTCCATCAAAATGGAAACATGCTATGGTCAGACCACTTCCTAAAACAGCTGGAATCGATGAGTCGTCGCCTGCGAATTTCAGACCGGTCTCCAACTTAACTTTCATCTCAAAAGTGCTCGAGCGGATTGCTCACCAACAGCTCAACGAGTACCTGTCTGAATCGCACCTTCTCCCTCGATTCCAGTCTGCATACAGGCGCGGCCACTCCACCGAAACGGCACTTCTTAAAGTTTTCTCTGATTTAGTTAACGCCATCGATTCGGGCCAACTAGCACTTCTGTCACTTCTTGACATGTCGGCTGCATTTGACACTGTTGACCATGACATCCTGCTCGAGCGTCTGTCGCGCACGTTCGGAGTCAAGGATGAAGTGCTGAGTTGGCTTGAATCCTATATCAGAGGCCGCACTCAATCTGTCCACTTGGCCGGGGAGGCAACACCACCTAGACTGGTCACCTGTGGCGTCCCACAGGGATCAGTCCTCGGGCCCCTCCTCTTCGTGCTATACACAGCTGACGTGGAGAAGATTATACAAGCCCATGGTCTCCTCCACCACTTCTATGCGGACGATACACAACTCTACTTCTTCTGTGAGCCATCGCAAACCGCGGAGTTGAAACAGAGAGTGCTGCTGTGTATTGAACGCATTTCGGAGTGGATGGCTTCCAACCGTCTCAGACTCAATCCATCGAAGTCTGAGTTCCTATGGTGCACCACTCTCCGACGTCAGCATCTACTCAACGACAGTTCATTCGCCGTCAACGAGGCAGTAGTTCGACCAGCCGACACCATCCGCAACCTTGGAGTACACTTCGACAGCTGTTTGACCAGGTCGGCCCATGTGAGTCAACTTGTTCGGGGCTGTTTCTATCAACTGCGTCGAATAAAGTCCATCCGCAGACTGATTCCTACCTCGACAGCCATCACCTTGGTCAACAGCTTCATAGTCTCCAGGGTTGACTACTGCAACAGCCTACTATCGGGGCTGCCTGCTTGCCAGCTAGATCGGGTGCAGTCAGTGCTGAACTCTGCAGCACGTGTCATCTACGGCCGGACACCATCCGATCATATTAGTGACCTGCTGCGCGACAATCTGCACTGGCTGCGCGTTCCTCAACGCATAACATACAAACTATGTCTGATCACTTTCAAGGCACTGAATGGCCTCATGCCAGACTACATCTCCGAATTTTGTATTCGAGTCGGAGATAATGAGAACAGATGTCGGCTGAGGTCCTCGTCGAGGAACCATCTGCAGGTCCCAAGGTCTACCACGCGGTTTGGCGAAAGCTCTTTCTCGATTGCCGGACCCACTGCGTGGAATAGCCTTCCCGACCACGTGAAGAATGCTCCCTCCTTGGATAACTTTAAGAAAGGGCTTAAAACGTGTCTATTTAAATTATCGTATGACTGTAGTTAATTTTCTATTGTCGCCTGAACTTATGTACAGCGCCCTTTTCTTCGGCCTCGGCCGTGTTACGGCGCTATATAAATTGTCTTATTATTATTATTATTATTATGAAGAGTGTATTGAATATAGTACGAGATGTGGTCAGATCTGAAGAATGGAGCGATGGTCTGTACAGGGGATACTGAAAATCCTTCTGAAGAACAACATGTCAGAGACATCTAGCCTCTTATTAAGGACTCAGTAGTTGTCCAAGACTCACAGTCGTAGAGTAGAATAGGTAGCACGTACTATCTATGAAGTTTGAGCTTGTTGTTAAGCGTAATGCTCTCGCCATTTCGAAGCAGGAACCAGATGCAGTAAAAATTGTCATATGGTTCCTCTTGTGAACTGACCTTCTGGATATTGACCTGATTACGGGTTGGATTTGGTGCGCCATCGTTTGACGCTTTGTGCATTGGACACCAACGCGTTAGAAAATACTAACTACACTAAGAGCTTGTCACCTTTGTCATTTCTCTTACACACTATAGTAACAGTGACAATGTCATTTCTACAAATCCTTGTTTATAATTTGCTTTATACTTCTACGTCATTGGGAATTTACGGATTAATTTCTTCCCCACAGGTTTACTTCTACTTCCTATTCTAAGTTTCTTATTTTTGCGATATTTATTGTGCATAAATATATTTACCGTTGTTGTTTTCCAACATAAATTGACATGAAAGATGTTCAGTTCAACGTATTCCTCCAAACATCACTCACTGCCTAACTGATTTGAAGTACGTCTGTTGTTTTTCCTATCAATCGGCAAAATCTATAGGTTAAGGAAGCTTTCGCCATCGGCGCAACTCTACATTTACAAACTAATTTCGTCGTAATTTGAACTTCGGAATCATATTGTAGGCGTATGTCTTAATCAAATTAAACGATAATTAGGATTGAGGCAAAACGAGTTAAATTTGTCTGACTGTATATGGCGTCTTCTCAGCAGTTTCTTACTTCATCCGGCATCAGTTCGGCCTAAATGAGGTCAGCGCGTGCTAATGACAGCGCGGCCAGCGTGTTTTCGATTCCCACTCTTGTACAAGGATGTCTTTAATATTCATATACCTCATTAGCAGATAATCATTAAAATGCATACGATTCAACCTATCAGGGCTTCTGGAAACATGCCCGCTACCTGAGTCGCAAATACTCATGAATATGCGTAAGATTCAGCCTATATGACTATATTTATGCATATTCATGAATTCTGCTCGACATTCGTTAGCAGTGTGGGTTAAAAAAATACTTATCGAAAGAAATTGTTAAGTCAAATCGAAACTACACTTGGTTTCGTAATATATAGATTTCCATGTTTTGAGTCGGTAGTGTTTGAATTGTTAGTCTTTGACCAGACAGAGCGAGATTAGAATTCAGTAAAGGAATTTTGCTGTTATGTCAGTAAGTTTTAAACAGAGGGAAGTTGACTTTCTGGATGTATGAAATTGGTCTGAGAGTTTTGAATTCACATGAAAGGAAACATAAATCATTAAAGTGTTAATTATAGCTACTGGCCCGAATATCTGTACCTTACCTCACCTGAAGTGGTCTGTAATAGTCTGACAACTAGAAATATATTATAGACAAACAGAAAACAAAAACATGTAAGTCGTCAAAAACCGAAAGTCACAAGTTTTAGTGTGATGCAGTAAAACAGTGTTATTGATATGACTGGGATTGCCGATGTTTTGACTTATGCAACATACGTAAGTAAAAATTACTAACTAGTTTGTCTGTTTGTTGGTGTCCCTGTCTCTATATATCTCTCTGTCTCTATTTTTGTCTCTGGCCCTCTCCCTCTCTACACAACCAGCGCCTCGACTGCAAAATGTGAGGCGCTATAAAATACCCGATGTGATGAAATAGTCTAAGTCTAAGGGTTTATTTGAGTCGCGGTTCTTTATTTCTGGCAAAAACGTAGATGAATAAAATTAGTAATGTTCATTTTATTTACCCGTTAGATTGAATGTGCACTTCGGTTCCTAAAATAGCTCATTCAAAAATTTTCTAATATCCAGTGTTCAACGACATCTTTTGGCTGCCAGGGCCGTTGACGTCGAACTTACTTTTCCTTATCTCCCTATCTGCCTAACGAGGCTATCAACTGGCTGAAACAAAAAGCGAACTGTTGGGACATATTAAAGCGCGCAAGCTGCGTTACTTCGGTCATGTAATGAGACACCCTCAGGACACTATTGAAGCTGGCGTTATGTTGGGTCTCGTCGAGGGAAATAGAAGACGTGGAAGACCAAGAATAAGTTGGATTGACAATGTCGTGGCATGGACTGGCCTGTCGGGCACGATGATGGTGAAGGCTACGCGCGACAGATGGCGTTGGGAGAGGATAGTCCGTACATGTAGTGAACCGTCGCGAAGCGACGATGGCGTTGTGACATGACATGGCTATCTGCCTAGGTCCTCACAGAACACCTAGACGCCACAATACACGCTAGAAAACCAAAGTAGAGGATTGCATTTATAAAGTTGGAAGAAACGATATAAAGGTGTCAAAACAAAATCTAATATTAATTAGTAGAGTTGAATGTCTCACGACAACTTACGGTTTTTAGGGCCCCTGACTTCGAACATTCCTCACATTTACAAAATTGCTGTTATTGAACGAAAATAAGATATTTATTTATGACGCTAAATGACAGTAATTTAAAGGTGTCTAAGAGTAACCTAATATAGTCAATAGAATCGAGCGTTTAACGACATAGTGCTGCTGGGGCCGTTGATATCAACGTTACCCTTCGTTTGTAGTCTAATCTGACGCTCCTGATTGAGAAATGCGAGGCATAAGTAACGTAAAAAATGCGAATTAAAGTAGTCGTAAATAACAACGTAGGCAATGTTATCAGGTATAATTAGTAGTTCCCATTTTCGACGGACTTTTTGATGCTGCCGGGTGGTTAAAGTCGACCCTGCTTTACCTTACTATAACCCTTTTTACACATCTTACTCTTTTGGAGAGGTAACTATAAGCGAACGATATATTGTAAGAAAATTTACGGTCGAAGTTAGCGGCATTGGCAGTCGTGGACTGTAACTCGCCGTACCACGCAAATTTTTGGGTTACGCATAGACACCTTTAAATTGGAGTTTAAAAAATTATATAGTTTACCTCAACGCACAGTTTAAGTGCGGTGATTGCGCAGCCATGGTAGGCAGTAGCCCGACACGGAAGACACGTCTAAATAGTATCCAGTGAACAGTGTTTCCGTTTCGCTCGGATTTCGTTTTTGCTTTTGCGACAGAACTCACCCTGTTTTTCGGATGCACATCGATTTTGCTTATCAGCAACCATCGATCGATGTTTTGAGCATTATGACAGTGGCGCTTCTGAAGTTCTCCGATTAAATATATCTAGTTTACTTAAAATGCGGCAGAGGTTGGATGAAATAGTTGATTGAAACAATCCCTTTAATTAGTAGGTCGTGATGTCCAGGTTTTAACAAGTATCTGGATTCGAGTGATCACGTGAACATATTTGTATGCTGGCAAAATTAATTGTTTGGAACATAATGCGTCTTACTGGAGAGGGAGGGAAGGCGGGGTCAAGGGTGAACAGACAACGTGAGCTTGTTTACATAATTATATATAATCATACGAATATCAAGCTGTCTCGACATGTCATTCGCGCGTGTTGGTTATTCTATGACGATTAGAAGTTTCGATGATAATGATTACTGTAATGTTGATAATAAACCTTTTAGATGCTAAACATTTAGGTCTCTCTTAGATGTTTTTATAACATTTGTTGTTCTTTTAATCCAAGAGATATATTTTAGTAAAGTAGCAATATATTGTATGGATTCCCATAGACTTTCTGTAATTATGCACGTTCTTTTTAAATATAAAAAGAGAAAAAAGTAAAAGATATATTAATTCTATATTAAACTGTAAAACTGTTGCAAGTGGCCAATGCATTCATTGTAGGCGTTCAGTTAATATTCTCGATTTCAATTTACTTTTCTATGGATCTTGCTTCCATATGGTTATGTTTTCTCTAGATACGAGTTAAATCTTAATAAGGAACATTCACACAGCGCCCATAGGGTGTATAAGAAAATATATTTACAAATTGTATTTATAGATAATGTTAAAATCATTTTATATGATATGTACAAATATTATTTTCAAAATCTTGCCATTGGTTATTTTCACGATAATATTGAAAGCTTCAAGATAAACATCTCGAATGGAAAGAATGTATTTGATGGTAAAGTCTACCTCTTTTAATGGAATTTGTTCTTTAAAAATTTGATTTTTTGTGTTTTTATATTGAAATAGAGGATGATTCTTGTATAGTAGTGGTAGTTCCAGTGTTTAACGACATCTTATGGCATCAAAGGCCTCCCCTTTATCGAAGCTTAGGACTGGCACCACCCGAATAAATGCAGTGTCGGAGTTGGTTTGAGCATAATTTCACGAAAAAAAATTGATTCAAGCTGTTGAACGCTGTTTTATGCATATTATCGGTTGTCATCGTTTTAAAGGTGTCTAAGTTGAGCATTGCTTTATTCATTGTTTAAGGACATCTTATGTCTCCAGGGGCCTTATGCATGAAAAGGATGTAACTGCTAGTTCCAGACTAAAATCGGCTTACGCCCGACTAGTGATTTAGTTTGGTATGTGAGAAGCGGTCTTAGCCCACTCCCATGTTTTAGCGCTAGTTCACTTCTCAAGCAGGCGTAGGTGGGCTAGTCTGGTATTAAGAAATGAAAACAAAATGATCACGCTTTGATCTTAAAATGCGTAAATGTATCTCCTTTTTGTTGTGGTGAAACTTAGCATGTCGAGGCAGAAATGATTTACTGTTTATCAGGTACCGGCAGTGCTAGAAGATGACGACTTCACGCGTGCAGAAATATCACGACGCCGTGTGATCCAAACTGTAGCAATGAGGATAGTGGCGACGAAGATGAAGGCACATGTCATAACCTGACTCACGGACAACTGGAAGCAGAGGCAGTAGGAAATGTGAGAAAGGGAGAAGAACACTTCAAGATTGATGGAGGGGATGAATCACACACTGTGTCTACATCGACATTGGCAGCGATTGTGACGGAATCTCCGCTGACCAGCTATTTGACTGCAGATGGTTCTGCAGCAGAGACTCACCGTGGTGCGAGAGTGTCAGATACAGCCAAGATTTCAACCACCAATGGTTCTAGGCGAAGCCTATCCAAGTCATTCACTGTGACAGAGACAGCCCCATCTAGCTGTTGGACTGCAGATGGTACTGCAAAGACTTCATCAGTAGGTGCTGTGACACAGACTTCGTCAGTCACCAGTTCACGGCGAAGACTGTTGAAACCATGACTGCGTCTTTGCGAATCCCTCGATGGTGGTATGTCATCCATGACGAAGACTGTAGTGAAGACTTCGTCAGAGAGCAGCTCGACTAAGCCTACCACGGCGACCAAACGAAGAGTATATCATATGTTCCAGCATCCAGACAGGAAAAAAGAAAGGAAATGATCCACAGAGATGGCAAACACTACATCGAAGCAATTGAAATGCAAAGACGTTGTGTAGTTCGTAGTCTCGAGTCAGAAAACAATGCAAAAAGTGCAACGCTGGCCTGCACATTGACTGCCTTGAACAGTTTCATGAAATGTAATAGAAAACATACAAGTGGCATGTTTGTAAGCCCTGCTGTCACAATGAGACACTCGGTAACTGTGTTCTGTAATATTATTAACATGTTGTATTACTATTAATTTTGTACTATTAGTATTAATATATTATTTTCTTAGACTAGTTAAATGCAAGTTTTTTGTTGTCTAAATATTTTGGGAACTGTAGGCGAACAAACTACCTGTTTATACTCATTATACTCAAGGACTAGTGGAGCATTTTGTGCAGTTTTTCTTAGTTTTTCTTATTATCCCTAAATACTGTTGACTGTTTGTTGCAGATATTTGGGAATAGTGACCTTCTTGTTTTAAATAAACTAATTTGACTTTTATTTGATGCAAGAATGCAAGCTGTGGTTGTGACTACATGTTCATTACATTCAGCCACCCTCTCGTGCCTAGCGTCCCAAAAATGGGACGTTTATAAAAGTAGCTCAAATTCACATATTATACAAGCATTGATTAAATTAATATTTGTCCTTATGTTTTTTTCTATATATACAACAAACTGAAAGTGAATTAATGCATTTTTAAAAAATCAGGCACTAATGGGTTAAGGGAGGCAACACTGTAAAGCTCTCACTCGGCATCCGACTCTACCTCTTCCGCGGTCGCCTGATTGGCAACGTCCTAAGGTTGACCTTTCCAGAACAGAATTCATTCGCTGTCTGTCTGTCTAACTTTTGGCTCTTGACTTGGAGCCGAACCCTTTTTGCCTATCGAATTTGTTTTGACTGAGCATCTGTAAATAAGCTGGTCCCCATGACGTGGTTTCGTTGGGGTATGTAGAATCTCGAGATTACGATTACTATTTTACTATTTTACCAGCAATAGTCGTTCCCAGTTTCTGTGTCTGCTTCATTGTGGGTTTATCTTGATTTCATTCCATACCTCTTAACTCTGGAACGAACGCCACTAATCTGAGACAACAGTAGAGGAACATAGTGAGAATGGCTTCGGACACCTACGGGTGTTGAGCCCATGGTATACGATGATGATGATGATGATGATGACGATGGTGATGGTGGTGGTGATGATGGTGATGATGATGGTGGTGGTGGTGGTGATGATGACCGTACCTCGAGTTCTTTTCCTCTAGTCGTCGATTCATCGCAAGTTACAATTATTATAAAGTAGTTTCTGCTTAACGACCCAGTGTCGTAACGAAGATGATTTGCGTGGCACTTCTCCTTTGTTCATGTTTCGAACTGGGTCCACCCGAAGACTTTGCAACCGATTGAATGAAAATGTGCGATTAGTAGTTGTTTCCTTTGTTCACCGATATCTTTTGGCTGCCGTGGCCGTTGACGTCGACCTTGCTTAAAGTCTGTCCAACCAAACTTATAATTTTTTTTCTGGGAACAGCTTATGATGCAAAAGCTAACTCTTTTTAAAAGGTGTCTAATTTCACCATAAACAAATTTAGGAAAGATGTTTCCTCGCACTCATTAGGCACCAAGACCTGCGAGAAATATCAGCATAATTGGATGCTTAATACATTAAAATGTTTTGTAATCAGGCCATGTATTGGGTGGCGATATAGTTGCACAAAGATGTAGCTGGTGCGCTGATTGGATCGAACCTGTCAATGAAAAGATGATCGTTGTATGAATCAGTGCCAAACCACGCAACGTCACTGTGGTTCAATTCTATGGACCTTCAAGCACTGCCACTGAGGAAGACAGCGAGGGCTTCTATGACGAGCTGTAAAGGGTCGTTAAACGGGTTTCGAGAGGAGAATATTATTAGTTATTTTGGGCGACTTTAAATTCAAAGGTAGGAGCCAGAGAACCGAGCTTCGTGACACATGTAGTAGGACCATATGAGTTGGCAGATGTCAATGATGCTGGTCACAGACTGGAAGATTTCTGTGCTGAAGACGAGTTAACGTTAATGAACATGTGGTTCAAACATCATCCACAACGACGGTATACGTAAACTTCTCCTGATGGACACACGACGACCCTAACTGACTTCATAATGATCAGGCAACGATGGAAAACTAATGTGTTGAACTGTAAAACATATCCTGGGGAAGACTGTGACTAGGATCTTCAATTGTTGATGGCAAATGGGGGAAGAAAAGCCACGCTTCAGTCCCTGAATCTAGAAGAATTGAAAGATTAGAAGTTAGCGAAATATGAAGTCGTCATTGCAATGGATTCGACGCTTTGAACGCAGCACATGATTGAAAGAACGCTGGAGGAGCTGAATTCTTCGTTACGCTTAGACACCTGAAAATCGTGTTTTACAGGGTTATATATAAATCATTTTCGTTCAATCGATGTTAAAACTCCGCCATTGCCTTGTTTGGGGGCAGTGCCAGCCCCAAGCCTGGATCAAGGAGGAGGGTGACGGCAACGGCATTTGATGCCATAAGATGTCATTAAACTGAGGAACTACTAATCGATGTTAATATTTAAAAGTTGATGTGTTGGATAGAGACAATTTTAAAGGCAATGACAGCCGTCAGATGTCACTAAACACTGTGCAGAGGCCGCGATTGTATGCTACTTGCTTGGGCTGGGGTGACAAAAACATAGATAAATAAATTTAGCAATCTTCACTTCATTTATCCGTTTGATTGAATGTCTGCAGTTTGGCTCCTAAAATAACTAACTGGAAATTTTTCTAACATCCAGTGTTCAACGACATGTTTTGGCTGCCAGGGCCGTTGACGTCGACCTTACCTTCGCTTCTATTCAGACCTTTGAAGCATTTGATTCCTAGTGGAGTTAACTATTATCTCTTCCAAAGTTTAACGAATTCTTCTGGCCGTCGACGTCTTTTAAACTCTTCTTCAGTTACAGTTTATTGTTCATAATTTTCTGTTGATGTTTTTAGTTTGTCAGTCTTATTATTTTCATTTCGTATTCCGCTGGTTTTCTGATGTGTCTTGTGGTGTCTTGGTGTTGTGTGAAGCCGGAAGCAGATGGTGGGGATCAGGCAACGGTCTTTACCTTACACCCAGACGCCACAAGACACGCCAGAACACCCAAATAGAGTAATGTAATTATAAAGTTTGAAGAAGCGATATATAGGTGTGGAAACAAAACCTAATACTAATTAATAGCATCGAAATTTTAATAACATCTCACGGTTGTCAAGACCGTTAACGTCGACATTTTTCCACATTTACTTCCTGAGTTATGAGAAATCACAAAAATAAGTTTTACATAACATAAAACTAAAGCGATTTAAAGGTGTCTAAGTGTAACTCAATATTATTAATAGACTTATGGCTCCCAGGGCTCCTGATATCGACGTTACCTTAAGTTTTCAGTTTAATCTGACGCTCGCATTTGAGAAAAGCGAGGCACTAACAACGTCGAAAAATCGAATTAAAGGCTTCGAAACTATTAATGTAGGCAAATGTTATCAGATATTAGTAGTACCCAGTATCTAAGGACTGCTTACAGGGCTGTTGACGTCGACCTTGAACCTTATTATAACCGTCTTTCTAGACATTTTATTTGTTAGAAGATAAGTTACGGTCGACGTCAACTGGTAACCGTGTGCGATGTTGCTAAACACGCCGTACTACAACTACGCTTGGACACCTTTAAATCGTTCCTTTACAAATCTATATATTCGTTATTTTCGTGAAATGGCTGTTTCGAGTCAAAAAGAGCTGTATCCGTAAAGATCGATGTTTACGGCCATGAGAGCCGTAAGATGTCAATAAACGCTGAGCATCAGTAGCGTTTTGTATGATATTCATGGAGCGGAGTTGACTCCAAAATTGGTTTAGCTCCGAGCCACCCACTTCCCTGCATCTGCTTTCAGTGTATACGCTAAAACGGCCGTTACGTAACATCTCTGGGGCGTAGTGTCCTAACTTTCAAATGAAGATTTAGGATTGGTCGCTTCCTTAAAAGAGGCAACAGCTAGTGTAAAGCTCATTCCAGGGATCAGACTCTACATCTTCCGCGGTCCCCGGATGGGCAACGTCCTGAGGACGGCCTTTGCACAGAAGAGGATTCCTTCCATAACCGGCAGTAAGCGTTTCCTTCTCTACTTGCTTTCTTTACTACTGGTTTCCTGATCGCCACCTTTCTACATCTCGTAACTCTGAAACTGCCGCCATAAATCTATGACAAAAGTGACTCTCTAAGTTCCTGGGACAACGAAGTCTTATCAAAAGTCACTGAGTCTTTCTTGCAGAGCACAGCTAGATAACACTTGTCGCTGATGTTTACTCGCAACACATGACAGGCTTAGTGTAACTTAGAATTCAGGTACAAACGGGATAACTCAATGGGCTCCATATGCAGTGATTTGCCTGGCATTATCCAGTGCTTAATGACATCTTGCGGCCGCTAGAGCCACTAACGTCGACTTTACCCTTAAAGATGTTTAAGCGTGATCTAATAGTAATAGAATCGATCGTTTAGATTTCTACTCTACCGAATGTCTATTCATCACAATTTACGATTATTATAAAGTAGTTTCTACAGTATTTAACGACCCTGTGTCACAACGAAGATGCTTAGCGTCGCCCTCGTCTTTTATCCAGGCTTCGAACTGGCACCACCCAACTAAAGGCAGTGGAAGAGTTGGCAAGCGATTGATTCAAAATGCGTGAGTAGTAGTGGTTTTGATTGTTAATTCAACCTTTCTTCACATACAAATTTTCTTATTACATATTTACAGGACCATTGCCTTCAAAAATATGAAATGTGTGTGTCACATTAAATTATAACATTAAGTGAATGTGATTTAAGGGTGCCTAAGCGTAACCTAATATTAGTAATAGAATCCCGTGTTTAATGACTTATGACTGTCACAGTCTGAGTTAAACTTACAGTTCAGGTACCACCTGGTTTACTCAAAGCTCCAAATGATCCGATTTGCGGAAGGAATGGGATCTCTCCCGACTGGTTAAAACTGTCTATCACTAAAGATACACTTCCCCATAAACAGTTTCATGTCCTGGGGTTTCAAAGCTGCAATACTTAATAGCCCAACGCGCAGGCGGCAGGGGGGTCTAGGGAGGTAACACAGTTTCCACATAAGTAACCTGATTCCGTGGCTTCTCTGCTTTTCCTTTTGACACGTGCGACCGGACTCATTTTATTTTCAGCAGGCACATCGAGTTTTCTTTGGAGTGACCATCGTTTGATGTTTTGAGCATTAACATAGAGGCGCTGTAGAACGTCTCCCATTTAATTTATTTAGATTAGCTAAAGGGAGCAGAGGCTGAAGAAAACACGTTGTATGAATCAGTGGGGATCCATTCCTAAGGTATTGTTACACTTAGTTATCGCAGTGTCCTGTATTTAATAACTTCCTATATCCACCAGGGCCATTCTTGTCGACCGCACCTAATACTGACGACAATAAGGGATGTATGTGTAGTTGCTGTTTAACGACGCATAAGAAGATGAATAGCGTCGACCTGATCCTTCATCCAGGCTTCCAACTGAAACCACCCGATTAAATCAGTGGAAGAGTTTGCAAGCGATTGAATGATACTGTGCCATTAGTAGTAGTTTCCATTGTTTTGACGATATCCTTTGGCTGCCGGGGCCGTTAACGTCGAACACTTAAGTCAAACTTCTATACAA
This sequence comes from Norana najaformis, assembly GCA_964023275.1. Classification (NCBI taxonomy): domain Eukaryota; kingdom Metazoa; phylum Annelida; class Clitellata; order Crassiclitellata; family Hormogastridae; genus Norana; species Norana najaformis. The sequence continues at coordinate 26,451,005 of OZ029923.1, forward strand.
TTTGCAGCTAATGACGCAAAACTTCACTCTTTTAAAAAGGTGTCTAAATTCGCCACAGATAAACTTGGGGAAGAGGATGCTTGTTTGCCATCATTAAGCTCCAAGAACCATGAATAATATCAGCCTAATTACATGCTTAATATATCAGTATATTATGCAATCTGATGTTATTTGATCTGATATAATTACTATTTTTATTCAGTTTCCGCTAGTCTACGCTATTGTATCTTAATTATAGTCCATTAATCTATCTTCTACTTGCGAACACACACACACACGCACCATACGATATCTACGCATCCATGAACACATACATCTACACATATACACAAGTACACACGCATACTAAGGCGTTATATACAAATCGTTAGTCATCTATGCAGAGCAACTACGGTTATATAACGAGGCGAGGCAGCAATTAGTTAATTAGCATAATTATTGATTAACGAGTTATTAATATCAAGTTAATTAATAATCAAGTTAATTAATTCATTCATTAATTATAACTTTGTAATTAAAGACAAGACTCTATAACTAATGAAGTAACACTAAGAACGAAGGAAGGCTGCTGGATCGCGCAAACGGAGAATAGCAGCGCATAATTCGCCCAAAGAATTGGCGGAGTTTGAGAAATCAACGAATATGAGAAGTATAATAACTCTGGAAGAGCGATTTAAAGTTGTCCAAACGTAGTTCAATCGCTTGCACACTCTTCTGCTGCCTTAATTCCAACTCCGATACTGCCGGGTTCGGGTAGTGCCAGTGCGAAGCCTGGATAAAGGAGGAGGGCGACGGCAACGGCTTTTGATGCCATAAGCTATCGTTAAACATTGCAACTACTACTTCTCAAATTCCGCCAAATCGTTGGGCGAATAATGCGCTGCTACTCTCCGTTGCCGGGATCCAGCTGCCTCAATTCGTTCTTAATGTTACTTCATTAGATATAGAGTCTTGTCCAGTAACAGATACACCGAACATGACCTCAGACGATATGAAATCTTAAGGCGTAATCGGAAACCTAAACTGCGCGATAAATCTTTGGCGTCCGACAGCAACTCGTTTAGACGTTTACTTTCAACAGATTACAAATACTGTTCAGCTTCAGCTTCCTTTCTCGAGGAATGATGCTGAAGACAGTATCACTGCTTATCAGCTCTTATGCTGATCTCGATGAAGAGACAGTAATTATACCGTGTGAACACTTAAAATCACTCTTAGTTGAAAGAATCATATATTATCTGGTGCTGACGTAGATGTCTGTATCAAATTACCTGAAAATAGTGATTGATTAAGTTATACGATTGCAACTACTGGTCGCCAAAGGGAAGGCTCGATTGACTGTTCATATAGGCTTACTGGTGTTGGTTTGCTTATTCTAAAGATTAGGTTTACTAGCAAGAGTGTCGGATTCCAATGACACTGATAAGCTTTCAGCATAGAATTGGAACGGTTAAACCACGCAATTGAAAGACTATATCACCGGCACAATAATATTAAACAAAAACTCGCCTTGAAAACCCAGATTATGTCAATTGCCAAAGACAAAGATGGCAATCTGAAACTTTCAAAATATACACAAGCCAAGTAAAAATATGTATGTGTTGGCTAATGCGGTGAGACTTTGAGATGTTCTTCCAACCAAATATTCCGCAACGATTAAAACTTATAAAAAAGAGTTTCTATATCTGAGTGTTTCTTTATTATTTCTGCATTTATTAACTACCTAATCACTAAGAATCAATCGATGGCACAGATCAACAATATTGTGAGTGGAAGACATGCTCAAGATTCTGCATAGTATCCGCCTTCGGAGATGTTCAGATCTGTACTCTCTTCTGTGCGGCACGGTGGTGTATCGGTAATGCGTTTGGTCAGTGATCATGCGGTTGTGGGTTCGACTCCGTGTAACGACTCTGGGCAAGTTGTTTATGCACACCGTGACTCTGTCACCAAGCAGTAGAATTTGGTACCGGCGTAACCTGGGAAGTAAACGGCAAGTCCTGCGATGCAATGGCCCTCGTCCATGACCTCGGGATTTGTCCATCGCAGGCTCAACGTTCTAAAGAAAAGGAAATGAGCGCCTCCACTATGTCTCACTTGTGAGATATGAGATACTTCACTTTACTTACACGCCTCGTTACAAGTCGAGCGATCTAATTATCGCTATTTTGCCCATACAGTGGTTACTGACTGATAAGAGTGATTGTGGCTGAATCTCTGAATCGCAGTCATATATATATATATATATATATATATATATATATATATATATATATATATATATATATATATATATATATATATATATATATATATATATATATATATATAATATAATATATAATATATATATATAATATATATAATATATATATATATTATATAATATATATATATATATATATATATTATATATATATATATATATATATATATCTATATATATATATATATAGACTTGAGTCGTCTTATGTGGAACCGGATTCTTATGGCAAGCGATGCTCACTGAATCAATCGAACAAAATGGGATAATCCACGTCATAAACAGAAAACAATAACTTGTTGTTAGGATAAACTTATAGATATTTATCAGACTCAGTTTTATTCGCTTAATCGTCATTTTTAACACTAGCAAAATTTATATTTAAATATGTCTAATATGACTTTTTAGTGAGGTCTCAGAAAATACGAACCTTGGTAAAGACGCGTCTGATTAGGCAAAACCTGATCTGAACTTGATTCGATCCGTTATTATCTGACCTAGACTAATCTAATCTGATTTAATCTGATCCAACCCAACATGAACCGAAACGACCCAATCCAAATCAATCCAAACCAATCCAAATCAAATAAACTTATGTCTCTACGTGAGTTGTCCTTGCTTTCATTGTATGTGGCTGACGAGGCTATGTGAAGAACGCCAATTTTCTTGGCCGCATGACATTGTATTGCAATACGACGAATGCAAGAAACAATTAATAGTGGGACATTCCAACGAAGTAGGTTTTGTCATATAAATAAGAATGCGCTTACCACTTTATTTCTGAATATCTTTCCGAGTATGTAGCAATATTAAATTGCGAATGAAGAAGCGAATGCATTGCATATGGCTTGTATGCAAAGAACTTATCCACATATTAAATTTTTTCTTATCTGAGGAAAAGATAAGACCGGGGATTTGTTGTGTCATGATGGCGATCTCGTTACAAGCTTGAATGCAAGATCGGTTGATGACTAGGCAGATTCAAACGGCCTCCATTAAGAAACCAAACGATCGCTTGTGTATTGAAGATGCATGATGCTTCAGAAACAGAACGTCACCATCACCGAAAGGGCATAAGTGCGGTGAACGTTTAATGTGAGGAGTCTTACGCTGGACACGAAAGGGTGAACTCGTGATAAAATCCATCGTATTTCTCCGGATCGATTTGAAGTTTGAGCTACTTCAGTTAGATTCTCGACTTCTTTTGGAAATCATTTACTAAGTAGTTTAGTAGAACCGTGAACTGTGACTTACCTGTTGTACGTCTTGTCAGCGGCAGCGTGAAGTAAATTGGTTGATTTGAACTGACATGTTGAGCGAACTGCAAGGATTGCATTCGTTAGGCGAACTGAGTCAAAATGTCAAGTAACTCTTTCAACTAAGTTAAGAGAACTGCGAAGGGACTGCGTTCGTAAGCAATCGTCAAAAAGCCACGAGAATTTCTGTAATAAAACACATAATTTTAAATTGACAGTGATTGTAACGAGCCATCATATCATCAAACATCTTATTCTATTGCAAGGGTTTGACAAGTTTGCAAGTCTATAGTAGATTACTTATTGTAGCTTACAACCGGCTCAAGTGCTTACTAAATATAGATTGCTAGCTTCTCATGTATAATCAATACATTACAGTAGATAGTTCGAAAGGGAGTAATAATGGGGTGTGACAGAAGCGTTATATGAGAACATATAGTGGCGAAAAAACAATACAAATGTCAGTTTTGTCAAAAAACATTTGCACGACTTATTCATCTGACGGGATTCATAAGAAAACACATACTGAGAAAAGCCATATAAATGCCAGTTATGTAAAAACTCATATGCACAAAATGAGAAGCCTTCCCAAGTATTGGTTTGACCCAGAAGATATCTTTTATGAATGTACTTTCAGAGTACCAATTTAATCTAGAACAATCCATTTCAAGGCTCCAAATATATATCATTCGCCCTTTGTCGGCTTCCTCTGCGGTGATGCCCTTGCTCAAGATGATGACATTCGTGGGACCAGAAGAACCTATGGGGCCATAGATTTGTTTCATCAGGCCTCTCCAGTCCAGTCTAGAGTGCAATCTATAAACAATAAGTTAAAATAGAAGGGGCTTCGTACGTTTAATAGTATGCTTACGGTTACGACACAAGTTTGCGAAAATGAATTGAAAATTTAGAGGATAAAATTTGGAGCCAAGCTGACTGTGGCTGCCCAGGTTACCAAATTAAGGCATGCTCCTTGTGCCGACGCCCGTGGCAATGGCAGAGTAGTTTGAAATTAAATTTAGGTGTACAAGGCTACTTTTGGAGGAAATTAGCAGATAATGTTAAGGAACATCACTCGTGAAGATGTTTGTAATGATCTAATTCTGATGGTTCAGTTATGTAATTTGGTCATCGCTATGTGGATGCCCATAGTCTAGTGGTTAACGTGCTGGAATTAAAAGCCCAGAGGTCAGGGGTTCAAATTCCAGCAAGGGCAGAAAGTTATTTCAAAATTTCTGCATCACTTGAACCCACTATCGAAATTGGCTAAAAATGAGTACTGTGGCCACGAAGATCAGATCATATGTCGAGGATAAGAAAAATAAAATATCTAACACTTCAGAGCCGTGGCTGCCTGTTTGGTCAAACTTACGGGATTATTCATCTTCTTCCCCTCCTCTTTCTTCTCTTCCTCCCTCCTTCTCTATAGCAGCTCACAAACTTTGCACCTGTTTCAAATTTTGCGCCAGTCTTGCAATCAGAACTGAAAATTCTCATCAACAATTCTTAAGCGGATTCCTTTTCTTCTTCTTGTCTCTCTCGCTGCTCTTAACCTAAACACAGCCAACCCATAGCCGTCTGTATATTGTTTTAATTCTTGGAGCTCGACCCACAACCGAATCTGAACTTACCTGCCTAACGACTTTCTTTTGACTGAGCGCCTGTGAATAAACTGGTTCACACGACTTAGCTTTCTTGTTATGATTATCTACCGATGGTTGTGATGAAAGGCTGATTGCGATGACAAATCGTCATAAATGCAACGATCGTATATGTCAGAACTAATTTTCCCGAATAATTGATATATTCGGTCATAGGGTAGCATACTTAAACCCAAACCGCAAACAGTGAACGCTGTGTCTGACTGTTGCGGTTAGCTCTGTGATTCGTTTAGCAGATTCATACGGTGGGTAGAGGCTCTTCGGCAGCATGAGGTGGAGGTGCAACTTCTAGGGGTGAATTGGCCGGATTCATAAGTTTACAGAGGGGCTTTTTGAAAACTTTTTTCATGACGTCGTTGCATGCATACTATGCGTGCGTATCTGGTCATTTATATATCACCGTTAGAACACCGTAAAAGCGCTGAAGAACATCACAACCACAGGGACGCTAAAGCAGTAGCGTGGAAGCCGATTCACATACCGATCATGATTATAGACCTATTTGCATCTTGTGGCTGCATTGTCTGTACACAGAAACCTAAAATAGTTTGGCACCCTTTCAAACAGGCAGATGCGGTGAAGAATCATCGTCACCGTCATCGACTTCACCATCATCACCATCATCGTCATCATCACCACCACCACCATCATAATCATCTTAATCACCTATGGCGTACCTCTATCGGTTTTACGTTTCCTCTAGTCATTCGCCCGAGTTTGTATATAATTGCAATCGAATACGCCCTTACGGAATGTCATTCTACAGGTTTAGTCTCTGTTAACAGTTAAATATGTTCTGTCATTGATTCGGCAGTCTGATTAAGATTAATCATTATTACATGTAGCAATTAATACTATTAATATTCACGATGCTTGTGATTGGAATGCAGAAACGTTTTAGGTCGTTTTATTTATAGAAACTGATACGTAGGCCCATTTCTTACGTCACTAGTTGAGCGATTGCTTTCCAAGAAACAAAGACAGGCATCACACAGAGCGTTGGAACTTGTCACCCGGTTAGACCTAAACCTTGTTCTTGTGTCGCTCATTCAGTTAGTTACTCAGTCACTCAATAAGTCATATTCGTTCATTCGTTCGTTCTTTCCTCCATTCTTTCAGTCATTTTTAACAGATGTATTGCAAGTGAGATGAATGAGTAGCCCACCTGTCAATCAGTCAGTCAGTCACATATTCACTCAATCAGTCAGGGAGTGACATTTACTCGTTCGTTCACTGATTCATGCATTCCTTCATTCATTTAATTCCGTCCAGAGGTTTCGGAAATTAAACCAACCTGCAACCGGATAATGCTGGTTGTTGAGAATTGCTTAGAAATAATAACATACTAAACTAAAACGTGTTTAATATACATGTACACTAAATTCACTCATTTCAATGTTTATTATTGTCGTATTTGAGAAACATACTCTCACTTAATATTACACATAGGATCATCTTACTTATGGACAAAAAGCTCCATACGTATTGCAGATCTGTGAATTCTTGAAAATTGAGAAGTTTTAAATATTTTTAAACAAAAAAGTAAAAAATACTCTTTATATCAGTTATATATAATTAAGATTTACCATTGGAATTTTTAGAACTAGTCTGGAAATCGAAGGAATATCGTTTGTCCGAATATGTCAATGAAAAGTAAGTTTATTTTCGATTCAATATGTAAATATCAACTCCTTTTCCATCAAATCCAACGATCAATTGTTTCATTTCTTCGTCGTAACACAATCTATATGACACAATTTCTTCATCTTCGTCTGTTGCTTGACTAAGAATTCGATTCCATTTAAGATTGGAATCCAAGAGAATTACCCTATAGTTCGCATAGTCAGCCACAAACACTCGATCGTCTGAATCGAGTGAGAGATAGAAAGAATCTTTCAGTTTTTGTATTTCATTTGAAGGAATAAAACAACGGATTACCATCTGTCCATCTGCGGTCACTTCCCATATATCACTCCCACTCAGCCAAATCTTCTTCTTCTCCTCCTTTTTCATTAACCAGTGAAGGACGATGAAATTCCCGATGGATGTTTCTACTGCATGAATTGGTTTCTTGATGTGTCTTGTTAACTCAATCGAACGAAGAAGTTCTGCGTCTGATCCGTAGATCCTCAGAATGGACGAATCAAAACTGACCACCAACAACTGACCATCACTGGACATTGATAAAGTAAGTGGCACATAATCAGTGGTCACCCATTTGATGATTTTGTGTTTGTCATCTGTTTCTCTTGTTATCTTCCACACACATTTCCCGAATGAGTCAGTGACATAGAGACAGTTTTCCTTCTCACTAGATCTAATGTCACAGGGAAATTTCATCTCTTTTATTTCGATTTCCTTCTGAAGACGAAATGGATTTCGATCCTCAAAGACACGAATTACAGAAAGGTTACAAAGAACATAGATTTCATTTCGCAATTTAGTCACTCCCATCACTCGTTCATGTTCTTCTATTTTGAGTCTCTTATTAAAGTTGACGATAAACAGACACACGACTAAAATAAGAGAAAATTTATTATTAATATATTAACAATTGACTGCTAATAATGTCTTATTTGTTTGTTATTAATGTGTTTATTATAATCGACTTAATACTAACCTATTTCTAATTATTTATTTCTTCGTTTATTTATTTAATTATTTGTTGTTTCTTTTATAATTTTATATAAGAATTACACAAATCTAAAAATGGTTAATTTGCTCATTTAGTTTCTCTTTCATTTATGTAGGTTTTTTATTTGCTATTAATTTTGTATTCTAACTTGCTGCCACTCATTGTCTATCTGTGATTGTCTCTTCATCATATACGCTGTTCATATGTAATTGCCGCCCTATTTTATTCGCTGTTAATCGATAAATGTCGTATGATTTCCTGGCTTTACCTCAATATTTGTGCTTACACCTTAGCACATGTCATCGATATTTATATAGGGTTTATAAAATTCTGTCTGACAGGTATTTATGAGTACTTGCCACAACTTTTCTTGAACTGATCTCTGCATATGCTGACAGACGTTGTCTTATTGATTTCAGGAGAGGACGATGGAAATATTAAACCAATGAACACATCTAAGAGGCTGCTAGATCCGTTGAGCTTCTGAATCTTTTCAGGACCCGTTTGCGATTGACACCAGATCCAAACGACAGTCTGCCTATCTGGTAGACAGCTGAGGATTTCTATATCGTCATCCTTCAGTTGACTGATGAGTTTATCCATTTGATGTGATCTTCGTTTAGTTTTGTCTCGAAAGTCGTTGAGTCTCTGGTCCAGTTTCTTTGGTGAGACTCGGATCAAAATGGTTGCCTTTAACGAAACTACACAAAAATGTCAATAATAATTTCAGCAGCTAGTCTCTTAAGCATAGGATACACGTTTTGTTCTATATTCTATATCATTGATCTCAGCATTTGCAAGGCAAGCAGCAAAGCAAATCTGCTGAAAGCCTGTTACTTTCAAACTGTCAATGAAGTAGAAACGTAAAACTAGTACTTATACCAGCTTTGAGCAGTAAGTAAAGTAATTCGAGGTCATGGATATAAACTGTGCAAGCAAATCGCGTTATTTATTTTAGCGGAAGAGTTGCACTCATTTCGAAAGCTTGTCATTTTGGAACTGTATCACTACGTATACATAATCATAGATTCTAGGAGGCAGCCAGGATAAACCGCCCATTAAGTAGACAAAAATAACCCTTACACCTGTACAAAGTTTACCCCTAAGGTTACAGTAGGTTAGTTTATTTTATTCATTTTAGACTGTGTCGAGAGATGTGGATTCTGCGATTTATAGAAATTCGTATAGAACAGTATTATTATAATTCTTGAACTTTGGATGTCAGGCAAATCGGATGTTAAGTTTAGTTTTTTTTAGTTTTAGTTTTAGATAATCTAGTTGTTAGTGTTTAGACTTTCAACCCAGATGTCAATTCTGCGCTAAAAGAGAAAACTATTTTAAGATTTGTTTCATCAGCGACATCTAGCGAACTCGAACGTTCAATGTCGATTGAAAGATCAGTCGACAATGTAGAGGATTGAGATCCGCCTTCATATGCTGACGCTTAGGAAAGAAAATTGCTTATGTTTTGCACCCATGGCTGAGTTTCAAAGTTAACTTAAGGAATTGTTCGTCTGCTTCTTCTTCATCTCTGTAAAATGACTCGCCAAAAACAACATCGTTAATAAACCATATAATAGAAAATAGAATTTTAGGCTAAAACCTCCTCCGTTTTCTGCCACTCTAGCAATGAGCTTCTGCTTGGATCTGCGGAGACAACGGATGAAATCTGAGTGCTTTGCGTCATCTAACGATCGCATCCCATGCAAGAGATCCGGATTATTGTTCCTTCTGAACAATTTCTTGGTGCTCTGATGAAGTGTCTGTCTGCAGAGAAGTCTTGTTTCCACATCCGGCAGGCAATCTGCGGATCTCAATCGGCTGATAAGACCTTTAGGCTGAATATTCTCCTCCAGATATGATAGGTTGCTCCTGAAGATGACAATTCCTCTACGAAGTTCTTCATAAAACTCTACAATTTTTAGAGCATTGGCAAATGGACAATTTGCTTCATTTCTAAATACTTCTTAATTAAATTTGAATTTCTTCATTTATAATTCTGGTGGCCAATTATTTCAAAGGTATGCAATGTCATGGTGCATACTTTTCCCATTTAAGTTGATTAGATAACACTGCCTTAAGCAGGTAGGAGGAGAATAATGTCATTTCAAAGTAGGCCTTCAAAATATTAGATTAGATATAGCGGGATTCGATAGAAAATGTTTCGATTAAGTTAGACAAGATGGGACTAGATTGGATTTGAAACAACGAGAGTTCATTGGATTAGATCACGTCGGAGTGAATAAAAAATTGCGCTGTTCAACTGAAGAAATGCGTAAACCGAATTCCATCAGATCAGACAGAAAAGATTTGATCTGAAAAAACCTGCCTGCTATTATATACGCATTCTTCTTAAATGAATGAAAGACTCCGCTGCGAATAATAAAAGAATTTGAATCAGCAGTTAATACGACCAGGCACTGTTTACAAACTGGAGACTTATGCAACAAAATTTTTAATGAGGGTCGATTTTGAAGGTTCAATCAGCCTTCGACTAGCTATAGGCCTATTTAAAATGTGACAAATGCCGCCATAGATTTTACAAAGCATATTTTAAATCCCAGATGATTTTGCTTACTCACCTGACAGATGCCGCCAGATGGTCTTCTTGAATCTCTCCTTGACGAGTCTTTGAAACCAACAGAAATCGACTGATAACAAACGCTTGAGAAGAAATTCGTCTCTTTTTTCGGTTGATTGTTGTTTATTCAAAGCGTAGAGTAGATAGGACTTTTGTAGAACGATGTCTAGCAACTCCAGAGGAAGTTCATTTATCTGAAGTTTTTAATGATTTACAGTGCCGTGAACTATACAGTATATATTACTAATATTATAAACAATTTACTATCAACAAGGAATGATATTTCAAATTTAGTTACAAAGACGTTGAAACATCCAAAAATGTTATATAAACCATGAAGTTCAATGCTAAATTTAATAAACATAGGTCTCAAAACTGACATTTTGGGGTTGTCTTTGTGGTCTATAAAATTTGCAATCGTTTTTGCTACAAATGCAAATATTAAAAGCAATGTCTGACAACGCTACATACGTTAATGTCACCAGAACGATCTGAAATATTATAACGTTTAAAAATTATAGTGTTATAATAAAATTATGATATGTTTAAAAATTACTATATATAAAACACCAAAAGTGATCTGTCGACCAAGACAGCCCATCGTTCCATAAAATTGTTTGCACTTTTCTTAATTCGCACCGTTAGGTATAAGAGATAATACGCGTCTGCCACATGTGGTTTGTTATAGTATTTTGTATTGGCGACGCAAAGGGCCATTGGCATGTGACTGTTTGTGGTGGGAATACCTACAAACTATTCAAGACTGCCATGGCGAAAAAGCTAGCAGACTGCATAGCTACATATTTGGTATCAGATATTTGACATACAAATAGAGAAAATTCTCCTGACGGATGGTTGGAACTACTTATCATTGAGTGTTGTCAAACAATGAGCAGTTGTCTCCATTGCCATCTGTCCGCTTTGGTGAACATATGTTTGCAAAAATGATATCCTCCTCACTTGTAGATATGTTAACTTTTTTACTTATTCGAAATGAATTAAAATAGTCAGATGATTTTGGTTGCATTTATTGCTTAGTTTGAACATATGTGTTAGCCATGTTTAGTACACTTGCTAATATATATCTATGCACTGTATGCAGCCTATATGCCGGCCTGGTAACTTGTGGGATACTCTGACGTGGTCATGTGAGGCGTTCTATCATCAGCCCAGAGAGTGCCAGTCGGTTCGCATAAACGTTTGCCGCAAAAATCTTTTGGCGATGGTCAATTCTCGTCTTCGGCAGAACACGGACCTGCCACCAGCCTTTCTTATTTAATGGATTTGTGTTGTTATACGTGCGAGTGAAAAAGCTTACTGGCAGATATTTTCCTTTTGTTCCAACATTAATCCCCAGCAGATTAACTTTTGTACATATTGAACTGACTTTTAGGCTGCTGAGATTGTTAATGTGAGGTTCTAGAAGGCACTATATATATATATGTATATATATATATGTTTAGGTGCTTATATTCATAAACTAAATTCGTACGTATGTTAGAAACTAATTTATTCATTAAATTTGTTGAGACTAATTGAAACAAATTTCTGATAATTCCTAAATAGTTCATTCTGTTTGTACAAACAAGAAATGCAATTAATTGGTCTATTGGGATAAGGTTTTGGAACTAAAGTTGATGATTTATACAAATAAAATAAATTGTGTTTACGATAGATATCGTTCACTTCAAAAACTGTTTATGACAACTGATTGGGAAGGGCTAATACACTGATTTTCCAAATCTGTGCATCATATGGGATGAACAGTAATTTTATTGTCAAGTCGTACAACCTCTGAGTGAAGGTCATCTGGCTGCTACTCTCCCCCAGTAAATTTACCTTCCATCTTAAAGGTCCACCGGACAAAGCCTTTGAAAACTGTTGTTGATGCAGTTATTTAAGGTATTTAAATTAACTTGGACACCAACTGTAAAAGTAATGATTGCTGTACCGGAATTTTTTGAGCACTGGTTTATTGGCTTAGGAATAAGTGAGTGCTAAAGTGCAACAATTGCATCTTGCCCATCATTTCTAGACAATGTTGCCTTTTCTAATTACATTATTTCTTTGTTTTAACCACTAAAAACAGCATTTCTCCTAATCGGAACCACTGAATAATTCAGTAAACTAACCCCTCCTTCAGATCTTTCTCCAAAGGACCACTCACTGCTTGCGCTCTACTTAACCCGGGCGGGCCTAAATCTCGGAAGAACCTTCGAGAAAACCTGTACCTTTGCTGACCGCATGACCTTGTTATCTTCCACTTGCTACATGCCCACTAGTGACTCACGCCAAGCTCGCTCAATACTTTACTATATAACTGTCTGTAGAGTAGCCACCTCAACTGTTCACTCCAACTCGTCTATTGTAATTCCTTTTTTACAATAATGACTCATCTCAATTGAAACGACTTCAAACAATTCAGAATGATCTTTTCATGCCGTTACTAAAACTCTAAACATCATCAAATGACTCCAGTTTTCAAATCACTTCGTTAGCTTAACGTCTCTCGACACATCCACTACATTTGTGCCAAATATCGACAGTGTCCTTGAAACTTCTCAACCTTGTTCCATTCGCAAACTATTCACCATCTAAGCGCCCAGATCAGCTTGTTCTTCATCATAACTTTCTCAATATCGGCCTCCAGCCTCTTCCTCTTTGAAATTCTGCAACCGCCCAATAATCAGTGCTACGCCAGCTCTTTTAGAAAATCTCTCAAAAGACCTGCACCACTTTTATAATCCACGATTAATATAATTTTGTCAATCTGAGTTTCACTCTGCTTGCCCTCTCTCCGAGAGCGCTTCATTCCAGATTTCAAGCGAAGTTTCTAAGCTATGGTTTCCTTATTTCCGCTCCTGCGCCATCCTACGAACATCGCCATAATAGGTTACCACCTTATCACCGCGCTGTCTTCCCGGCTTGAGCCACCGAATTTTGAGTTTCTGGACTGGCAGCAAAAATGATTTCGACAAATCAAGTTATTTAAAGTGGCGCGTCGAGCCGTGCGGCAGGGCCTAGGTTCCAAGATAGCCGTGTGAGCCTTCGGCAGTAACCAAAGAGCCACAACTGCATATGTGTGGTTGACACAGAGTGGTATCAAAACGTAGACTAATAGCAATTCTAACTGCTTCGTCGTCAAGTCTCAAACGACAAGATGTTATTGATAACGCGTACATACCAAACGCCAGCATGTGAGGCAGAAACTGCTCTGAAACGCGATTAGTGGTAGAGATCTGAGAGCTAATTTACCAGATTAGAAACAGCCTTTTCGGATAATGGCTTATCCCAGTATGGTTGCTCATGGATAAGACTGCTGTCTTGGTGCTGTTTCAAACTTTCTGCCAGCCAGCGGACGAGCAGGGTCTCCCAATGTACATCGGTAATGTGTATATCCCTGAGCATGAAGGACTGGAGCGATTGTGTGCCCGCAGTCGAAGCCAAGAAGGTGATTTAGGTGCAAGCCAAGCTGCTTGCATCTCTGCTCAATCAATGCCACATCCGCAGCAACTACTTGCTCCTCTCCGCCAAGGGTGAGGTCTTCAAATTATCCAAGAATGAGAGAAGATGATAAGCTATACAGGATCAGCTGGAGTGGGGGGCAGAAGAGCAGTGGACCCAGAGGGCCTCCCTGCTGAGGGCCAACCTGTGACAGGAGATTGAAATTACCATATTTCGGATTGAAAGGATCTGAGAAAGCCTGGTGATAGAAAGGTACTAGTTCCGGCAAGACGGCATAGATCGAAGAGAGCATGCAACCCCTTAACAGGCTGTTAACCGCGTTGGAGAAGTCTCGTTTAACCAGAACTGACTCCTTCATATCATCAAGGAAGCGCCTGGCTGCGTGAACAGCTGCTCACATCCACCATGCCATTTCTATTTCAGAGCAGCCTAACTGCTCGGCATATGCTGCATACCACCTTTACCTTTGTGAAGCTCGGGGTGGGTGGATGGTGACGAAAACTGACCTTGTGAAGACTCTTGAAGCGTACGACAGGTGAGAAGATTAGCACAGTGAGGGTCATTAGCTCCTAGAAAAATGTAAAGCGCGTGACACGTGACCATGGACTGACAGAAGGACGGCATGGCAGGTGATAAACGCCTGTCGTAGTTCGCGAGCTAAATACTGCTCGCTATTCGAGAGAACGTATAAAAAAATGAAAGGCTTGGTACAAATTAACCTTTCATACACTGAGAGTGGTGAGAACCGTGAGGGATAGTACAACTTTAGAAGAGCAGGCTAAAACCCTAACAACGCCGATTAGAAGATCATCGCTGGCACATTAGATGACAGGTCGTTCTAGAAGAATTATAAAATTATTATTATTATTATTATTATTATTATTACCATTATTATTATTATTATTAGTAGTAGTAGTAGTAGTAGTAGTGGTAGTAGTGGTAGTGGTAGTAGTAGTAGTAGTAGTGGTAGTAGTAGAAGTAGTAGTAGTAGTGGTAATAGTAGTAGTAGTAGTAGTACCATTACTATTGCCACTATTATTATTACCATTATTATCTAAGTAGAACCCAGTTTGCATTAGATAAACTAGTAATTTTTTCGTAAAAATGCATATGCATAATTTGTATTTAAAGCAGGCATTAAAGCAGCCAAAATAAATTTTAAAAGAACGTGCTAAAAATTGCTAACTCCGCCAGAACACGTCTTTTTGCTGTTCTCAAGACCAATTGAAATAGGAGAGACAATTTGGATTAAATTGTTTGGAAATAACTTCATAATATTACGCCTTTTGGTAGACTTAATTATACTTTAGTTATCCTGATCTGTCATAATTAGTATTGCAATTGCTTTAGGTCGCTTTTTTGAGAAAATGCTATTAACAGTTTTTATGGTTACTGACTGGCAAGTGGTAATATACTGATTTTCAAATTTTTCTCAAGTTTATAATTCTGGTGAATAGGCAATCAGCAATTTCTTGTTAATTCATACAACCCCTGAAAAGCTCCGTACTAAACTTACACTAAAACACTCCTGCTCTTCCTTATCTTTCACAAACAAATCACCAGCCTTTTAACTTTGAAATATTCTGACCAAGGTGTGAATACCGGTTTCATCAGTTAGTCCAAATATTAAGCAGAATGCCACTGAACTCAAAATTATCGCAAGTTATTCTTTTAAATCGACTGCATCTGTCTAGTTTAAAGAGAAACTACATATGACGTCATTACGACGCGGATTCAACACTGTCTTGTTTGAGAGTGGTTGCTCGGTTTTGGGTCGGGAGCGCTGCTGATGAGTTTATTCTTGAAGTGGCGCTTAATAAGTGTCAAACTACAATTACAATTGCACGCATGCATGCTTTTATTCCAAATATGGTTATATGGTGCATGCATGCATTATTGTTGCTTATCACTCTAAAACATATCGTGCTATCGATTCTGCGTCTCTTCGGGTTTTCCTGGCGTCTAGTTCTATGCGACGACTGCCCGATGACGTCGCCTACGATTCTTAACTCAGTCGATGGACATATCGCGTGTTAACAAATGCAATGCATTACTTCTTCGTTTCACGTTATGTTTGCAATAGAAATATACTTACAGCAGCATACTGATTTGACAATCTATTCAAATTTTTTTAAACACACTCAGATGTTCGGCCTAACTTCAGACAGATAGGTCGTTCTCGTTATCTTGTCTCGTTCTTTTCAGGTGTTTTGAATTCAAAACTCCTGGTCCAACGTACTGAAATTGTCCGATAGTTTGCGAAAATATCTTTGCCGAGAAACAACTAGCCACCAAACGTCGTTTTACGTTTTTAGTCGTGATATGTCAAAATCTATGTATGAATTAACATGCGTATGAACAGTGTACCGTCTTACTGTTCTCTTCACTGGTTGATCTTCTGCTGCTAAATCTAAAAGCAGTATTAAACAATTTATTACAATGTGCATACTGGTTTGTGTTAAATAGAATAAAAAGTAGTATATAATATTCAAATATTAGCCATTTTTGCATATTTAAACGGTTACATATCTATCCAAAATAATGAATGGCTGAGTTACGAGGTTTAGCGTATGCGTCTGTCAGATTAAAGGCCAAAGAAAACCAACGTAATTCCGCCCATTACACAGGTCTGCGATGAAATTTTTTTCTTCAAAGTAAATGGTGCTTCTTATAGATTTTTATACGGTCATTTCTGGAAAAATATTGTAAAAATTCTAACACATACAGTTTTGACACAAATTGGGATTTTTTGTTGGAAAGTTCAATTTTTCCGCAGAAATGCTATTTTACATTGAAAACACAATTACAAATACATGCACATAATGAAAAATGTATTTTATTATAATGTAGTAATGAAGACACCCGAATTCTTGTTATGTTTTCATAAATGCGAAATTGAACCTCGGCCTGAAAGGGTTAAGTCCGGTTTTTACGACGTGAAAGGGTTAAGTCTGGTGTATACATTTATGACTGTCATGGCTTCAAGAGGATGTGTTAATTCTCCTGACAGGTTTTGTTATATCTGTGGCGAACTGTTAGTGAAAAAGCAAGAGCGGAAGGTCACGGACTTTGTTGAGAAAGTGTATTTTCCATACTTCGGTGTAAGGCTTGGAGACCAGGACAAGGCATGGGCCCCACATCGAGTTTGTTCCAGTTGCGTGGAAGGACTGCGCATGTGGTCTAAGGATAAGGTGAAATCTTTTCGTTTCGGAGTGCCTATGATATGGAGGGAGCCCCGAAACCACAGCGATGACTGTTACTTTTGCTCGTGCAACATACAGGGATACAGCTTAAAAAACAAAGACAAAATCTGCTACCCGAACCTGGAATCTGCACTGCGCCCTGTGTCTCATGGACCTGGCATTCCCATACCTTTGCCTCCAGAAAGCCTAAGCGATGTGAGTGGGCCATCGGGGAGTGAGTCAGATGGCAATTCGGATGAGGAATTTCCACACGACAGCAGTGAGCCCGAACTGTTTTCACAATCACAATTGAACGACTTGATTCGAGATCTGGCTCTTTCGAAAGATTCCGCTCAGTTGCTAGGTTCTAGGCTCCAGGAGAAGAACTTGTTGACTCCTGGAACTTCTTTTAGTTGGTTTAGAAACCGAGAGAAAGACTACGTGCCTTACTTTTCTCAAGACGGTGAACTTGTTTACTGCTCCGATGTTACCGGTCTGATGCAAATGTTCAGAGTTCAGCATGAGGCTCACGATTGGAGACTCTTCATTGACTCATCACAAAGAAGTCTAAAAGCTGTCCTTCTTCACAATGGCAACAAATACGCCTCTATACCGATTGGACATTCCGTTCATTTGAAAGAGAAGTATGACAATTTAGCCTTCATCCTGACCAAACTGAACTACAAGAAATACGAATGGACCATCTGTAGCGATCTTAAAGTGATCTCTATGATCCTTGGTCAACAGGGCGGCTACACCAAGTACCCCTGTTTCCTCTGCGAATGGGATAGCCGTGCTAAAGCCAAGCACTGGACTGAGCAGGTGTGGCCAAGCAGGACACTAAAAGTAGGAGAAAAGAACGTGCACTTCGAATCTTTGATGGAGCCAAGAAAAGTACTCTTACCTCCACTTCACATCAAACTTGGCATCATGAAGCAGTTTGTGAAAGCCCTTCCAAAAGATGGTGATACTTTAAAGTATCTTGCAAGCAAGTTTCCACGGTTGTCAGAAGCGAAGCTGAAAGAAGGGGTTTTCGTCGGTCCTGACATTCGAAAACTCATGAGGGACGAGATATTTGATACCAAAATGAAAGAAATTGAGAGATCGGCTTGACAATCCTTTAAAGAAGTGGTAAAGAAGTTTCTTGGCAACTATAGAGACAGTGACTTCGAGAACATCGTAGGAAACATGATGAAGAACTTGAAAGCCTTGGGCTGCTCAATGAGCTTGAAGCTCCACTTTTTGAACTCCCATCTAAGCTATTTCCCAGAAAATCCAGGTGCTGTCAGTGAAGAACAAGGAGAGAGATTCCAACAGGACATAAAGGAAATGGAACGGAGGTATCAGGGTCAGTGGAACGTTAACATGATAGCAGACTACTGCTGGATGTTGCATAGGGAAGAACCGCAAGCAGTGTACAAGAGAAACAGTTCTAAAAGGAGCTTTGAAGGGAAGAAGAAAAGATATTATAAAGATTTCTGACTTCTCGGCACCTCTGACAAACATTTACAAATGAATGAATGAAAAATCCAGCTGAGTTCATTGTAACAATTTTTAAGTTCTTTGTAAATAAGCGTTTTCCACTCTGCTAGGTCTTCCTGGATGTTTGTATTCACTTGTGGAAAAAACCGTACGTGATAGAGGAAAAACCCGTGCATGTTTGAATTCAGCTAACTGAATACCAATGAAAACACCTAAAACGGTGAAGAAAAAAATTGGAAACCATTAATATGCAGGCCTGTGTTATTGGTACCATTTGCCACCGTTACATTCTAGTTTCAAATAAGATTATCTGCACTTTTTTATTTTCGGACTCGCCTAAAATCAACCAGGCCTTAGGGGCCTATTGTTTTTCTTTACCGTCCACTAATCAGAAAGCTTTCCAACATTCTACCTGCTTTTGGACACCATTACAGATCCAGCTAACAGTGCCTCAAGAATGTCTTTAGTCCAAAGTCTACAGCAACGTCACCTTGACACCTACCAGCGACAACGCGATTTCTTGGTATGAATCCAATCTGTCCATTTTCCAAATGTCTCACCATCCACCATCCAACGCTATCACTGCAAAGACAAACTAGAAGTATCACTTAAATGTTTATTATCATCTAGTTCCTATGCCAAAAACGCCTTATATGATGTTTTCTAACATTACTAATTTCTCGTTTCTTTGTAAGCCATGTGTAAAGTCCTTTTAGACGTAGGAATTTACTTATAGGGTTGAAGGACATTTCTTCTGATACTGAGATACTAAAACACCAACCCAACAAATGGACAAATTTTTCTTACGGGAGTCGTTTTCGACAATGAATTTCCAATTTTAAATGACGCGTCGGAATTCTAACCACGGTAGAGAAACCAAAAATTAACGAATTTATACTCGTGTCATCTCCTAATAGAATTTGTTGGCGTCTAGAGAACTATAATTCTTCTTTTTCGTGATTTATCCATTTGCCGAATGAATAAAACTTAATGTTATGCTATATAAAATATAGTCACCCAATGTTTGCAGGAGGAATGGTCTTCATTTTGTCTCCACTTTTAAATGTAAGCGCCGTTGCATAAGGATTAACGTCGTCGTCTGAGTAATAACTTTCGTTCGAATCACTTGAAGTTGATCGTCGATCTTCCTGTTTCAATTCCAAGTCGTCTTCTGAAGCAAAACTTTTATCAGATTCACTCTTTGTTCGTAAATCGTCTTGCTCTGTGATTCGTTCCTGTTCCAGCAAGGCCACTCCAAAATTTTCTGTTTGAATGGCTTCTTCTTGATTTTCTGTTTCCTTATACTGGTTTGATTTTTCTTCTCCAACATCTCCAACCAAGTCAGAATCTCGTCCCTCCTCTAACAGTTCGCTTATTTCTGAATGACCTGACCCTTCTGCATTCAGTTGCTTTTCCTGCCTTGGTGAGTCCTTTGCAACTGATTCTTCCGATTCCTCTGCAGATGAATTTACGTAGTCTTCTGAAGCAGAACTATTACAAGGTCCACTCGTTTTTCTTCTTCTTCTCTGTAAGATTTCTTTAAGTTCGACTTTCTCTCTGTCACTCATCTGTTTAGGATCGAAGTCCACAATGGCGCGCACTTTAATGTCGCCTGCAAGTAGAAACCTCAAAGAAAAAGTCTTGACGCAAGCTGAATGTATTTCGGAATGTTATGATGTGACATAAACTACTTAAAACTGAGCGACGATGTCATGTTAGCGTCCCATTTAAGCGCAGTCTTTGACAAATAAATTAGATATTGGCTTTCTGTGGGCACTTTTGGAATCTGTTATACATGTACTGTAATTTACACATAGGGCACTCTACACACTAAGTGAAGAAGTTTTGAACTAAAAACTGTGCATACTTTCTTAATCCCAGAGGTTGGATAATGATGCTATTTTCAGGTATGGTTGCAATGACATTGCATCTTTAACGTAAGCGCATGTTAATGATACTGAATGTGGAGGCAGTAGTTAATGTCAACGATGGATATCATGTACACGCCAGTTTTCTCTTGTGCTATTTCGGCTCTGTTTATTCATTTTTTGCACGTCCGACTTTCACAGTATGCCATATTAGATTCATTGCCTTGTGAACCTAACATTCTTTTTAGAAGTGAAGGATTCCAGCCACAGAACCCCCAAACAAACCTCTCCTATCAACCCCTCTACCACAGCCGTCAACTGAAAAGGTTCTCCTCCCAAAACGAACCAGGGTCAGTCATTACGCATTCAGGACGCTCTATGAAACGTCTAGTACGCTCAAGTGATTGAATTAACTAGCAAAAATAAACAAAGAAAATATGAAGTTCTAGATTTAGAGATTCTTAAAGTTTGCAATTTTTATGAATAAAGCAGATGCAACGATATTAACTATGATGCAGGTCACACCACAATAGTTGACACTGAAGAGATAGGCCACAACCCCACTGTACTCATTGCCAATACACTATTGTAGAAACGCCAGTTTGGCAATATACACGGGGTGGTAAACACATGCAGAGGGGTTTAAGCCAGAACGTCGTATCTAAATAAAAAACATTTTTATGAAAAACAAACAGAAATTTTTGTAGAAAAATTTGCATTGATCAATTTTTGCCTTAAACAATGAAAATATGAAAACCATTTCTAGTAAAATGCTGAAAAATGACAATCCTCTTTAAAATGCATTAAAGCATGCAATGTTGTATTGTTTACGCATAACGTGATAATTAGGTGAAATTTGTCGAAATTTGACAAGATGCGCCATTTTAGCAAGAGAAAATAAAATGATGAATAGCATTATTATTTCCTGTGTTATTTGCACCACAGCCACCGCCAAGAAATTTCTGAAGTAACATATAGTCCTACTGAACGAGCAAACGAATTAAAAGTTTCAATATAGTCCAAGACAATAATTTTCATGAAATAAGTGGTTTGAACTGAATATGAAGGTTGAAGTAAGCATTGCTTCTTAGGCATACAGCAATTTGGCATGATTTAATTTGCAAATTTGGCACTAATTGTTTTGCTACATGGATATATCTATTCAAGTTGCAACCAGCTGGCAGGACTACTAGTTGCAAACGAAATAATACACGCTGTATTCATAGTTTTACGTCTTTATGACATAAATATGACCCATAATGTGTGGTGTATCTTCGCACCAACTAGTCCTTAATGAAGCCGTACAGCTACGGCCTTCTGGCACAAGCTTCTTTGACGTCAGTCAATCCAGCTTCTGTCAAAATCCCAATTTCTGCAAAAAACGATGATACGACGTTCTGGCTTAAACCCATCGATGCGTTCTTGATACAAGAAAACTAACTATATAGTACATAGTTGCAAAAATGTGTAATAAAATTCAAATGTTAGCCATTCTGGGCATATTAAAATGGTAATATATCTAACCAACGTAATGAGTTGAATGGCTGAGTCGCACAGTTTAGCGACGCATGTTTATGTCAGAGTAAAGGCCAAAGAAGGCAACGTAATTCCGCCCGTTATTGATATACGTTGTCACTGCTACATTCCGCCATCACATGAGATAACATATTCCGCACTTTTCTGATTTTCAGACTCGCCTAAAAACCTCCAGGTCTTCCTGGTTTTTAATCGTCCGTTAATCAGAAAGCTTTCCATTATACTACTTGATCATGGACCCCAATACATATGCAGCTAATAGAGCCTCAAGAATTGCTACAAGTCTAGTCCAACGTTTACAGCAAAGCCACTTTGGTCACCTTCCAATGATAACGCGATTTCTTGTTATGAATCAAATCTGCCCACTGTCCAAATGACTCACCCTCCACCATCCAACGCTATCACTGCAAACACAAACTATAAGTATCACCTAAATGTTTATTATCTTCTCGTTCCCTTGATAAAAACTTCTTTTATGATGTTTTCTACCGTTACTAATAATTTATCTTTTCATGTCGATGTATAAATCCGTGTTTAACAGTCCTGTTAGGCGCAATTATTTACTTATGGGACTGAAAGATATTGGGCTGATGATCAGATACGACAGCAGCAAGCCAACTATTGGAGAACTTTTTCTTACTGGTGTCATTTTCCACAATGAATTTCCAATTTTAAATGACGCATCGTAAATTTGTAAAGCGCTGCTTCAAGGTCGTCTCATCAGAGGCGCTCCCGCCCCATCGTCACAGAACTGGGAAATAATACGGTCTTGAAGCGCTTACGGAAGAGGGAGGGGAGAGGGACAGAAGCTCCCGTCGAATGTCAACTTAAAACTGAGCGCGGAGATCACGATAGCTCCCAATTTAAGCACTGCTTATGACAAAGAAAAATAGGTATTTTCTTTCTGTTGACACTTTCTCAATCTGATATACCATAATTTACACAAGGAACACTCTGCGCACTAACTGAAGACGTCTTGAACGCATAAAATACGCCCACTGTCATAATCCCAGCAGCTGGAAAATGATGTTATTTTCAGATCTGATGGCAACTGCATGATAAGGATATTTTGTTTGGCGTCATTATTTGATGTCTCATGCTAGTTTTTTCGGGTTATTTCGGCTCTGTTTATTCTTCTGTAGCACCAACCGACTTTCACAGAATGCTATATTAGATCCTTAGCCTTGTGAGCCTAATACTATTTTCAGAAGTGAAGGATTCCGCCCACAATCCTTAAGTAACTGAATTCACTGGTACAATAAACAAAGAAAATATGAAGATCGAGATTTAGAGATTCTTGAAGTCTGCTATTAAAAAAACGGCAGAGGTAACGTTGTTGAGTGCGATATAGGTTACATCACAATAGTTGACACTGACAATAAAATAAACCACGCCCCGTGTAAATACAGTCATTGCGCCGTTGTAGAAAAGTCAGTTTCAAGCAATATACACGGAATGGTAAACACACGCGTTCTTCATATACTACATAGTATAGTGTATTATATACTACATTACCATTGTTCTAGTTTGTGTTAATCAGTAATCCGATCTTCAACTGTTATTGTCTATCTATGTCGTAATATCTTGCATATCTGTTTTCTAATTTAAAGATTTCTATAACGTCGTTATCATATTGCCAGTTGGAGAAGCCAGGTCAAATTCCGATAGGTCAGTGATTCCGGAAGCCAGGCCAAGGTGGGTAAACAAGATGAAAGAGGTGAGTTTTTAGTTTAGACCTGATTGACATCAAAGTATTGACAGAACTAATTGTTAATACTTTTATTTGTTTCAATGTTATATAGTTTTTATAGTAAAATACACAGGCAGGTAAACTGTGGATTGTTTTATTAGATCATGCTATGGGCACAGGTCGAATTTTAAGAAATTTTCTAAAGCGAGGTAGTTTGTGTGTTGGTCTATTGTTAACACCCAGGCTTCTGTTGCTCAAAGCAATGATGACGCTGGCATGCATTATGATAGAGTTCATTATGTGCAGGGCAGGTAAATATAGGCCAGTGATTTAATTTGGTGAACCGATGGTTGTGGAATTGCTGGATTTATGGACTGATGGATACGTGAAACTGGGGCCTTTGACCAAACTAGACGTTGCATTTGGCAGCTGCTGTACAAAGGGAATCAGAATCCAGTCCAATCCTGTAGAGTTGAATTCGTGCTTTTCAAAAAGGCTAATAGAGCTGCAACATCGTCGGGTCCTCGTAACGTCTAAACTGTGTCTTAGGAGAGTTTTTGGCGACTTTTCCTAGGACGCTATTACCTTAGCCACAGAGTATGACGAGGGAAGAGTCGTTGTAAATAGCAAGTTGTTAAAGGATTTTTAAACATAGATCGAATGGATATAAGGCTAGAATTTTCTGTCAGGTCTTCTTAAACGAAATGAAGACACCTACTCTGACAAACCTGGACACATGACAATTTTAACTGACGAAATCATTGTCATGATTTACCATAGATAAAAGACAATTTTGCTTATTTACCGAGGTCCACAAGGAAGCTAAATTTTGTCGCGGCGGTGGTTAGAACCTCATTATGCGTTCACCCATGCGATGAACGCAAGATGACGTTCGAGTCATGACTTTGGGCGCAAGGTAATTTGTCGGATGCCAGCCAAGAGTGTCGCCAACTCATCCATCCTTTTTTGGTGACAAAGATGCGAGGAGGCACCTACCGGTCGGTGACGAAAGACGCGGTTCTTCGCCAGTTCTCAGCTTCAGTGCGCTTCACATGGCGAGAACAGCCAATTGCACCAGGCCGACGGAATTGCAAGTTTTCCGTATGTTGCTGGACAAAATTGAGACAGGGAACGACCATCAACACCGGGTCGTGCGATTAGACTTAACCAAGTTACTTTCTTTAGTTTATAGAAGTTTTCAACTTTCTGTTCTATTGTTCAAATTAAATTGTAAATTGTACGATATATAATTCTATTTTCTTTGTTCGACCCAGCTCTTAAATTCCATTGCTTTGCACAGGGCATAATATACCATCCCACAATTCTATGATTTAAATGTTTAAATTACCTGGAAAAATTGATCTGCATTTGTTGTACTCGCTTTCGAATAAGTTGACCGTTAGGTTCGCAATCTGAGATCGATGTAGCAGCTGAGTGAACAATGACTCGACAACAGACTTTAGATAAACGACAGTCACCTCAGAGTACTGAGCAGGACAAAGGAGTTGGTTGAACAGCCTTTCAATTAGGGTCTTAAGCTTTCCAGAAATCTGCATTTCACGCAGGTCAACTAATTCGGTCAACGTTTTGCAGTAGAAATAAAGAACGACGCTGTGTCCTTTCTCAGCAGCAATTAATCGGAGACCCTCCATTATACGGCTTCTCTCTTCAGCTGGTTTACTGAGTAAGAAGGCTTCAAATCTCGAAATTAGTTCATCTTCCGTTTGATCGACGTAACCACCACCCAGTTGAACATGGACTCTAACAACAGCTGAAAGACAAATATTTAAACATAAACAATCAAGTAGAAAGAAATAAGCACACGCTGAAATTAAAATAGAGGGCATCGGGTGCTTACTTGTTGTCTGTCGGTTCTACTGATATTCCTGAACTAAATTCACGAAATTAAATTCAGGACTCCTTTATCCTGGGCTATCACGAACTCAAGTATCGTATATTTAAGTCATGTAATTATATCTGTTGGAGCAATCTGAATATGGTCCTCTAAAAAGAGCAAAGTACTCAAGGCCGTATAGAATATATCAATTATGTTTAAATCTAGCAGACGACAACGTGTCTGATCGTTTTGTGGCTTAAGCCGCAAAAATGGCATTTATATTTTAATTACCTGGAACAAAATACTGTAAAACGTGTATACTGCAGTATCTATTTCTTCTTATTTTCTACTAACAAGTGCTTAAATGCGCATTTAGGAATAATCGCATATTGATGTTGTTTTCCCCATTAGACCAAAAGCAAATCGAAAGCTCAAAAGGATTACGATTTGTGGCTACAGTTTCACTTAAGATAAAATTGAAAACGACGTTAGCCACTGTATCTAGAGAAGAGGAATGCAATGACAATCTTGCTCTTACCTCCACCTTCTTCCAGTATCAGTGCGATGTGACTTTGCTGTGTCTGATGAAGGCATTTGATTGTCTGTAAATAGTCGCGTAAGCTGCGTCGTTGCAAACACTCCAACAGAGCTTCGTTTTTCTCGTGCGAAGTTGGCTTTGAGGAAATTGATTCCATTTGCCTTTTGTTAATGACCTTTGAAGAATACAGAAGACCAAGCAGTTCGTCACATTCCAGAAGATCAACCAAACTTCCATGGTTGGTGTTCAATATCGAAACTTCTTTCTCAGTTAGTGGCCAGTCTCCTCCAATTTCAGTTTTATATTCTGAAAAAATAACCCATCTTTCACAATATTAAGATGAAAGCAAATACAAGGTTTCACATTGGGAGTTTAGCATACAATCATTTTCAGGCACAAGATGTAGACCTTTATATTATTATGCTTCTTGAAAAATTGTTCTCATAGGATTTTTAAGCACCCAACAGGTCTTTACTTTGGGATAGGAATTGTATCTTTGCAGCAAACAAGAAATCTTGCAGGAGAGAGAAATAAATTATTTAAACACCGAAGAATATGAGGGCATAGATCTTCACTGCAAGAGTTGTAAACCTGGTTTGGATGACAGTATTGTCTTAGTGGACACTGTCAGAACTTTTACGAAGAAGCTAGACAGTTTTGGCAAATAAGGGTTTCCGGTTAATTTGCATGGTTCTGTCATATATTTTATTATGTCTTCTGAACGACCTTAAAATCTTAGTCAGGTTATGCTACGAGCCTAGCGTTCATGATAACTGGACCGAAAAAATTCCTAAATGAAACCTTAAATGGAAAAAATGTTCGAGTTCAGAAATGCAAAAAAACTGACTGTTGCAGGAAGAAAATGCCACAGTATAGCAAGTATTACGATGTATGTGTTTGCAGGTTTGCAGAGTTCCTTAAACCGCACAATCCACCTACCTAAGGACCAGCGTTGATGGAAACATAACATGATCTTTTTATTCAATTAGATATTTACCTCCATTTTCGTTTAAGTAGTTTACAATGTGTGTCTGCTCTGCTTCTCTGAGCGCCGTGACCAAACGATCGCACTTATGTTTCGTCAAAATGCAGTTCAACAGTTCAACGTTTCTATCAATAAATGTTTTACAATGCTTAATCTGTATGGATTCTCGATTGGACAGTGTTCCATTGCGAAGTAATATGTCCAGAAGTCCTGTGTCTGGATCTATGTGTTCCTCTAAAAATTCGCGGTGATGTTCAGCTGTTCTTTCCGCGACGTCCTTCACTGTTTGGTTTTCTTCTGATGCCATCTTATTTCATATAATACACACACTACTGACAATAAAAAGAAAAACATAGGTTTAAGGAGATCCGTATTTAAACATCAGTGCCCTAGTCTTGACGGAACAGCATAAGTTTAAACCGGTGGTTTTGGGTTTACTCTGTTTCAAGCAGATTAAACTGTTTATGACAGCTGAAGTTGTAGCCTTGTACAGACAGCCGCAGTTACAATTAGGTCCCTCTGTTAATTGTATTTACGATGGCGAAGTTTTCATTTGCGAAGAATCGACTAACATGTAGATTTTCTTCTTTCCAGTTTTTTCTTTTAATAGGCCTACTGTTGCCAGCAGTGTACTGAAGCATACTTAATTTTAGCATTTACAGAGGGTCAAAACCAATTTCCATCGCTTAAGCGATGTCGCCGTTAATATTTTTCTACACTACCCTAAAAGTTTAATCTCCGTATCACCTAAACATTAGTCAGTGAGTCAGTCGGTCGGTCGCTCAGCAATTACCCCAATAAATTACTTTTAAAAAAGGAAGTAATGTTATAGTCAGATTTTGAATTTCCCTAACAGATCAAAACTCTTCAGAGAAAAAAGATTGAAAGAATGTGGGCTTCCTGCCTTTGAACCATTTGAAGGTACAAAGACGCTATATAAATTAGAACAGATGCCTGAGAAGCGCCATGCTTCAATATAGATCACACAATGAGTGCATATTACTCATGCATCTGTTCTTTACGTGTGACAAATCTAAATGTCCTGGCTCATTAATAGGCAGTCACAGATCTAGTTTTGATGATATATATTCTCAAATTATTCTTTAGAAATGTTTTCAACAATCATGCAGTTAGAATACTTAGTTAACTACCTATGGCCAGCTATTCTAACTATATATATATATGGTTTAGTTTACTTCCCTTCCCCGTATTAGCCCTATGTGGAGTCCAGTTTCTTCAGTTCCTTGTATACCAGCTCACGGTTTGGAAACGGCAGCAGAACAGTGCATATTTCCTTTTGATTTTCTCTGTTTTTCGAAGATGGCGAAGTCGCAGACGGCCTTCCTTCTTCCGAACGAAACAACATCAAGGATTGGCGTATAATCCTCTTTAACCGTTCGTTTGGTACACTGACTATACTCTTCCGTACGAAGACAGTTTACCAAAGATTCACAACGTTCGATTATCTATACGCATTTAGTTCAATCGTCTATCGCTACGTTGAGATTTCACAGTTTCTAAGCCACGATGCTGATAACTGACTACACCCAGCGTTCGATCAATTCGTCCGAATCGACAGCAACTTCGATCGGTGAGTTTATAGATTTATAACTATTGCCACAACGACTCATTAACCATGAGTAACGCAGCATTTAATTTCCTTTAAATTGCTGAAACTCGATTTTACTTCACGAGTAATGTGCAGCCATTTTATCGGTGTTTATCGTAATCGTAATCAAAAACTTATAAAGCGCCACTTCAAGATAAAACTCGTCAGAGGCGCTCCCGGCCCAATTTCCCATGACTAATGGGGAATAACACGGTCTTCAAACGCTTGCGGAAAAGAGAGGTAGGAAGAGAGATGAATTCCCGCCTAAGGTCACCAGGCAGGTTGTTCCATGAGGCAGGGCCAACAACGGCGAAGCTGCGACGCTGTGCAGTAGTAGTGCGAGCCATAGGAACTACCAGGCCTCCCTGGACTGCCGATCGCAGCAGACGGCGGCCAGGGACAGAAGAAGCAGGGACACAGAGCTCCCTTAGATAAATAGGTGCACTGCCAACAAGGCAGCTGCACACAAGGGCCAGAATTTTAAACTGGATGCGTTCTCGGATTGGAAGCCAGTGGAGTTTTTCCAGCACGAATAAGGAGATATGGCTAAACTTTGGAATGCCGCCAATCAAGCGAGCTGCAGCATTTAGGACAGACTGAAGTTGGGAGAGGGAAGAGGATCCAAGACCGGCAAAAACCATGTTTCCAAAGCCAATTCTGGAACAGATAAATGCGTGGACTAGAGTGATGGAGGCCTGGGTTGAAAGGGAGAGTCGGATAGTGCGTATTTGGCGAAGGTGGTAAAAACAGGTACATCATCATCAATCTTCAAGAACCATGGGCACAGCGCCCGTAGGTGTCCGCTGCCGTCTTCACCAAGTTCTTCCATCGCTCCCTGTCCATCGCCGTGTGACTCAGCTCTTGCAGTGGTGCTCCTCCCCACCCGGTGATGTCATCCAGCCATTCCATGTGTGGTCTTCCTCTTCGATTTGTCCCCTCCATCCTGCCAAACATCAGTGTTTTTATTTTCCGATCATCCTTCATTCTGCAGATATGTCCAAAAAGTTTCAGCTTTCTCTTGATCAGATTCTGCATGATGGTTTCCTTAGGGCATATTCGTTTGTATAATTCTGTGTTAGTGACCTTTTGTGTCACTAAAAGGTACGGCAGACATTATTTATGTGCTTCCGCAACGTGAGCTCCCGATCCAGGGTCATTCCCAGGTTACGCACCGAGGAATGAAAAGAGACACGAGGAAAGAGCAGAGATAAATTTGCCATGTCAATCTTTGAGAGTTGGATGGAGCCACCGAGCCAGATGAACTGGTTTTTGCTGGGGGTCAAGCGAAGATGGTTGGATTTTAGCCAGGCCTCGAGTGCCGACGATGCATGGAGCAACCTGAGGGTCATAGAAACAGCCTCCGCCGCCTTGCCATGAGTATAAGCCTGTATGTCGTCGGCATGTTGATGGGATATTACCCCTAATGAAGACAGAATTGAGCCCAGGTCAGCAGTGTAAAGAATAAAAAGGAGCGGAGCGAGGACCGAACCATGTGAAAGACCGATGGTTACAGGTGACCAGACAGTGCGTGTTTCTCCAAAGACAATAGATTGGGAGCGATCAGAGAGAAAGGAGGAGAGCCAGGAAAGAAACGGGTCAGAAATGCCGAATGACCTCTCCAGACGCTCCAGTAGGATACTATGGTCGACTGTGTCGAAGGCGGCGCTAATGTCAAAGAGGGCAAGGAGTGTCACTTGTCCCCGATCAAAAGACCCGTATGAGTCGGATAAAATGCGGGTGATGACTGATTCAGTAGAATGAAATCTTCTGAAGCCAGAAGTATATTTACTCCACCGTAGCTCGACACAAGGCTGACTACTTTCAACGTTCTGCCGTTTAAATCGCCGTCATAGTTCGTCTGCTCCGAGGTGACGTAATCTGCATACGTGGCAAACGCTGTCACCCGATCTCGTTTCCACGGTGAACAGCTGTTTGAATTTCAATGGTATCTTTCGATTTTGCAGATTCAGTGTCTGTATTAATCCAGTTGAACAACTAACTTGCTCCGTAACGCTCAGTCAAAACCACCCAAAAGTCCAGCTAAACTGACTAAAATCTACGTATCTACTTATGCTGGTCAATTTATTAATAATAAAACCCTACCTATTCTGTAGCTGGCCGGCTAATCTTAACTCTAAATCTTAATTAGCTACTCTAGCTAGACTGTACACTAGATTCAACAATAGTAAGTATGTAAATCCAACGTATTATAACTCTGACAAATGCGCAATAAATAGGGTTCGCTACAAGTAACAATTGTTTCAATTGTATTTCTTAAAAATCTTCCTTGTGTTCTGCATTAATTAATTTCACACGACTCGTTGTGGTCAAATTCTCTCTCAGACTTTAATTAGACCTAATGTCCGCAAAACTCCGACAGTTAAACTTTCCGAACAGCCTTTTGTCGATTGATTCCGTGCTCCGAATTTTAAAATAATTTTTAAAATGTTTGTCTAACCGTTGTTTATCAACGACTTCTTCACGTAATGCGTTTGTTTTCCCGGCAAAAAGCAAACATTCAGTCAGCCTACGTACAGTTTGCGCTCACTCAAACGCATGCCATCTGGGTCAGATGGTACCGATGTTGTTGTTCTGAACGACCCCTCATTCAATAATCTAAGAATATCAGCGTTTGGTACACTTCCTCTGGGCAGTTGGTCGTGGTGGAGTGACTTCAGCTGACAACCGGGGTATGTCAACACAGCAAGATGGCATCAAACTGCAAAGTCGAGTGCATTCGAGTAGTTTTTTAAAGCATATCTTATGACGGTTGATTTTTGAACTCTTGTAGAGCGCCCTTTTCTTCGGCCGCGGCTGTGCTACGGAGCTATATAAATTCTTCTTCTTCTTCTTCTTATTATTATTATTATTGTTGTTATTATTATTATTATTATTCGAAGCCAGCCAGATAAACGCTTTCTTGGGTTACTGATTGGTACCCCGGCATTCTCCCTGTTTGACAAATTTTTACTTTTCCTCTTACATTTATACAAAATCTCAATATCTGAAAATGCCACTTGGCTCAATCTCAACACGTCCTGGTTTAGACATTAGTCAACTCTGCTTGCTCCTACTGTAGCCAAGATAATCAATCTATCAGACATTAGTCAACTTTACTTGCTCCTACTGTAGCCAAGATAATCAATCTATCTCTGTCAGCCGGTATGTTTCCTTAGGCTCCCCAAACTCTCAATATTCAAACCACTTCTAAAAACGTCATTCGACGAGGGAATCCTTCCCAGTTACAGTCATATTTCAAATTTTTCATTCTTGTCTCAACACTCAGAATGTGTTGTTCTCACTCACTCACCTCACTGTTTATGTTATCTCCGACATTCTCCTAAACTCTAACCAATCTGCCAACAATGAACATCGCTCCACCGAAGCCTTCCTCTACACGCAATATGCCTCTTGCCTTTGCATTTTGCACAAATCTGCTGTCTTAGCAACCAAGGCCATGAAATCCTAATCAAACGCCTTTGTTCAGAATCTCAGGCACTGCCCTCTCTTGTAGCCTGTCATACCTTTCGCCTCGCTTTTTCACTATTTCTCCTGCTGCATACTTCTCTAATCCTCATACCCTCATTCGGTGCTCCTCTGGATTATGTAGTTAATCTTTACATCTATCCACTCGGCATACTCAGTTTCTCATCCTCTGTTGAACACCCCTCTGCGCCAAAGATACAAAAACTCTACATATCGACCACTGCATTGATTCTCATACGCACTAAATCATATTCGTAACATCATCATCAATACATCAGCTTTGATGCCTGCTTATTGTCTATTTCTCAACCACCCAAAACCAAAATTTCTCACAATTGTCCTCCGCTAACAAGTATACAAACTAACCTAACCTCGAGACTTTTCTCCTATGCCGACTTATTCCTGATTCGTAATCTCGGAATCATCTTCAAAAAAGCTGACCTTTGCTAACCTCATCACCTGGTTTCTTTCGCACTTGCTGCATGCCTCTTTTAAGGCATGTGAACCAAACCATTTATGGAGCTAAGTCAGCAGGATCACGGTCTGTCTTCTTTCGTCTATTAGTGTGTTGCAGTACTGACGGTGGCTCGTTTGCGCTTTATATATCCATGCCCTCATTTGCTACCACAGTATTGTATATCTCTGTTGAGCTTTGTCCTGCTCACTGCATCGATCTGTGCGAACCCTGTTACTGTGTTGGTCGGCCCCATAAGTTATGCATTAATAGCTTCGCCTGATCTGCCTTCCTTTCAATTGATAAACTTCGCCGATATGTTTATTTTTCACTGGCTCCAACTTCCATAACTCATAAACCCTGTTGAGTAGATTTTATGAGTAGTTTTAATTGTAGTAAATCAACTTATAAACCGTATAGCAAATATTTCAAGCACACAACAGACCGGCAAACGTACTGCCTAACTCTCTCTCTCTATACAGCTTCAGCCTACTGCCTTCTACTTAGCTGGGAACACTTAACTAATCAGCGTGCATATCTTTTTCCATATGCACAGTTTACACAAGATAGTCATGCTTCGTTGCTTTTGAGCGCGACTGAACGGATCAACATAAGTGAAAATAGTTACTGAAACCATGACACAATTTCTGCGCATTATGGGTTTACGACTTTGCTGTTCTAAAGCTAAACTGCCCTTTAGGTAGCTCGGTTCAGCACCACGCCATTTTACTTTCCCGTTTACAGGCGTTACCAAATCACTTGAAATGTGCCACGGGTCATTATATGTGACATCTGAATATATTTCTGTCTGTCTCATTCTCTTATGTTATCGTTCACACACCATTTATGGCCTTGCCCACTTCCTATGACATGTAACCCAAGAGTACACAGAAAGAGAGCCTTCTGGCCAGCTATTGTTTACAGATGAAAATTGATCTGTTGGCGTACACAAAGTTCAAGCATACCTTGCTATACAGTATACACTGATTCATCAAATACAAAAAGACTTTTCACTCATTGTGCTTCCGTGTGAAATATTTGGACACTTGGGGATCATGTTCGCGGCCATAATGGTCGTTGGATATCTACATGTTCATTTTGACGGATTATTTTGTCTAAATGTAACATCTCATCGGTAATTTTAGCTGTTTGGTTTTCTTCTGTTACCGAGTTGGCGCGGTGGAATTATTTTTCTTTCCAAAACGGAATTATTGCGTTTCGGACGTTTTGTTGTTTATCATCATGACCTTCCGTGAATGGACTGGTCCACCCACTGAGGGGGGACAGGATTCAACCTTGACAGTCTAGTCTCAGACCTAGAGACCCACGCACGCCGTCAACACCGGGAAATCTCGGATTCGGTGAAAAAGGGCGAAGAGAGTCTTTGTAGCAGCTCCGACTGTCAACTACGGAATGGTCCAGCTACCTACCGAAAGACGGGCGACGAAACTTGTCCGACGCATATCCGATGGTTCGATTAATCTCCGCTCGCCGCAACGTCTTCCATCTGCGAGAGACTATTGGACGATGGGACAGCCGTGAGCCATTGGCGGCGGATCACATCGCCCATGGTCGATCCTCATCCTCGTTGCTACTTGCTTCAGAAACTCCGAACATGCTGTTATCTCATTCAACTGTAGTTGGGAACCTGTTGGTTGGGCTTTGCGTGTGTGCGCGAGCTTGCCATTGGTGACTCTTCTAGTTTTCTGACCAATGTTTACTTGTGGACCAATGTTCCGTTTTTAATGACATTTAACATCGTTAGCGCAGAGAGCGCCTCTGATGAGTTTATCTTGAAGAGGCGCTATACAAATTTCAGGTTACGATCACAATTACGATAAAAGATTGCACAAGAATAATGTAACAAAAAATTAAGCATATTTTGGTTTATTTATAAAAAATGCTATAAACATCATGTCTAATCGCCTATATGTGTGAGTATTCCAACAGTACATGTACCACTTTCATGCGAGAAATCTGTCCTAAAGCTAAATTGACCTTGATCAGATTGTCGAAATGTCTGATCGTAACTCGTTGTTTATAAACCTAAGCAACATGCGCCTCTAGTCCTGGGTTCCTTTCCCAAGTTTGATCTGTTTAATGGAGTGATGTATAATTGTGTGAAACATCTTGACTGAATCGTGATAATTGTGATAATTAAAGGGTTGCATATATAAATTATGTTTGTATGTTGATGTATGTCTAGTCTAGACGACAAAAGGGTTACGACTTTACCGTTCCAATGCTACCGCCCTTTAGGAAGTTTGGTTCAGCACCACGCCAATTTACTTTCCCGTTTGCAGGCGTTACCAAATCCCTCGAAATACCGAAAATATAGTCACGAACAGAATTTATTCTGCCAACTTCCTACACAGAGGTAAAAAGGTGATTTACTGAAAGAGTATTCAGATCAGCGATGAGTAAATTATCTTAAATTATCTTAAATTATATTGAAATGTAGTTCAAACTAATGAAAAAATTGCAGCTAGGAATTTCATCAATAGAAGGCTGGAATTATAGAACCCGCATTCTACAACAAATCAGTGGCCAATGGCTTCGCTTCTGCATGAGGTCACTCATTGCTCAAACAATGTGCAAGCACGGTTACCTTTTGAAAGTTCTTCTTCTAAAACGATACAATAATTTCCAAAAAGTTGTCTGCCATTAAGTTTAAGGGATATTCTTCGTGTTTTCTCTTTTGCCTATCGTACGATAATGAAAAGCATAGTTTATCCTTGGGATTTGAACATAGTGTTTGCATACCCACAGACAGCTATAAATGATTTCACCATGACTTTACCCCATGCAATCTCTGCGCAGGTCTTCCACTCAAACCTGACAACAATTCTTTTCCGCAGATCCTATCCTGATTCTTCTCCCTTTCCTTATCTATCCTGCAGATCCAAATAAAAACACCGCCCACCGTAATCGTAATCGTAATTCCAAGATTTCTACAGCGCCCAACGAAAGCCGCGCACGGGGACCAGTTTATTCACAGGCGCTCAGTCAAAACAAAATCGATAGGCAAATGGGTTCGGTTCCAGGTCAAGATCCAAGAGTCAGGCAGAGAGACAGCGTGGTAGCTACGGTGGGTGATGTTTGGGGTTGGAGAGCAGAGGCAGATAAGAGGAAGAAGGGGTGTCAGGATAGGATCTGGAGAAGAGGAATGTTTTCAGTTTTGAGTGAAAAGCGGTCTGACTGCTTATCTTCCTGACTCTTGCATCTTGACCTGGAACCGAATCTTTCTTGCCTATCGATTCTGTTTTGACTGAGCGCCTGTAAATAAGCTGGTTCCCGAGACTTTGCTCTTTTTGTAGAAATCTCCAGTTTATGATTACGATACGACCATTACTTCACCATCGCTGCATATCTTGAATGGGTGCCACGCCATTTAAGGTCCCCGAATTCTAGCCGAATATTAAGGTCTCTTCAAAATAATATCTTTAAACGCCCAGCATTTTTATCAGGTAAAATGTTAACTAAGCCATATTCTTTAGAAAAATGTGGCAACTGTATACAAGACGAAATATTTCAGCCATCCTGACGATCTTCACTCTGTACTGACTCCTAACCATAACCCTAACCACACAGATAATGGCGCTCAGTAAACGCAGAAGTATTAGTAGTAGTTGTGGTAGTAGTAGTAGTGGTAGTAGTAGTAGTGGTAGTAGTAGTAGTGGTAGTAGTAGTAGTAGTAATAATAATAATAATCTGAGAACTTCTATAACACCACTGTAATAGTGCTCAAAAAACGTTTTGCAGACAAATTCCAGGATAAGTACGATCGAAAAGCAAGAAGGTTATCCCAGAAGACACAGAGTCAGCTACAGAGGAAATGAATCCAGAAGAGATGAGTATTAGTCGAGATCTGACAGCCAAAACATACTCTGCAGGGCAAACATTTGCCAGAAGAGAGTTTCAGAGTCTAGGCCAGCGACAGAGAAGGCCCGCATGCTGAGATGTATCCTTGTCCACGGAGTAATTAGATTTAGATAGACAGGGGACCTGATCGAGTAGAAACAAAACTTAAGAGTCAGTACAGAGTGAAGATTTTCAGGATGGCTGAAATATTTCGTCTTGTATACAGTTAACCCAGTCTTGAAAATTATACGCTTTTTATGGGAAACCAATGCAGTGATTTTAGGATCCGTGATATGTGTGGAATTTTAGTGATAGATCTTGCCAATATGTTTTGGACTCTGAAGATTCATCAAATTAGCGTTTGAAATGTCAGTTAGAAGCGAGGTGCAGTAGTCATGACGGCTGGAGTCTAGGACATTAACCAACCAAACCGGGCAGAAAAGAAAACGTGGCGCCCAATCCTACGGATAATACGGATGTGATGGTGGACAGAACTACATAGAGTATTAATGTGTTCACTGCATGACAGGTTGAAGTCAAACACAACACCCAAATTGCGGGATAAAAGCCGCGTTATTTAATTAATGGAGATGCCCAAATGGACTGAATTGAAAGAGTTAAATTGATTCAGATGCTGCGAAGTTTCATTAAGGAGAAATTCGATTTTGGATGGGTTTAAGAACAGTCCATTTTCTGCGATTCAAGACTGAACTTGATTAAATACGTTTGGTAATAGAATGAGTGAGCTGAAAGAAGAGGAATTATCAAAGGAAATGTAGAGTTGAGTATCATCAGCGTAAAGATGGTGCTTCAGACCACTTTGACTCAGTAAAACGCATAGTGGGGTAGTTTACAAGAAGAAAAGTAAGGGACCGATCACAGAACCTTGAGCGACACTGCAAGTGAATGGTACCTGGTCCGACATTGCTTCTTGTAGACAGATTCAGTACGGAGGTAAGATATGAATGAGACCAGGTTATAATACATCAAAGCAATGCTCAAAGCAATGAAGCAATATAGTATTATATAATATTTTGTGCGATGTTAGCCTTCATACATCGTCGGACTGACACACAGAGTGAGGCAATATAAATGAATGTTTTCTGACTATAAACATGATATTGGCATTCAAATAATTTCGTTGTATTTTGAGCTTACATCTAAATACGTGACAACTGTTTAGTAATGACGATAAGCTTAGAGAATTTACTTAAAATCCTATGAAAGTTAGTCTACTAGTATTATACTGACCGTTTTAAGTGCACTATTTACGTGTCTTTATGCTTGATTAGCAAATACTAGATATGACTGAATAGTTCAAAGCTCAGAAGACTTTATCATGAAGGATCTTCACCTTTGGTCGACAGAAGAGCAATATATGCATAGATAATTAGGTAAGACTAATCAGTTCAGCCTAAGAATATTTTGCACAAGGACCGAATTCCGGCTTCAGTTTAGAAAGGTGAAGTGTTTTTAATCACATGATACTATAGGCACTTATAAATAATCCACTGTATCGCCAACGGTCTCTATTATATGTTGCCTCATTCTACTGTACACTGTGTCCGGAAAAATTCCAAGGCTTTACGGTAAATATGAAAATAATTAGTAAACATTAATCGATTTTTAAAATTCCAAAAACAGTTTAATCCTGAAATATTATTTGCACTATAATTGTTGTTTTGGCGTAAAAATTTTATAACAATTTTGTCTTCCTCGCTGAACGCCATTTTTCTAGCAACTTTCTTTACAAAATATAAAATTCAAATACGTCACTGTGACGTAATTTTAAACGGGGCCGTTAATAAATTACAAAGAATTTTGTTGGTAAATATATATTTCAGGATTAAACTGTTTTTGGAATTTTAAAAATCGATTAATGTTTACTAATTATTTTCATATTTACCGTAAAGCCTTGGAATTTTTCCGGACACAGTGTATATGTGTCTATAGCGTGCGACCAGAGCACCCTTTGCTTTCTCGTGCTTTTGAGTACCTTCCTGGAACAATCATCCACTGGATATCTGAATATTTACCGACAGAAGGCGCTCAATAAACATTTCCAGCTTAGCCTACTTAAGTGTCGCCACTTTCGGTCTGTTAGATAACCCAGTTTCAGATCCTTTAAAATGTTCATGGAAAGAACGCTTTATGAAAGCTCTAAAAGCCCCAATACACCCATATGCATATAACGTACATGATCCGGATATTTGGCTTGCCTTATATTTCACAGTGGAATTATTAACTGTTTGGCGATTTAAATAGCTGAAGGTTGCATTGGAGTATATAAGTGGGGAATAGTGTTGTAAGGATATCTTCCTCTTGTGGTTGTAGAAGTTCTTTTATGTTTTTTTCTTACTAAGTAAGTAAGTAAGTAAGTATATTCCTTTTAACCAAGAGCTAATCGCACATCGGTTTAAAAGTATTTAAGGACACAAGAAAAACTTAATATGCATACAACATCGTAATAATAAAACATTTACGCGTTAAATTATCAGCAGGAGGAATAATGCGATCATGGGTCAGGGGCCATAGGGAATAACTGAGGGTTTTAACTGGCGGGATAGCTGATGTAAGACATGGTTTGGGTTGTTCAAGATTGCTTTAAAGAGACGAGCATCGGCTATGCCACAGAGATCATGGAACGTTGGAAAGTCTCCAGGAAGATAGTGGAGACGCACAAGCCTCCGCATCAAAGCCTGGAGCCGAGCCCTAGCCTGTGCCCCAGCATAACCCCACCACACGGGAGAGGCGTACGGCATCCTGGCCAGTGTTGAAACGCAGACAGACAGACAGGCATACAGACACATTCACGTATGTGCAGTGCATGCACATTTTAAAATATTTTTCAGCGACTGCGAATTTCACAACAAAGTCAATGCATTTTGCAACGTCATGACAGATATGTAGGCAGACATACGACAGACGGAAGGCGGATGGACGGCCGAACTGGTGGGGTGTCTGAACGTGATTGGTTATCAGAGGGCAGATCAGAACCATTGGTCAGAAAAAACGACATTTTGGATATAAATTTTCTTTAAGCTTATTTGTAGTGATTTCTTACCTGTACAATGTTAAGCGTGTATCACTGGTCAACAGCCAAAATGTTTCGGTCAAGAAATCAGTCAAGTTTGACCAATCTTACTGCGATGAATAATAATCTGACAGTTAGGAAGAAAAAATGGACTGTCAAATACAATGATATATAGCGTCTGCAATTTGCCTAGTACCACTATGGAAAATGTCCCTTTGTTCTGCCATGTGATTAATGGTTTCATTAAATCACTAAATATTGAGCACAAACTTGAAGAGTGGAGACTCTTCATTGACTCTTCAAAGCTAAGTTTAAAAGCAGTGTTACTGCATAATGGGAATGAACTACCATCAATTCCTCTAGAACAAGCTGTTTACTTGAAAGAGTCTTACTTCAACAGGAATCTTCTTCTTGGCTTTATTACCTACAAGGATTACCAGTGGTGGATATGTGAGGATATAAAAGTAATTGCAATACTGCTGGGTATGCAACAGGTGTATATCAAATTTTGCTGCCTTCTATGTGAGTTAGACAATAGAGCACGTTCTTCCTATTGCGAAAGAAAAGTATGGCCTACACGGAAGTCTCTTAATGCCCTTCTTACTCTTATCTCTCTCTCCTCTCCAACCCCAAACACCACCACCCGTAGCTGTCACGCTGTCTGTCCGTCTGACTTTTGGATCTTGACCTGGAACCTGACCCTTTTTGCCTATCGATTTTGTTTTGACTGAGCGCATGTGAATAAGCTGGTCCCCGCGGCTCGGCTTTCGTTGGGCGCTGTAGAAATCTCGGAATTACGATTATGATTACGGGAATTAAAAGTGTACAGCACAGCTCATTTGTGGACCGTGAAAAGGTTTTGTTACCGCCAATGCGTATAAAGTTGGGTCTTATGAAATATTTTTAAAGGCAATGAACCGAGTTGGACTGGATTTCAAGTACTTCAAAGAAAAATTCCCAAGACTGATTGAGGCCAAAATTAAGGAAGGTATATTTGTTGGCCCGCAGATACGTGAACTTCTAACAGATGAACATTTTGTGCAGGTTCTCCATGGCCATGAGAAGAGCTTGTGAATCTTTCTAACTTGTAGCTGAGACCTTTTTGGGAAACAAAAGAGCGGATATCTTTAAAGAACTTGTGAGTAAACTTCTTAGCCTTGCAGAAATTAGGTTGCAACACATCGTTGAAGATCCACTTTCTACATTTTCATTTGGACTTAATTGTTGTGAGAGATCCGCCGCCTTAGAGTACAAGCGCCAGGCAAAGAAAAACGTACTTTCTAATGTAATATGGAGAGGTACATTTTTTAATTCAAATAGAAGTGTTATTATTAAAATTAATTATTCATTTATTAAAATTTCTGGTGCAGTTCTCCTTTAACATTTCCTTTTAACTATTTAACTTAGCCTAATTTTTGTAATAAAATCTTAATCTTCGGTACTGGAGCTAATTATTTTTAAAAAGTCCTTTTTTATTCACAGCATTGTAGAAGATAGGGTTAATATAAAATTATCATGAAAACAAAAAACTTTTTGAAATTTGTTGACCAGTGTAAACTGTGTTAAACACTAAAGCAGTAGTTTCTTATATGTTTATTCAAATTTATGGCCAACTTTTTTTAATTCTACCGTTTACGCTATACGGTTAAGCACTAGGGTCGTCGAGCGACCTGTAAATATTAAAATTTTTCGCTCAAAAGTTGCACAAAACTTTTATTTATAATAAGGAATAGTTTGAAAGGGCGAGACATTACTGCTTTGCAATTAATTTTCGCCATATAGATAAGGGCCACCCTAATGTTCACATACACTCACGCCCACCATAATGTATGCATGTAAGTAAGTAATGACAGAATAGCCGAGTAACGGATCTGAGTAGATTAAAAATGCATCTTTTGAAAGTCAACTTATTTATTGCAATTGTATAACACGCAGGAAGTTAAAGAAAGGAAAAGTTCTGGGCTCTTCAGATCAAAGTCAGTTCCTGCATTTATGGTATAATTTCCAAACTAAAATAGGCCATCATCTCCAAGACCCATCCTCTTCACTCTGAAGCCGAAATTGAATTCATTGGGATCTCAGCCTTTATCCTCTCAGAAAAAAACAACCATTTTAAGTAGGCATACTGATAAAGAATGGCTGGTAATTTTCAACTGCATTCTTACTGATTCTCGTCAGTCCAATCTGAGTCTAGGATGACTCAAGCCTCATCTGTCTTTGGGTCAAAGTTAATCAATCAACTGTCACCGTCTAGCATGTTACAGATGCGCCAAACAACCAGTCCATTTCAGTAATTACAAACCGACTGTCCCCCACTTTTGCGAACCCAACCTCTTCCCTTCCCATGCAACAAATCTGAATGCTGAAACACCTCTTTAATGTCGATGGGTGGCAAACTTAAATTTCTGGAAACAGTGATATACACTCATTAACTGTTTATTAAAATAACTAAATAATTTAATCTGTAAGTTTATGATAAAAAGATGTATTCATTCATTCATTCATTCATTCATTCAGAGTATTTATATAACGCCCTTCAAGTATTATATCCAATTACTCACAGGCGCTCCCACCCAGCCCCGGCGAAAAAAAGGTTTTAAATCGTAGTTGAGAGGCAGGAAGTTTACAAAGAACTAACAGAAGTGCACTTTTACACTCTCCAAAAGGAATAACTAAAATAATTAGGTCTAACATATATTGACTTTTATTTTATGGGCAATTTTGACCGTATATTATATGACCAATAAAAGCCTCACACGGTAATTAGCCTACACGTAGGTTTCCAGCTACTTAACATTTAATTAATTTTTAGTAGATATAAAAACCTATATT
The DNA here is from genome assembly GCA_964023275.1 of Norana najaformis. NCBI lineage: Eukaryota > Metazoa > Annelida > Clitellata > Crassiclitellata > Hormogastridae > Norana > Norana najaformis. Next base: position 26,493,260 of record OZ029923.1, read on the forward strand.
AAAATATAAAACAGAACAAGTAGATTACACAACGGTGTTGTGTTGTCAAGTTGGGAGCGCCTCTGACGAGTTTCTCTTGTAGTGGCGCTATATAAACTTTCAAATACAATTACAATATTAAAAAAGAGTGTAAAGCTAAAACTGGTCTTCAAAAACACCCAAATTTTAAATGTTAATGTACACGGTTTTATACAGCGACCCTATGGCCTCGACCCTGCTCATTTTGCAATGACTTGATCAGGTGAGATTCAGCGTCCAAAAGATTTCCATTGTATCGTTCTGTCCTGGGCAGAGAAGAGTTGAAGTTTAAAGCTTCTGAAACAGATGAAATAAAAATGTTATCTTTGGTTCTTTACACAAGGTCACCTAGGTGCATAGAGGGAGAGAGAGAGAAAGAGAGAGAGAGAGAGAGAGAGAGAGAGAGAGAGAGAGAGAGAGAGAGAGAGAGAGAGAGAGAGAGAGAGAGAGGAAAAAAGATGTCCGACGTAGGTGTGTGGAAACTGCGCCGAACCACTGTCTTCTGTACTGCTTAGACCTCGAGAGATCAGCTAATGAATGCAAGCAATTCGATGCCCTGAAATGAGGGAGGGGCTGCAAGTAACCAAATCATACAAGATATGCAAGAGTATTTGGATTAAAAGAACTGAACAACTGCCAAGAATCTTCAAAAATGGGCTTCAGGCCACCTTTTGGCCGCTGCAAGTAAGAAATTAGGAAAGTAAGTAAGCAAGAAGTAAGTTAGAAGCAAGTAAGATGCCTGCTAAGCGTGCTTAATGAACTTTAACATCATTTAGGCCAGAGACGATAGGAATTTAGAAGGTATTAGTAAATTGATCAGTCAGAGTACATTAAATTACAAGTAAGAAGCAAGTGCAGCATCGTGGTCAATGATGGTCTATCTGCTAGCGTGCTTTTTCTGTGATCCAACGACTACGGGTTTGAAAACGCAGAGCAGACAATATGTAACAATCCTGGGCAAATTGTTCACACACACTTGTCTCGTGGCTCGGATTCAGAGTTGCTGGCATTGAGCATGTAATAGGTTCAATAAATAAACAAATAAACAAACAAAGAAATCAACAAACAAACAAATAATCACATTACAAGCGTACAAGAAAACTATCCTTAAAGATTATCCTTAAATTAGCACAATGCAAATGCATTTGGTTGTTGTGTTTTTGATGTTGTTAAATGTTGTTATTAATTTTGTTGTTGTTGTTGTGGTGTTGGTGGTGGTGGGTGTGGTGGTGGTGATGGTGATGGCGGTGGTGATGGCGGTGGTGGTGGTATATTTCCAGGTCCACCGGTCAATTCCAGCAAACAGAGAAGTGACTATGGATTGCCTTGTCTTGTCTTGTCTTTAGCCATCTTCGATCCGAAGTTTAGGCCTCCAGATGTTTCTGTCTTCAGTTGTCCTCAGACTGTTCATGGTCTTCCACGTATTCGCGATCAAGATGTTGTACCCTGCATTATTTCTTTCTCCAAACATTCTCCATTTAAAAAAAAATTAACCAAAGTATGTCAACTTCCTTGACTTAATGTTACTTAACAGTTGACGTTCCATGCTGGTTTATTTATTCCAGTACCAAATTGTTGGTTTTTCTTGTCATCCAAGAAGCAATCAGTATCTGCCTCAGTCCCTTCATTTCAATACAGTTTATCCTCATGTCATCTGTTCTCTATTCTCTTCGCAACCATAATTTGCAACTGGCCATATCAGTGCTCCAAAAGTCTAATTTTAGTTGAAACTGTTAAACCATAAATTTTCCATAGTTTCTTCAACGTTCGCATGATTCTTTTACCTTTACTCAATCTAGCTCTGATTTTCTTAGTGCATTCTGCATCCTCTGTGATAAGAAATCCAAGGTTTAGGAATGAATCACCAGCTGTTCACCCTGATCCTTGACACAACATATAGCACCGTCCATTTCCATCACCTTTGTCTTGTCGATATCAATCAACAGTCCAAAATTTCTGGCTAACCCGATCAAGACGATCAACCCACTCCTGCAGCTCTGCCATCGAACTAGCCAACAAAACAATGTCATTGGCATATCGAAGGTTGAAGACCTTCCTGCCACTTATTTTTATACCTCTTTGAAAAGCATGAAGAGTTTCTCTCATGACCATCTCTGCTAGGATTTTAAATAAATACAGTGAAAGGACGCAGCCTTGCTTGACCCCTTTTCGGATACTAAACCATTGTGACTATGTACCTTCCAATCTTATTTCAGCTAGTTGATTCTCGTATAGTTTGGATTATACATGTAGCTATTTATTGCTTAGCTTAATCTAGCAGAACATATACATTATGCTAAATAAGCTTTGCCTCCCATATTAGATACAAGTTCTGCCAATCCGTGTTAATCGTTATGAGTTCGATCATCCTAACGTCTACCTTGCATCATGCTTCACTTCTATTTTCAGTTCCTCGTACAAGGTAACACAGGTGCGATGAACGTTATCAACTATTTATGTAGCACCATTCGAATTAAACGGAATGGGTTCAAAGGGGTCAAGTGACGCTGTCAAGTAATGCTGGGAGATACTACCACAGACCCGTTCCCCATCGTTTTCAGAGATAACTGATCATAACTCAGTCCTTTTATCCGCCTGAAATAAGTTACAGTTTAAAATAAACTTGTCACCATGGCGTGTTGACAACTGCATTACTTAATCACTTACTTACTTGTCATAAGGACTGCTACAGCAGTAGCAGCAGCGGTCACCAACGCATTCGCTACTTAAACAACAGCAAATGTGGAAATCCAGAAAATACTTCAGCTGTCTGAAAAAATCCCAAGCACCTTTCGACACCCCCCGAACTCCTCTGCTCACTTGGATTGCGTGAAAGTCAAGATCAGCAGAGGTTAAGCCAAATAATGGGAACGTCTTTTCTTTGAAGCCGAGCGCGAGTCAAATGTTGACTTACAGGTTTGCGTCCAAGTGTTGACTTACAGGTTTGCATCCAAGTGTTGACTGATCATCGTGTCCTTTCACCTGCGCCGAGAAAAAGGGAGGGTGATGGGTGACACTGGTGAGAGCCAGTTGACCCCTTGCAACTCCTTCTCCAACCCTTTTATCGCCTGTGTAAAGTCTAGGATGTCTTTGGTAAAGCGCCAAGTTCTTTCACGAGTTAACAGACAGGGGGGAGTGCAGTGCGATCCTCCTGTTTCTTCGCATCGTCTACAGGATGGGTATTCCAAATTACTGTACACCTAGAACTGTTATTACTAGTAGAAAATTTTAGAATTTCAGATGTGCTTTTTTTATTAATTAATATTATAAATTAATATATGACTAGCTAATATCGATAGAGCCAAATCAACGGAAACTATCGTAACAGTGGACTCCACGTAAAGAGTTCCAAGGCCGTGTACACCGAGGACGAGAGACGACAGACGACGTGGTACGCTGACGTGGACACACGGTTGTCTTACCGTTCAACAAAAGACTTTTGAGGAAGGGCAGTTATATATATAATATATATATATATAAGAAAACTGAAAATTATATGAAAATTGCTTTACCTAAGATGCCTTATGATTTAGCAGAAATACATCTCTACTTTGAAATAACAGAGAATGCTTGTAACAGTTTTGTCCTGAAAAACAATTTTGGGTAACATTGTTGTTACTTCTAATGGTTCCGAAAGCTAGAGCTGCTTCGAATCGTTTGATTTTATATCAATTTTGATGAATGCGATTGCGTCATGGAAACATTTTAAAAGAGTTTGAATTAACATCCGGAGATCACAGACCATTGTTCACTGAGGCAAAGAATTATCAGATGAAACATTTGCGTTGTTTTATGCAAGTTTGGAAAACATGTTCAAAATGCAGCTGAAAGACAGCATAGTGTTTTATTCCATATCAAAAAACCAGTTGCAGTAGAAAGTTATATATACTGTATGTATATATATATATATATATATATCAAAAAGCCAATTGTAGTAGAAAGTTATTCTGACTTTCAAAATAGCCCATAATTTCTTTTTTTGTGCTGTGTAACAATAATCATTATGGTGAATTTTATTGTTACACATTTACGTTATCATTATACAGAAGTATGAATGCTAACATTTCTGCTTAGTGAATTTCGTCTGGTGAATAAATGACCATCATTTCATAATATTCCATTGTTGAACTTGCCATGAAAGAATGGGTACATGTGTCATTCTACGTCAATTCGGCGAGCTGCATAAAATTTAATCTCGTCGGGGGTCTGCTAAAGAAACCCTCTCTGCCCCCAGGCGACATGTCTAATTACAGACCCATTTCATTTTTGTTTCTAAAATTTTTAACGGGGTGTTATGAATCGTATACAAACACACCGCTATTTGCATTGAACAGAGACCACACTTCGAGCGATTTATAACGATATCATGTGCTCCACGGATAAGGTGACAGTTATAAGGTGATTTTTATGCTGCCTTTATTACTGTGGGCGATTCTCTCCTTTTGCACCATCTTCAGGACTGGATTGGGGTTTGTGGTCCTATCCTCCGTCGGTTTGCTACTTATCTCAGCCAATGCACTCAAATAGAATATTTAAATGGACATTATTGGTCCGGTGCTTTATTGACAGGTGGTGTTCCGCATGATTCTGTACTTGGTCATCTTTCGTTTACATAATACACCACACCACTAGGTACACTGTAGGACAATCATTCACTAGGACATCATTTCTTCGCGGATGGAACCTAAGTCTATATTTCTACGCGAAGAAATATCATATGCAAATTTTGAGGAATAATTTTTAATATTTACAGGTGGCTCAACGACGTCTGTTTTAGCTATATAGCGTAAATGACAAAGTTAAAACTGTTTGCTGTCGGTTTCACTAAGTCATGCATGAAATCAAGCTGCAATGAAAACTACTGTTTAACAGTCTCAAACCACAACAGAACAGTTTTGAACTCGAACTATACACTCTATGGTTTTTAAGTAGCGTTGATTTTCTCGCATCGGGAAAGTTTTCCCGACGGTTCAATAACTTGAAGTGCACACTGCAACTGTTCTTCCCTCTTAAAGCGCTCTGTCTGTGCCGCGTCTTGGATCATGGCAATACCTCGCTCTGCATGATCGCTGGTGAGTGCTAGTGAGCGAACGATTGTCTCTGCAGACTTGGAGTCATCCATACTGTTCCATGTATCAGGGTCTTTGGTTAGGAATCCAATCGGCAAGCCCAGCGTTCCAAACACATTTCTGCTCCACATTATTACGAAATCAATAACAGTCTTCCGTCGCCAAGTCCACCTGTATGCATTCCAATGGGTCGTTTGCTTCTTCTTTCTCTGTTGATGCTTTCAGCATGGCCCGTTTCGTGGTCAAGTCCTGGATCAAAGAGGCTGAGATGGTGAAATCCTCGGAAAGTTACCATAGGTGACCGGCTAGCTTGCGTGAAGTAGCTGTACTAATATCGCGATAGGGTAAGCATAAAGTTGCTGCGGAAGAGCAGGTCATTCCTAGCTGCCTTGGAAGCCACATGTGCTAGGAACCAGTACTTCATGTAAAATTTGTAAGAAATATCTTCACATATAGCAGTCCCCAAGATTCTCTTGTCGATAGCTTGAACTGCAATCTGAAGAGCCAACCCTTGATATTGCAAATTACTTTCGACATCCAACGAGCTTGATGCATCGGCCCAAGGGTTCGGAAGTTTGTCCCATGTTTTTGGCGTTTTTCCCAAAAAGCAAGCATTAGTTGGAGCAGTTAGTGTATTCATCACGAGTTTGTTGTTACTGCAGCTGCTGTTCACAGAATACCATTATTATGTGTCTCGAACATCGATGAGCTCAGATGGTGAAAATCATCGCAGAAGGCATCGTCGTATCTTTCTTTGTCAGTGGATGACCACTGTCCGTAAAACCGTCCCAAGACTAAGACTTCTGGTCAGTGGCTAGGCCCCATACATACTCCAAAGGTGGCAGCCAATACGAGTTCCATGATACGGTGTTGACAGACGAAGTGCAGAAGAGAATGGCCCAGTAGCTGCTAGAAATTGATGCAGGCACCTGGTCGTCGGCCAATGTTACAGTTGCTTGTGTCAAAGCACGTGTCCTTGATCAATTTTCCCAGACCCCATTCTCGGATTGCGTTGTGCATAGCTTCGGTTACAGCTTGGCCAGTCCATGCGGGTTTTTTTGGATTGGCAAAAGATTCTTCTCACCCATCGTGGAAACCAGAAAGGACGGCCTATCCGGTTTTTCTTTCTCTGTCAAATCAAAAATCAGCTTTCTGTCCCAGTGGACTGTCAGGGTTCTGTTTGGTTTGGATGCCTCTACGATGCTACCAGCTGCTGATTCTCGGGGTCTTCTGTCCGAGAACCCTATACGCTTCAAAACAATCATAATGGCGACCCAGTCACTCTGTCCATTTCTTTCAATCATTGCTGCCAGTTGTGGTGACATAACACTTTGGCGTCCTCGTTTTCTTTGTGGGGTAACAGTACTAGTGCTGGGACGTGGATCTTGATCGATAGATTCGGATTGACTTTCTTCCGAGTCGGTGCTGCTCTTCAATACAACTTTATCAAACAAGGCGCCTTTCTTCCGTTAGGATCGCTGTCGCCTTCTTTGCAAAATTTATACCATGCGAATGTTGCCTCTTACAGTAATTGATCACGCAACTTTTGATCACACGGATTTTTTTATAACGAAATTTTGGTGCAAATGAATTAATAAATAAATATTGTCAGAATATGACACATGCTAAATAAAAAAGAAATTGTCATATGACACCATTTTGAATCAATACCGACAAACAAGCGTATATTGATGAACTCACAATGTACGTTGACCACGCATACATAGAGTTAAATTTGGAAGCGGAAGGACTGAAATGTTCAGAATATTCTCCTTCCAGTGAGCACCGGGAATAAAACGGGACATGACAACAAAAGGTACTGCAGGCATTAATGATTATCGTAGAGTCGTAGAAGGATGGCATTATGGAATCGAATCACTGTTTCTATGCCATCATCCTACCTAATGGCTTTTCACAGAAAGGCTCAGAGAAGCCTAAGATCTGAAGCAGAACGCTGTCTTTTTACAAATGTAGACTGGAACAGAAAATCCTTCATAAAGGAAACATCACCAACCACACGGTTAGAACAATTTTCCGTACAAAAGCAACATGCAAAAAACACATAGCAACAGTTCTCCGGGCAAATGTTCACCTAAACTGCTTATAAACAGACACTTACGCCTATCACTGAACTATTAAGCTCTTGATATGTCGGAAGCGCATATGTTGAGCCTCTCTAGAAGAGGTGCTATATAAATCTTTGATTACAATTATAATTACAACCAACAGTTTAAATATATGTATTCTTTTACAAATTGCTTAAATGGGTTAAGCAGTAATAAAGTTTCTGAGTGTTTTCAGTTAAACAGATAAAACATCAAACGTTGTTACTTCAAATGAAGTACAAGCAAACTTTAGGTGATCCAAAATCGAGTGATCAAACATCGTATAACTGTCAGACACATGCTGTATTATTTAAGACATGATGCGATGAAGAGTACATAGACCAACATGGATGTTGCATTGCTTTCCAAATTCCATATTTAATTGAAGGCGAATGTTTGCATATCATAAAAGAACAGGATACGTGCACTGTGGCGTAGGCTATTTAGCTTTTAAAAACAACTAAGCAGGAAGAACAGCATACAATAAAGACCTAGTAGTGTCTATGACAGGCAGCTGCTATGAATGCATTTGCGTGAAATCATCTCTATAGCAAGATCGGGTAAGTTATTTAAATTCAGCTTCTCTTATTGTCGTTTCCACTATGAATGAAATGTATGGCTGTATGAGCCAGATGTGGAGAGAATAAACAAAAGCGTCCGAAAACATAATCCTGAGGAATAACACAGGGGAAACAGCAGCAATAAAAGAGAGATAGTCATTGAGAGAGAGGGGGGTTGGAGAGGGACAGAGAGACAGATGGAAGCCAGAAAGGAAGAAGATAGAAAGAAAGAGAGGGAAAGAGAGAGTTTTTAAAAGAGAGCGAAAGAGAGAAAGAGATAGAGATGGGGAAAGAGAGAGAAAGAGAGAGAACAAAAGTTAGAGATAATCATATTCAAAAGATAGATAGAAAGAGGTAGAAAGACAGAAAGAAAGAGATTGAGATATAGGTAGAGAACTGAAAAGAGAGAAAAGAATGGAACAGAGAGAAAGAGAGAGGGATAGAGAGTACAAAATGAGGGACAGAAAGGAAGAGAGAGAGAGAGAGAAAGTGAGGGAGAAAAAGAAAGGGCTAGAGATAAACAGAGAGAAAAGAGAGAAAGAGAGAGAGAAAAAAATTGAAGAATAAAGCGATATAGATAGAGATAGACAGAGAGAAACAGAGAGAGAAATATATATATATATACATATATAGAGAGAGAGAGAAAGGAGAGAGAGAGAGAAAGAAGAGAGAGAGGAGAGTAAGAGATAAATAGGTAGAGAGAAAGAAAGGGAGCGAGAGAGGGAAAGAGAGAAAAATACAATACAATACAATAATACAATACAACTTATATTTATAAAGCGGCTTAATAAAACAATGTCTTACTCAAAAGACGCGTTACAACATAATAATTAGTTATAGTACTGAGAGAATAAATGAGTCTTAAGTTTTAATTTAAAAGTATCTATTGAAGAGCATTTTCGGATAAATTCAGGTAGAGAGTTCCATTCAGCTGGATCAGCTACTTCAAACATTCAAAAAGAGATACATATATTGAGAGCTAGAGGGAGTGAAATAGTGAGAGAGAGAGAGAGAGAGAGAGAGAGAGAGAGAGAGAGAGAGAGAGAGAGAGAGAGAAAGATAGAGACGAGAGAGAAATGGAGAGATACAGAAATAGAAAGAGAACCAGAGAGAGCATGATTTGACCTAAGATTATACAGTGTCAGGGATTCAAAACATAGAATAAAGGCGTTTGATAAGGATTTCATGAGCTATTGTATCGAATTTGTAGTTATGCCTAAAATACAAAGACAAAAGACTTTCTAAAATCCAGTAGATTTATGCAGCTTACTTTGCAAAGTGGATATTACAGTTTTGGTGAAGTGATGGTTGGTGTAAACGGATTAGTTTGGATTTGGTTGGTTGTTGAAGGCAAACTAAAGAGTGAGTCGACAGAAAACACCACATTCTTAGAGATTTGAAACAAAACACGGTATTTGGAGAGGAATTCCTAGTCATATGACAGTTTCTAAGACGGCATATTGATTAGTTAGATTGTTAAGAGCATAAAAGTACAGATCGACAGGTGAGGTTGATGACCATATAGTTACTGTGGGATCAATCAGAGTTGGTTGTAATCGGATGCAATTCGTATGTTTCCTGTTTTGAGAAGAATGAGTGAGGGATGCAATTCTAGCCTCAGAAGCAGAACCAATTATTCAAATATATGGAAAGATCGAGTAAGGGAAAATGATGTTTGCATGATTATCTGAAAGTAAAGACTTAGTTTGCATGGGGCTTTAGCTCAATAGAAGAATGGTTCTTATAATTCTCTCCGCCAATCGAAGCGTTGGCGGAGAGGATTACAAAGACTTCGAAAAAATTCAGTGGTTGATATTTATTCTTTTTACCAGTTTGCCTTAAAAATAACACTCTCATAAATATGACCCTTATGACGTAGAAGGTGTTGCTTGCTGACGAATGCACCTCGCTGCTAAGCTTTAGTCAGGGTGGCCCTTGGCTATCTGATGTTTTATTTAGTATTTAAAATGATTATGTTAAATAGTTTGCAAGATTCTCATGAAACAAAATTTTTTACTGTTATTTTTAAATGGCATGAATAACTTCAATATGATTTTCACGCTTTACCCGTAATGAGTGCAGCAGGAAAATGGTAAAGAGCGTAAATGGACGCCGCCCCTTTGCAAAATTGCGCTCATGCCTGATGCGATTTAATGCAACACAAATAAGTCGAAGTAATGATTTTCTTGAGCCGTCGTTTATTCAGTTTTCTCTAAATGAAAAGCTAACAAGCACGACGAATTCCCATGTTTTGTCATTTACAATAAGTTGAAAACTCAATTGTTTTCGTTATAATATGACCTCTTATTCATGGAAGTAACTTTAGCACATTCGTGTTCAAAATCGTTACACACACTTAGGACTCTGCGTAGTGTACCTGTCTATATTAAGAATAATGCAAATCAACATAACTATGTCTGAAAGCTGTGGAGACTGTTTACGTTTAACCTAATAAACAGGTCTTGTATTTAAAACGACCACCTTACACTCCTGCAGTTTTTTGGCACATCACAGTTGTCCGTGGATGGATGACCTTCGTTAAAGAGGCCAAACAAGCCATCTAGGTCAATTCATTCCTCCATCCATTTGGAGTCGGTATATGAGCACCAACGAAATTCTAAGGGATTGTTGTCGTTAACTAGGCTTCATCCGAAGAGCATTCTATCTCGAGACCTTACTTCTGAAAAGCATCTAGTATAGCGGTATACGAACGAGAGGAACCCTTTGCCCTCCATAATCCAGATATTTTCTTTGTTAAGTTATTTGCAGACTAATAAGTTTTAGAATATGACTGAGATCATATTCAACTATTATCTGTCCCTGTGTTTAATTCTGAATAGTTGACCAAAAAGCACCAAGAAAAAACTGAAAAAGCAGTCGTATATTATTATTAGTTGAAATCGTCATAAATACACACAAGTAAACATTTTTGCGCAGATGTCGTTGAACTGAACCAGATAACATTCTTCGCCAATCCCTTGCCAATGTTTTCAATCACCTAGTAACTTATGGACAGATAAAAAACCACCCTTATTCGCTACCGTTATTGTCAACATCATCGTTATCGTCCTCCTCCACCTCCTCTTCATCGTCATCATCATCATCGTCATCATCATCATCATCATCATCATCATCATCATCATCATCATCATCATCATCAACAACAACACAATTAAATCTCTCTGATAACTGTTTAAATCATTGTCTATTTTAGCGTTATAGCATTTAGGAGAAAATCCCAAATAATAATAATAATAATAATAATAATAATAATAATAATAATAATAATAATAAAGGGAATGGGACAGTCGCTGGACAAGCAAGGCGTCGGCGAGCTTACATGAGTCTGCGAACAACCCACTAGACCGCGCTCGTCTCTTGGCCTCTCAAGCACCACACTCTGGAGATTGGATGCTGGCTCCTCCAGTAACCGCATTGGGACTTCGTCTTTCGGATGAGGTGATACGGACCGCGGTTGGAATGCGACTGGGAACCACACTGTGCGAGCCACATCTGTGTCACTGTGGCGAAAGAGTCGACGCCAGAGGACTTCACGGTCTGGTCTGCAGAAAGAGTGCTGGCAGACAACAACGCCATAACATGCTCAACGACATTATATGGAGAGCGCTTACCAGAGCGAACATCCCTGCTCAGAAAGAACCGTTGGGACTCACCAGGGAAGATGGCAAACGACCGGATGGCGTGACTCTTATCCCGTGGTCTCGCGGAAGATGTCTTACATGGGATGTGACAGTTTCTGACACATTTGCAGCGTCACATCTAGGTTTTACTTCAACCGGACCAAGTGAAGCTGCAAACCGGGCAGTCTCAGCCAAAAGGCTAAAATACGCCACTATAGCCCAAACCCACTCTTTTGTGGCGGTCGCACTGGAGACCAGCGGCGCATGGAGTACGGAAGGATTGGATTTTGTGTGGGAGTTAGGACGAAGGATGACAATGGCAACCCACGATCCACTGGAGACCAACTACCTGCTTCAAAGACTCTCAGTAGCTGTCCAGCGTGGGAACGCCATCTGCTTCTCCGGAACTCTACTATGAACATATATGATGATGATGATAATTATAATAATAATAATGATAATGATGATGATGATGATGATAATAATAATAATAATAGAATGAATCGTAAGCGCCCACAAGACCATGCGACAAAGGATGGATGGCGCTGAGCAACTGTGAGTGAAGGACTTGCTCAAGGTCACTACACAGTAACCACCTCAGCGAGGTAGGCTCCATGACAGTATCTCGAACATCAGGAAATAGTTTTGCTCCATTGCTTTGATCATCATCACTGTCGTCGTCGTCATCATTATGCTTTGGATAGAGGCGTGTATATTTGTGTAGTTTCTGTTTAACGATGCTTTGTCATAACAACAATAATTAGCGTTGGCTTCCTGCTCCATCCATTATAAAGGAGTTAAAGCTGAGTTAGATATAACGTTTATAAAAATTTCTCAGCAAACGCTTAAACAGTTTTTCATCTTTTATTTTTTATCGTTATATATCTTTCAACTTCGTTCAATCGCTGATAATATGTCCATGTGAAAACTTTTTACAAATTTTCCAGTCGACGTCAACGGCCTTTGATGCCATAAGATGTAGTTAAACAGTGAAAACTATTATTAATAATTGGTAAGATATTAAGGTAAGATATTAAGATGTCGACGCCAACGCTCCTGATGGCCATACAATGTCAATTAACTAGTGCATACATGCATGTGAGGCATGGACAATAAAAAAGACGGATAAAGATAAGATATTAGCATTTGACATGTACTGCTATAGACGAATATTACATCTGAATTGGACAAAGATGAAATATACGGAGGTCCGAAGAAGACTGAGCATAAAAGAAGATCTAATATACGTAATAATGAGAAGGAAATTACGCTTGTTTGGACATATATGTATAAGCAGGATGGATGACAGTAGAAAAATAAAAAGCGTGATGATGGGAATTATGGACGGAAATGGAAGACGAGGAAGACCTAATAGGGAGTGGACAAATGATATAAGGGATTGGTGTAAGCAAGACTTGTACTTCTTGATAAGAACAGCACAAGATCTGGAACTGTGGAGACAAGTGACAATGCATGCAGTGGACACCTACGGGCTCTCGGCCCATGGATCATGATGATGATGATGATGACAATTATTAATCAATACTTCTCATCTATATAGAGTGGTGTGCAAAAGTTTGGAATAACCAACAAATTTTGAAAATCAACATTCTCAGATGAATGACTTTTAATTTCACGTTAGTTATGGTACGAATACATGAACCTCATAAAAATGACGGATTGTATTTTAAAGTTGGATCGAGATTAACCAATCAAGTGCTTGCTAAGCTGACCAATCAGAAGTCTACTTTTATCAACCAATCCCTGAGCAGACAGCTCGCTCGCGGGAGACGGTTATATACAAACGCGGGGTTTTGGGTGCCATCGTCAGTTTGGGAACTTGTAAAACACGCATTGTCAACAATGAAGAAGGATCAGAACTTGACAATGGAGTAGCGAGTTCTTGTGTCCGTGATGCATCAAGAGGGTTTCTCAAGCCGGCAGATCGCCAGAAGAATCGGCTGCAGTCAAAGCGCGGTCGTCAAAATCCTACAGAAGATTAAGGCGACCGGGTAAGTGGTCGACAGGGTTCGGTTCGGTCGCACAACGCCGCATGTCTTTGACTAACCGTAAGCTGACGTCGCCTCAACTGCTGTGTGATTGGTGGGAAAAGTGCAACGTCGTTGCCAGCTCATCAACAGTTCTTCGCCGGTTCCTGCAGTTTGGTCTGAGCGGCTGCAAGGCAAGCAGAAAGCCGCTGATGACCGACGTCCAGAGGCGCAACCGATTCCAATGGGCACGGCTGTACTCCAGCTGGAGTTGCGAGCTGTGGGAGAAGGTGCTATTCAGCGACGAAAGCAGCTTCTGCCTGTTTGGCAACCAGGCCCACACGTATGTGAGGAGGTTTCGTGGAGAAGAATTAAAACCGGAGTGCCTGAACCTGACGGTGAACCATCCTCTGAAGTTCAGGGTCTAGGGCTGCATGGCTGCAAGTGGCGTCGGACGTCTGCACGTCGTCGATGGAACGGTGAACGCCTCCAAGTACATCGCCATACTGCAGAAATGCATAGTTCCATCAGCGCAGCAGCTGTTCTCCTACCAGTTCTTTTTTTCAGGTTGACAATGCGTCATACCATCGCACCAAAATTGTCTCCAACTGGAAGTGCCAGAACAACATCAGGACGCTGGACTGGCCCGCTCAGTCACCGGATCTCAGTCCGATTGAGAATCTATGACAAAAAGTAGCCTTGGAGATATTCAAGAGACATCCTACCACCAAGCGCGAGCTGATTGAGTCGCTCATTGTCGCCTGGAACTGTGTCGTTATACACAACTACCTCGTCAAACTGGTCCACTCAATGCCGACACGCTGCACACAGGTGGTGAAGAGCAGGGGCTGACCCGTAAAAGACTAATCCATCATTGACACATAAAACCGGCATGACATTTGACGAGGAAAAACACATTTATTCTCTCGCCTTTGGTCCGAAGTTTGCCTGCACCATGAATCGTGCATCTCGAAGGTTTCTGTCTTCGTTGTAGGGAGCCTACTCAGTGAATGACACATAGTAAATCCTGTGTTACCGATCCAAACTATTATTGGTCTTCCGATATGCACTTTGGCATTGGGATCTGTGACCGTCCCATGAATGAGCGGTACTTGGCAGCTCTCAGGTCCAGTTCAACACAACGCTTCAGCATGAAGCCCGAGCCCAGGTTCGTTAACTTCTTGGCCTCCTTAAGCTTCAGATCTATATTGCCCGCTTCAGCCGCAGCTCCGAAGTTGGCTGTCGTGGTTATCACAAATGGCCCGGCATCGTTGTACACATGAGCCAAAAAGTGTGCCATCTTCTTGAGAACCGCCGCGAACTTGAGGCCTCTCTGCAACAGCAGACTGCTTCCTAGCACATCCGCCTCCGCATGGCGTCGTAGATTACAGTATCGCGTCCCCTCAGAGCGATGGCCGTCTGGGATGGATGCGCCCCAATCTTTCAGGATGCCTGCCTCCATGAGAATAAAAAAATGAGTGGGTCCTCCGCGCACGGCCCTTTGCAGTATACAGGGGGTCGAACTCTGTCAGAATCGCTTTCCACTTTTCCATCTATCTATGTATTTATGTATGCATGTATGTATGTATTTGTGTATGTGCGTGCATGTACGAATGTATATATGTATGTATGCATATATGTATGTATGTATTTAGGTATGCAAAATCATGCATGTATATGGGTGTATGTGTGATGGCTGCATATAAATGTAATTTTGCATGTATGAATGGATTATCTATGGATATATGGACGTAAATATGCATGTATGTGAACCCATCAGGAAAAGCAGTGTTCCGCTAGCAGGGTGGTCCATACTCCACATTTAATTACAGACGGGTGCTTGAATGTGTACAATAAAAATATATATACGTCTACTGTGGCATACGCTATTAGCTTTTACAAATAAGCAGAATATTCGGCACAGTAAATATTCAACGCATAGATAGGTCTGCAACATGGATCCGATAATCTCTCCGAACAGCAGCTGATGTGAATGCAGTTGCGTATTATCATCTCTAAAGCTAGATCCGGTAAGCATATTTTTATTTTGACTATGAACCAAATGTATAGGTCTACATAAGTACATGCACAAAATGTATTTTAAGCCGTTTAATATATTGCAGGAAAAACATCTGTTGTCGCGGCGTCTGGACCATTTAGCTAAGTCAAAAGTTTTATGGGACCGAGTATATTGATGTGGTCTGACGGAGCCTATGGAATGGTTCTCGAAATCAAAACTTATTGGTTTCAACTTTGATGAATTTTTAAATCGTTGTTTCTCCTGGTTTGCAGTTTACTTAGCTGCCTACAACTTTGCTGTTGTGCAGTTGATGTCACGTTAGACAGAGATGTCTTAAAACTGGATCAAAAATGTAAGACAGGTTAAAAAGTTGGACTAGGTATTAGGAGTAGAGTAATGGGAGTATCTGACCTGCCTTACCAGATATGGGTCTTTATATTCTGGAGGAGCGCTAATAGCTTTCAAGTGTGTACGAAAAATTATTTAATTGCAGATAACATGCAAATTTGTGCAAAAATAATTATTAGTTGAACGTTAAGGTGATATAAAAGCCATATTAGAATATGTGGTTTTAAAATCTTTTTCGGTTGATTCGACGTGAATTGACCAATCAGAGCAGTCTAAGGATGTTTGTATATAAGCCACTTTTGCAAATATGGAGGAAACGTCTTAGAAACATTAAAATATCGGGTGTCAAAATTCGCAATTTTAGCCAGTTAAGCTATAGGGAACTTTTAGCACACGTGCTCATTGATAAATTGCAGGGATCTAGATTTTAAACTTAAACTGCATGATAACAACATACCTCTATATATTTTAGCATTAATACAGAGGTCAATGCTATACAGAGTGTTTTCCCCGTAAAGAGATACAGTAAAACACACTTAAAAGTTATGTGAAGTAACAGCAGATAGGCCTACTGGTTTGGGTAGAAAGCTTGTTTAGTGCTTTAACGTAAACGATTGAAAACCATTTCGTTCCTTCCTGGTTTCCTATCGTTCGGTCAAGAGCGCCTTTGATGAGTGTCTCTATATAAATTTTTCACTGTTTCCTAATTTTTGGCATTCAGTGTAAATCATTAAGCGTCGTTACCCAAATGCTGTGTAAGCAAACGCCGGGTGATCCAACATCGCATGATCAAACGTCGTATAACCGTCTGACACACGATCGATATATTTTCTTCTTCTGGTTATCGGCCCCAGGACGGGTTCATTTGTCCAATGGCGCCATTCCTTACTATCTTGTACCTCCTCCTTCATATTCATTACATAGCAGCAAACATCGTCATCAACATCAACATCGTCATCAGCACAGGCATAGTCTTCATCATCATCATCATCATCGTGGTCGTCGTCGTCATCATCGACATCGTCATCGTTGTCATGAGGGCCTTTGAGCATTTCTTGAAAAATTTTATATAAATGTCCAGATACTTGCATGCAAATATTATCCATCTATAAATACAGATACGAGGAATATGGATTTGTGCGCATATAAATAGACATTTATATGGCGCCTTCTAAAAAACCATTCTAAAACCCCTTAATACATGACATCGATTTTAAAGTCAGATAGAAACACACGTATTATATGCTGCGATGAAGAATAGGTAGGCTAATGAGGATGTTACCTAGATAAATTGGCCTCAATGTGCGAACCGGACAATTTTCAGTTGCCGTGGTTGTTCGTTGTATACTCAATTGAAGGGGTATGTTTGCAAAATCATCGTAAAGTAACAGGACGTATTGAGCTGTAGGCTATTTAGCTTATGAAGCAATTAAGCAGGATGAGCAGCATAAAGGCCTAGTATTATCTATGAACAACAGCTGATGTGAAGCAAGATCCAGTAAACTATTTAAGTTCTCTTGTATTTTCGTTTTCAGAGACAGAAAAAAGGTAGAGGTAGAGGTAGAGAGAGAGGCAGAGGCAGAGGCAGAGGCAGAGGCAGAGGCAGAGGCAGAGGCAGAGGCAGAGGCAGAGGCAGAGGCAGAGGCAGAGGCAGAGGCAGAGGCAGAGGCAGAGGCAGAGGCAGAGGCAGAGGCAGAGGCAGAGGCAGAGGCAGAGGCAGAGGCAGAGGCAGAGGCAGAGAGAGAGTGAGTGAGTGAGAGAGATAGAGAGAAGGAGAGAGAGCGTTGGCGCAGAGAATTATAAAAAGTTCGAAAAAATTCAAAGGTTGATACTCATTCTTTTTACCATAGTAACATTTGCCTTAAAAACCAACATTTTCATAAATATAACACTTATGACGTAGAAGGCGCTGCTCACTGACGAACGCACCTAACTGCTGAGCATGAGTCAGGATAGTCCGAGGCTTTGCGATGTCTTTTTAGTATGTAATAATCATGTTGAATAGTTTGCAAGATTTTTATGAAAGAAACTTTTGCTGTTGTTGTTTTTAAATGGCATCAGTAACTTTAAAATGATTTCCATGCTTCACCTGTGATAGGTAAAACAGGAAAATGGTACCGGTAAAGAGCGAAAATGGGCGCCGCCCCTTTGCGATTTAATGCAATACAAACCTCAGCTGACATAATGGTTTTCTTGAGCCATCGTTTAATATTTTTGTGTGTGTAAATGTGAAAACTAATAAGCATTACGAAATCCCATGTTTTGTCATTTACAATAAGTTTAAAATTCAATTGTTTTCTTTATGATATGACCTTATATTCATACTATTAGCTTTAGCATATTCTCCTTTAAACACGTTACACACGTGTAGGAGTCTGCTTGATATCTCTGTCTGTATGAAGAACGATGCTAATCAACACAGAGCAGTGGAGACTGTTTAAGTGTTACCTAATAAACATGTTTTCTATTTAAAACTGCCACCTGTCAGACGTCTATTGTTTTTGACATATGACAGCTCTCCTTGTTTGTTAACATTTAATGCTCATGGAGAATCAGAAATTAATCTACGGTAGGAAATGATAGCACACTGAAACAAACAAATGTAAACTTTAGACCCAAATGCCTTAAACACTCAAGAGAACGAACAGAACTGTGCAGTGAACTACAGAAATTTGAACCACATCACTCACAAAGCACAAAGGCTCAATACTTTCCAAGGATCACTGATCAATTTAATTTTGCAGGTGTTATTGTTTATAAATGACCCGTGCCAGGTCGGCTGATTAAATGTATAGTTTACCTAATCAGCTATAGGAATAAAACTGAATTATGTTTTCGATAGGAAGCCATTGTGATGATTTAATATGCTAATTTTTAGGGTTTTTATGGTATAAATCGCTAAATCCTCCTAATTTCGGCCGACAGTGCAGTAGTAGTAGTAGTAGTAGTAGTAATAATAATAATAATAATAATAATAATAATAATAATAATAATAATAATAATAACAACAACAACAACAACTAATAATTCATGTGGTTACATAAAACTCCTTCTGGATGACGTCTACATCTAATCTCCTGGGCTGGAACCCATCTAAAACCGAATTTATGCTTATAGACCTTCATGGTCAGCTCAAGAAATTTCCTGACCTCTATCTCCCTTAGCCTGGACTCTACCTCTATCTATAACCCAGTTAATTTAAGTATGTACGCAAGTATGAAAGTAATACCAGACTCACTCAGTTTAGTAGTTGTTGGAGAAAAAGAGGGGACAGCTAGTGCAGAAACATTAACTGATGTCAACGCCTGGTCGTGCCAACGAAGTAGGGGTTAAGACGCCCGATTGTTTTGTTCAGACAGAGAGATGGGATCTGATAAATGAGAAGTGAGTCAACCGGCCACACAGAGAGCGATTGCATAATCAGAGGCAAGGGACATAGGAAGCCAGACGGGTAGAGGTACAGGGAGATATACGCAGACAGACCATGCCGAGTAAAGGAGTCCGTTAGACACGAGAGAAGTGAGTCGAGAATTAGGCGTCAGAGAACACAGTCGAATATTTCTGAGAGGTTCTACTCTCGGAGATAGGGCGCAGTTGGAAATGTAGTCTCTTAAAAGGTCTAGCGCTTTCAGGCGCTATAGCAATCGTTATGGGTAGATTAAGGTTCGTCGTAGGCTATTGTCAACATCGCTTGCTCCGTGAGTAAGTCTGATTGAACTAGAAACACGCTCGCATCACGAAAGACTATTGTATCTGATGAATGACAATCCGAAAGAAAAAAAAATGGAAAACTGAACATTGCGCTCCGGACGTGAAACCGATATCATAACTGATGCTAGCAGAAACTATTAGCATGCGCAAGAACATTATCACATATCCATGCCTTTACTGTTAATTCTTCTCTCCCCAACTTAGGTGTGATCTTTGACCAAAAACCTCAGCTTCTCTGATCTTATTGCTCACCTTTCCCACTCTTGCTTCTTGCATATCCGTGACCTTCGCACAATCCGACCTATGCTTGACTTCTGAACTGCATCTACAATCGCCTTATCCATTCTCCATGCTAAAGTAGACTACTGCAATTCACTTTTTCTGAATATTAGCACCATCCAGTAAACTGTCCTCAAGCTTTCTAGAATATCATCACTCATACTGTCCCTAAAACAGTCTAAAACCGTCGCGTCAGTCTTGTTCTCATATCAATTCACTGGGTTGAAATACCTGAGTTAATAGAGTACAAAGTCCTACCACTTAGCTACAACACACTCCATTTCTCCCATACCTCCGAACTTCGTCAGTTATTTACAATCTCACCACTTCCTTCAATTTGCTCCTATTCCCCCCTAACACTCCTCGGCCCTTCGTCACCTCGTCCTTAGAATTTGGAAATCGCTCCTTCACTATAGCTGCACCATCCCTCTCGAATTACCTCCAGCCAGGATTACGACAATTATCCGACACTTCCTACAAACTTACCAACAGTTCATCTCTGGGCCGGTGTTTCACTTAAAACTGAAGACATTTGTCTTCCGCAAATCCAGTCTCTTGAGCCATTTTGGTCTCAACTTAAGATTCACTTATTTCAGTTGGGTTATCTATCTTATCTATCTCTCCGATTTATGGGAATGATTTTCTTTTGGATATTGACCTGGCTGCAGCCTAATTCTCGAGGGCAATCGGTTGAAGCCTTGTGCGTTAGATACCGGCGCTATAGAAGTTTACAACTACAATTATAACTACAAAATTCTATCCTGGTTCTTTCACTTCCCCTTATTTCTCTTGCAGCTGCAATTCCAAACACTATCCACCATAGCCGTCTGTCTGTCTGCCTGACCCTTGAGTATTGACCTGGAACTTAATCTGAACTTTCGTGCCTATCGTTGGTGCTTTGACTGAGAGCCTATGAATGAGCTGGTTACCGCGACTTAGCTTTTCAATGGCGCTGTAGAAATCTAAATTTTACAATTACGATTGCCAGTCATAGGCAGTTGTTACGGAAAAATGCAGTGCAAACCAAGCCAAAAGAGCATCAGACATAAATAAATATAGCCATATGTCACATCTAGTGCTCCTATGGCTAATCGTATGCCGAGGCTTTGCGATGGTTACTTTACTTATTTCGATCGTTTGAGTCACGCTCAATGACACTCTAGTGTCAAGTGCGCATGCGCATGAAGATGCGCACATTGACTAGTTATAGTGTGTGATGTATATAGTCAAAGAGTAATAAATAGCCTGACGCTGTATGAAGAGAGTTAGGAAGTAAGTTTGTGGATCTACTGTGTGCCTGAAATATCTGGAACACGGTTTTTGAGTTGATTTAGAACAATAAAAACTACTCATAGGATCTACTCGACAGAGTTTATGAACTATGAGTTGGTGCCAGTAAAGAAGAAATAAATTTACGAAGGTTAGCAATCGAAAGAAAGACAGATCAAATCAAAATGCCAACACTCAAGTTAAGACAGCGGACAACTCTAATAGTGTTAACAGATCGCCGCAGTGAGTCACGCAAAGCTCATAATAGAGATGTGCTGCCGGAGGTGGCAAAATGAGGGCATCGATACAGATAAAATAAACTATGCAGTATCCTATGGAGGCAGACTAATAGACAGATAAAGATAGCTACAGACCGAAACAAACAGAAGAAGTTAGGTGATCCTGCTGAAGTAGCTCCATGGGATGTGTGGGTTTATATGCCTAAGAAATGTAAGAATGTGCGTGTAGCAAGAGCGAGATAATTAGGTGATATGGTAAGCAAAAGTTAGGTTCTTCTCGAAAGATGATTCCAAGATTTAGGGCCGGGAATGATTGGGGTACAGGGAATGAGAGGTCTTTTGAAGAAACTTCTGGAGGATAGGTGAGTTTGTTTGCTTGTTTGCAGAGGCCGGTCATGAGAAGTTCTGTTTTTCTTTTCAACGAATGAGACAAAGAAGGCTGGCTGTCATTAAGGTTGATGTCTTGATGATGATGTTATGAATATGATTTGGTGCGTCTGAGAAGCACTAGGGAAATTATTTGAAGAGTTGTGTATCGTAATCAACGTTATCATTGCAGAGGTGGTGATCAACAGCGGATGAGAAAATGAGTTTGTGGAATGGATAAGTGTAAAGATGAACCATGATGAGACAGAGTACATAACCAGAGGAACACCGCAGGTGAGGGTGTGAGGAATAGAGAAGTATTCAGCAGCATTAATAGTGACAGGTATAACACAATGCAATAAAGACCATGTCTGAGATCCTGAACAGAGGCGTTTGCTTATGATTTGATGGTCATTACTTTCAAAGGCCGCAGATATTCTGTAAAAATGCAAGGCAAGAGATTTTTTGACAATCTACTGCAGTTACCGTGACAAATTTGCTGCACAACAAGTAGGGACGGTACGCTTTCAATGCAGTGATGTTTAGTGTAGGTAGATTGGTTGAGTGTTAGGAGATTGTTTGAGGTAAGATAACAGGGAAGCGAGAGAGAGCACAACACATTGAAAGTTGAGATAGAAATTATACAATTTAAATAGGATGATAGTTGGAAAGGAGATTAAACTTCCAGGGTAGTGTAGATAAATGTTAACGGCAATAGCGCTTAAACAACTGGGATTTGGTTTTGACTTTTTGTTAAAGCGAACTTAAGTATATGCCAGTCCAATGCCTTAAGCAGTATAACTATTGAAAAAACTGGAAAGAATAAAATCTACATGTCAGTTGATTCTTCACAAAGAAAATTTCGCCATCTATTTAAAATTTTTATTTTACTTGTAATTCGGCTAAATGTAAGTGGCTACAACTATAGCTGTCCTGAACAGTTTCACTGAGATTGAAATACAGGAAACACAATACCACTGGTTTAAACTGATGATACTCCTTCAAACTAGCGCACTGTTGTTTAACTACAGATCTGCTTAAAACGTTGTTTTTTCTTTCTATTGTCAGCAGTGTGTATATTGTATGAAACAAGATGGAGACAGAGGCAAATATAACAGCGAAAGACGTCGCTGAAAAGGCATTTGAGCGTCACAGACGATTTTTAGAGGAACACATAGATCCAGACACAGGACTTCTGGATAGACTACTTGCCAATGGAACGCTTTCCAATCGAGAAGTCAGACACATCAAGATATTGAATACATTCGATGAGAGAAACACTGAATTGCTCAACTGCATTTTGGCAAAACACCAGTGCGATCGTTTGCTGATGGCACTCAGAAAAACACAGCAGATACACATTGTAAATTACTTAAACGAAAATGGAGGTAAATATCGAATTGACTAAAAAGATTATTTTATGTTTCCATCAACGCTGGTCCTTCGAAATATGGTGTTGTGCTTTTGAGGAACTCTGCTGATACGCAAACACATACATCGTAATGCTTGATATACTGTGATATTTATTTCCTGCAATTTTCACTTTTTGTTTTTTTAACTCGGAAATTTTTTGAACTTAAGGTTTCTTTTAACAATTTGTTTCGGTCCAGTTATCATGAACGCAAGGCTCGTAGCATAACACAACTAGGGTTTTAAAGTGGTTCAGAAGACATACAATATGTGATGGAACCACTCCAAATTAACCGGAAATGCTTAATGGTCAATCCTTTCTAGCTACTTCGTAAGGCTGTGCCTGTGTCCACTGAGACAGTACTGTCATCCACACCATTTCTCAAGTCTGCAACCCTTGCAATAAATATTTGTGACGTATATATTCCTTTCGATTTCTTAAATAATTTGCACTTCTCTCCTGTAAGATTTCTGGTTTGTTGCACAAATACAATTCCTATCCCAAAGTAAAGACGACCTGTTGGGTGCTTAAAAATCCGATGAGAACAATTCATCAAAAAGCGCAATAATTATACAAAGGTCTAAATACTCTGCCCGAAAATAACTGTAGCCTAAAATCCAAATATGAAATCTTATATTTGCATTCTAATTTTTAAGCAATGCTAAAGAACTTGTTAGTACTGTGAAAGAAGAGTTATTTTTTTCAGAATATAAAACTGAAATTGGAGTAGACTGGCCATTAACTGACAGGGAAGTTTCAATATTGAACACCAACCATGGAAGTTTGGTTGATCTTCTGGAGTGTGACGAACTGCTTGGTCATCTGTATTCTTTAAAGGTCCTTAACAAAAGGCAAATGACATCAATTTCCTCAAAGCCAACTTCGCACGAGAAAAACGAAGCGCTGTTGGAGTGTTTGCAACGACGCAGCTTACGCGACTATGTACAGACCGTCAACTGCCTTCATCAGACAAAGCAAAGCCACATTGCAATAATATTGGAAGAAGGTGGAGGTAAGTTCATCATATTCATTGCATTCCTCTTCTCCAGCTACAGCGGCTAACTGACATTTTCCATGTTATCTTATTCCTGGTCGTTTTAAGTGAACCTGTAGTCAAAAATCCCAATATTTTTGAGAAATATAGCTTTGAGGTTGCTTTAGTCTGAAGGCAAAAACACTATCACCTTAGTATTTGAGTACTCTTAGATGCGACTTAAACCCTTCGTAGTATAAAACAAGAAGAAAGAAAAACTGCAGTGTACACTCTTTACAGTAATTTTTAGAAACTATTGAAGATATAAATACCATTTTCGTGGATTAGTCCATAGAATGATCATTTTCCAGATACTTAATGTCTGATAGAATAGAAATTATTGTTACATTCTATACTGCCTCCAGAACGCTGTTTTGTTTAGAGTACTGTACGATGTTCACATGGCTCTAAAATATAATTATATGAGTTAAATACACAGTACTTTAGTTCGTGACAGCCAGGATAAAGAAGTCGTGAATTAATTTTGTGAATTCAGTTCAGGAAAATCTAAAGAACCAGCAGACAAGTAGTAAACGCCCGAAGCCTTCTTTTTTATGTCAGCGTGTGTTTATTTAATTTCAATTGGTTGATTATGTTTAAACATTTCTGTCTTTCAGCTGTTCTTAGCGTCCATGTGGAACTCAGTGGTGTTGATATCGATCAAACGGAAGATCAAATAATTGAGAGATTTAAAGCCGTCTTGCTCAGCAAACCAGCTGAAGAGAGAACCCGTATAATAGAGGGTATTCAAATAATTGCTGCTGAGAAAGGACATAGTATCCTTCTATATATCTACTGCAAAACGTTGACCGAGTTAGTTGACTTACGTGAAATGCATATTTCTGGAAAGCTTAAGATCATAATTGAAAGGTTGTTCAATCAACTCCTTTCCTCTGCACAGCGCTCTGAGGTGACGGTCAATAATCTCAAGTCTGGTGCTGAGTCATTGTTTACTCAGCTGCTACATCGATCTCAGATTGCGAACCCAACGGTGACCTTCTCCGAAAGCGAGTACAAGAAATGCAGATCGATTTTTCCAGGTAATTTAAACATATAAATTATGGATTCGTTCGAATGGTGAGTTATGCCCTTTGCAAAGCGAATTTAAGAGCTGTGTCGAATAACACTGGTCAACATAGAAATCGTTACTGACTGGAAAAGGCCCTAATGTGTAGCATCTTGGTGTGCTGAACACAAATATAACCATAAAATTTTTTTATTGGCTCTCGTTTTGAAAATATTTCATATAGTTCATTTTTTATGTTTCACCATGTAAATTTATGCAGTAGGACTGCGACAATATCCTAAATAAGTCTAGAATGATGTAATATTCCACCTCATTGCATAATCCCATCATGGACACATCATGCACAGTTGATTACGTCATTTTCTGATGCAATGTAAAACTACAGCCAGTCGGCTGCTGACGTAAGATGACGTCAGCAGTGTACTATATAAAGCGAGTCGGAACGGTTGAGCATTTACAATATTACAGACTTTGTGCGAGACAGTTTAAGTTACTGTTTTATAAAACTATTATTACTTTATCCATTTAGATACAATACAGAACAGTAATGCCTCGGAAGTGCGTAAATACTGTGGACAACTTTTGTTACATTTGTGGGGAAGTGACATTTGCCAATCAGAAGAAAAGTATCATTTATCAAGTCAAGAAGGCATATCATGCTTACTTCGAATGCAAGGTTGGTGACCAAGACAAGCCATGGGCCCCGCATATATGCTGTGCTACATGTACAACACAGCTTTCACAGTGGTTGAATGGCAAAAGACCATCAATGCCGTTTGCAGTTCCCATGGTGTGGAGAGAGCAAAGCAACCATGTAGATGACTGTTACTTCTGCTTGGTTCCTCCTCTTTCCGGTGGAATAACGAAGCAAAAGAAGTCGACAATAGTCTACCCAAACATTCCGTCAGCATTGAGACCAGTTCCACATGGTGATGGACTTCCTATTCCAGAACCTCCAGCAGAATATATTTTCCTTGATTCATCTGATGAGGACAAGGGTGAGCCGACATGTTCTTCTCCTGGTCCGTCAGCGTGCAGTGATCCCGATTTTCACTGTGGTGCATCATCAACCCCACACAGAATCACACAGGAAGAACTAAATGACCTTGTTCGTGATTTGGACTTATCCAAAAACAAGGCAGAATTGCTAGGATCAAGACTTCAACAATGGAATCTTCTAGAAGAAGATGTCACAATTACTTCATTTAGAAAGCGCCATCAGCAGTTGGAACCTTTCTTTATGAAGGAAGGTAATCTGGTATTCTGTTCCAATATTGACGACCTCATGAATGCCTTACAGATCACTCAAAGATAAGAACTCCACGTAGCATTATTTACAGGTTTATTCAAACAAACTATGGAACACAAACTTTTAAAGCGTATATAAACTAAAGAAGTAACTTAAAGTTCAGTCTGACAGCTGGACCGCGTATCGATGCCCTTCTCCTTCCACGGTTCCATCCAACAACAAAGAGAAAACTCACACATCCGTCGGCTTGGTGCAAGTGAATGTTCTCGTTGTTTGAAGCGTTCTGAATGTGGAACCGGCGAAGAACTGCGTCTTCCGTTACCGACCAGTTGGTGCATCCCAGCACTCGGAAATGATGGATGAGTTGGTCCCTCTTTGCTAGCGTGCAAGAAAAGCCCTTGTAATGACCTAGGTCCGCTCAAATTCATGGTCGTACGGTGAACGCAGGTTGCTACATCGTTCTTAGATTAATGGTCGAACCAACGTCGAGAAGAATTTTAGCTTTTGTTTGGAGTTCGACTCGTACGAATTGTAACACCAGTTGACGCTGGAAAGTCCACGTCTGGATTCTAGTCAGTAACGTCCGATGACTGACACGTCTCATCGGCTGAAGTTCGATCTGCCACGCCCGTTGACTGCAACTTGTTAAGGATTCCTTTGCTGGCTGCCCTGCTTGAACTTCTGGAATCCTACGTTTGAATTTTTTTGTTTTCAATCGATGTCATGATCCCGTCACGCCAGCATCCTTTGAAATACCACGGCCATCGACCAACCATCGACCTACTATGGCTATTACCTCTAGCCTTTGGTCCAGGGGTTAGTATCTGTGTCAAATCATTTTACACACATATGTAATTACAAAAATTTAACCTACATATAGTCTATTCCTGCATGCAAGGATAATCTGTGATAATAAATTTATGCTTTTATACCAGTCGTAAGAGTCTTACGCCATCCAAGATTATGGTTAAATTGTAGCGAATATAGATCTTCGATTGATGTTTAAACGTGTTTCTGTATAAATCACAGTCAAATTTTCTCTGTGCTTGAAAAGAGTTTACTATTATTTATACTCTTACATTGTGAGAATATTTATATTTTCTTCAACATCTGTGCTGATTTGTCAATAAGGATTTCGTATGCATAGGTAGTTGTCTGACAACCATTGAGGCACCTCAAACAGACAGGTAGTTGCTTACGTAGGGCGCCGTCAACATACATCTACTATATCTGAATAATATTTTATCGCAGGCTTCGAAACTAACGAAAAAACAGACATGGAATATGAAGAGTCAATGACCACCAGAAAGTAGATTCGGGCACAAGTAACTGCAATCACCGCAATAACAAACACAGAGGCGGGGCTTAATATGCATATGCGACAATGACCAATCGCAATTACTGATACAATAACCAATCTAATGCTGCGTTGCACTGCGATTAATCACGAATACTGGTAAAGCGATTTAAAGACCCATAGTCATGAATATGGCCCAGCTCAATCCCACGGCGCCCACATTCAAAGAGCCGAATGCCTTACGAAACTCTTGTGGATTACTATAAAAGTTATTAATAGCAAAAACACAGATTTTTTAATTTGGAAATCTCTCACGCACTATAAATTCCTTCATCCATTAAGTTCGCCGGGAACTCTGTTAATCCGAATCGGTCGTTTAAGCCGTAAGATCAACTGTGTATTGATAGTTGAACATTCGCAAGTAGTTTATTAACCGATGCTTCATTAAGTTCGTACGGAGTTTGCTAGTGATCTACCGTGGAACTGACATTCAAAGTATCGCGTGAATCTGAGTTGAGCTGGACTAAGAGCGACGCATATCCTTGGGTTCACATATTTTCGATCGATACCAGGCTCGGAAGAGGACATTAAATTAAGAACTAAGAAAATTGTAAAAGCTGACGTGAGGCTCGTCGGAAAGCGTTACGATCGGCTACAACTCCGTCGGACGATGTTTAACTGCAAAGGACATCTTGGCAAACGAGCTGCAGAGACTACATCAGTCGTCGAAAGGAGTCGACATCTACAAGCCTACTGAGCCTAAAGCAAGAAAACAAGTTCGAATGCATTTTATGACAATAGCCAGATATTTTAAATAATGTTGGCTTAATTAAGTAAGGTTTTTACCAAGGACAGATAGAGATAATGTTGCTCTTGCTGTTTGATTGAATTGTGTTTGAATGCATAGGAAATCATTTCATTTAAACTGAAAGAGGTAGTCTCACTGCGGATCTCAAGTAAAGGCATTCGCTATTCTTTCCATCAGCTGTCATTAAATATATCTGTAACGGTCAGTAAGGTCCAGATGCCCAGTACGTTAAATACCGTAATCCTATTTGATTGCAGAAAGTAGCAGTGGCAAAGGATATCAATAATGTGCGGAATTGCTTTTGTTTCCTTTATGTTGGAATTTTTGGCCTTAACGCCAACTATAACACAAACATACGTCGCTAAACTGCGCAACGCTGCGATTCAACTCATTATTTTAGTTAGATATGTTACCATTTTATTATTCCCAAAATGGCTAATATTTGAATTATACATAAAAGGCCTAATTTTGTATTTGTTTAACACGAGCAAGTATGCACATCTTAAATTGTTTTCAACTAGTTTCAGATTTAGCAGCAGAAGATCAACGAGCGAAGACAACAGTAAGACTGCACATTTTTTCATACGTATACTAATAATAGATTCATAGACACCGAGAAAACCCGGAGACTCAGAATCGATAGCACTACTATCATAAAAGCATGTTTTAGAGTGATGATCAACAATCGTGCATAGCATATATGCACGATGCAAACATCTTTTGGAATAAAAGCATGCACCCATGCACATGCATGCTAACAAAACGTTACTTTGATGTTAATTTCATGTGTACCACATATGTTATTTGGACGTTAATTTTATGCTAATTTGACATCATCAAATGGATGTGTTCTTGATGAGCATTTGCTCCTCAAATTCATGTCTAAATCAATTTTTAGGCACTATAATTGAATGTGAGGCATGAAAGACCACGTGAACGGCTTCTATGAGTTTAATTCTATGGACGCATCACTACAAAGGAAATTTGAGAAGGAGCGCTGTTGTCTTACTTTAAAAAGCCGTTGTCTCCAAAACTTCTTTTACAGCCTAATTTGTTAAATAATATTATCGCTAACTTTCTTACCTTGTTATAGGTAAAGTTAATTTAGAACAATCACATGTTATAGGTGATTGGGGCTAGAGTATTGAATCTGCAAACCAGTCCGTCACATTTACTTCACATAACTCCGGTTTGAACTATAAAGAAAAAGGCGATTTAAAAATGACTTGCTGTAACTTTGAGTTCATAACAATCTTCTTTAAAAATTGGAGTAAATGTACAAAACTGGTATTCGCATCTTCGTAAGAATATTTAAAGTTAAAAGGCTGGTGATTTGCTTGTTACCTTGAATTGTAATTTGAAGTTTCTTGGAACTATATCTGAGTCGATCGTTGACTAGCGACTGTTTATTGGCGCTTTATTTAGTCCCATAGATCGACATCATGTAATTTTCAAATGACGTTATATGAACATTCGCTTTATTTTAAGTTTAAGGCTAATAACAGATAACTGCAAATGCCCTATATGATTTGATTGAATAGGCTTTAATGGTGATTTATCAGATTTCTGTCAGTGCTACAGCATTTTAAAATCAAAATATGATGTGGCTGAACATCTGATTCTATGCTAATCCTAGTAAGAATTGAACATCGTAATTTATATTACTCTTTTGGAGTGTGTTTCAACATTGTAAAACATTATTCGAATGTAATTTTTTTAAAATATAGTTGCACCTCACTGTAAGAGATTCCAACACAAATAAATTAAAGTTAGTCTCTCTATAATCTATGACTTCTATAGCCCCTTTATCATAATGCCCAAGTCGATGGCCTCTTTATTGAATATTTAAATAGTTTCCACTTTTAGTCAACCACTCTACTGGTCATTTTACTGGAAAATCATTAAAATTTTCAGATAAATGAACTTCCGCTGAAACTGCTTGACATCATTCTACAAAAGTCCTGTTTGCATTACGCGTGGAGTGAAAAACAATCAACAGAGAAAATGGACGAATTTCCCAACCGATTGTCACATGTCGATTTTTGTTGGTTTCAAAGGCTCAATAAGCCGAGGTTCAAGAATGTCATCTGGCGCCATCTGCAAAGTGAGTGAGCAAAATCATCTCGGTTTCGAATGGAGCCTGTAGCTCGCTTCGCTAGATAAGCAACTTTCGACACAGTACTTCTATTTTATCATGCTTCGAACGTCTGGTTTGCGTCGTTTGGTCTGTGAATCAGAAAAAATGCATTAATCAATTTCCAACAATCGGCATAGGCCTTTGTGCCCGGAACTTTTGAAAAAATTTATCGTCTCACTCCTGTAGAATAATTAATCCTTTCAGGGTACACAAGGGACTGACTCAATTTCATAACCAATGTAAAATTCATAGTTTAAGGAGACACTAAAAGTTGCATAACTTTCTGCAATTATGCAGTCTACATTGGAATCGATGGCTGTATAATGCGAACGGAGTTTGCATTCAACAAATTCTCTATTAGAAAGATGTGTATGTATAAAAGGCTAATTAATTACCTTAAAGACAACTCCCTTCTGCCTCCGAATCAATCTGCCTATCGGTCATACCATTCCACAGATCTACCATCCTTCGTGTTCTAAATCACCTATTAACATTTAACGTTTGACACGGTTGATCACAGTACTCTTCTTGAAAGAGTAGCCACTTGCTATGGTCTAACTAGACAAATCCATGCCTGGTGAACCACTTATCTGTCAGGTCGATCATAAAATGTTAAATTTCGGGACTATCCTCTCCTGCACCATTCATATGTGGTGTTCCTCAGGGTTCTGTGCTAGGTCCCTTAACTGTTTATCCTATATTCAACTCCTGTGCTTTCTCTCATAACATCATTTAATCACAATCCAAATATATTCCTCTTGTCTGCTTCACTCTGCTACTGAACTATCTTCAAATATGTCTAAGTGTATCTCTGCATCACACGATTGGATGTCTCAAAACCGATTTTTTCTTAACATGAACAAAACTGAAGTTCTCTGGTGTGGCCCTCCCAGTTCTACTTTGTCTAGTATTTCTATTTTCCTGCAAGATACACAGATTATAGTAGTACTCCAAGTTCGTAAACTTGGTGTGACTTCTTGATTCCAGGTTGACACTAGAACCTCATGTTAACAACATTATACGACCCATTTACATTTACCTGAAGCAACTTCATCAGTCTCTAAATCTTGATGCTGCCCACACTCTTGTCCGTTCGCATGTCATATCTATCTTGTACTATTGCAATTCATTACTCAGTTCTCTTCCTCGTCGTCTTTTCAACTCCTTACAATCAGTTTTACGTGCAGCTGCTAACCTTTTTATCCGGCTTCCCCCAAGATCTCCGCTTACAGACTTATTGTCTTCAAAATTACATTGCTTACCTTTTCCAGCTCGGGTCCAGTTTAAAGTTGCCGTCCTTGCATACAAGGCGCTTCATGATCTATCACCGAATGACCTTGCTAGCTTAGGCATCTCACTCAGACTTAATCCTGCTAGGACAAACTTTATATATGCCTCTTCTGGCCGACTGTTTGTTCCAGCCTACCAAAAAGACATGCGGTTTCCGTGCCTTTTCATATGCTGGACTACATCTATTAGACAGAAATTCTTTCACATGTCTTATGAATTGACAGTAGTGGCAATATTGATTTTTGAAATTAATCAATGGTCAGTAAGCGCTAGTTTTTCTTGAACCCATGGCATTCGTTCTTCCGGGGCCGTATGCTCGACGCAGTAGTAATTCCTACTACATAGTAAATTCGGCCTACTCAGGACCAGCGAATCTAATTCGGTATGCACGACGACGTAGTAGCGCACAACTCATGAAGTAGCCCTACTTCACCTAGCTAGCACGCGTAAGTGGGCTACTACGAAGTAAGAGAAAGAAAACAACATGGCGGCTGTCCCGATTCGACGCATTCGACGCAGTTTACGACGTCAAAGAGTACTCAGGGACCGTCTAAATCCTCTCGATTCGTTCTCGGATGACGAACTTTACTATAGGTTTCGTTTTCGTCGTCATGAATTGCTGTTAATTTATGATGAACTGAAGGACGATGTGGAATTCGCTGTACGAGGACATGGGTCTCTGCCGTGCGTGATGCAGGTACGATCATTGTTGAGCTAAATGTAACGGTAATTCTTCACAGCGATTGTGGAATCAAACTCATGCCAAATCTAGGCCTTATTTAATTTTTTTTTGGTTTGTTTTTAAGACATGGCAAGGCAAACTATTTATTACGTGGTTATATGTAGTATTCATTTGGCATTGTAACACATCAGTTTAAGTGCTTTGACCAAACTAAAATTACAGACATGTTTTTCATTTACGCCTTTTTATTTACTTTTTAGGCAAGCTGCAATGCAATAACTAATAACGATACACAAAATGCGAATTCACACACAAATAATTTTGTTGTATTACAGTTTATGATATTGATTAGAAATTTATGTTTTGTTAGCCAAGGAATTGTACAATTGCAGGTGATGCTGACTGTACAGTAGGATTCTACGCAACTGGAACATTCCAAAGTGGGAAAAGCCTGTTGCTAACGACGTGTTTAAAAAGTCGAGCCAAAAAGTTCGCCAGAAGCTGGGCAGTTTCCTTCATCAGCCAGGTCGGTATTAAATCGAGAGAGTATTGTTTCGATGGTGATAAAAGAATGGTCCAGCTACTTCATCAGCTGTTACGGGCCTGAATTCGTTCAGACTAGCGGCGTGATATGGTGTGAAAGTAGTCGGGCTTACCCCAGCAGTAGTTACTATAATATCGGCTATTTTGTCTTGAATGTAGATGTGATACGATGCGGCAGAAAAGCCAGGCGTGAGTGTTTCCCTTTTTTGCCTAACAATTGGTCTTAGAACTCCAATATCGAGAGGCCTTCTGATGCGACAATCTCCTGCCAGAACGCAGAACCTTCCGTCAATCTTGCTCGGCAGTAGAGCAAACCCCTCTTTTCAAGAAAAGTCGATTGGCGCTGTTCGTCATTAACTTTCGAACAATGGTTGATGAGAGAGTTCTCGCACGGTACATTCAGACATCGGAGCATGCTTATAAAGCAGGCCGGTAATCACTGTACCAAAAATATGAACAAGGTCATCCTCAGTTGCATCTGTCGCAAGTCCACCCAGATTACTACGTTCACACTGCGAGAAGTCATCGATGAATGAGACGATGTTGAAACGCTGCCAGCTGCGACGAACAAGCATTTTGTAGGTTGGTACTGGTGAGGCCAGATTTATAGACCAAGAGACCAACTGTGATCCGATAGTCCAGCATCGGTTACCAATATTATCGGCTGGATCTGTGCTCTCATATGTGATAACATGGTCTAGCAGGCCCCAAGTCGGTGGTTTGGTGAGTTCAGGTGTTGGGTGAATCCATATGCCTCCAGGACCTCGCGGTATTTGAGCACATTAGAGTCGAATGCCCGCTCAAGGTGGACATTAACATCTCCTCTGATGGTGACTGGTAAGGACATGCTGGCGAGGGCCTCAAGCAGTGCAGAGAGGTCTTCAAAGAATTCCAGCCTTAGCACTTCAGATCCAGGTGGATTAAGCCAACTAGGATATTGCTGGCGCCTGCTGAAGTCACACGGCAGCACAGGTACTCAAAGGTTATAGTATTGATCTTGAGGTCCATCTTGGAAAGAAGAAATTGATGACTGGCTACGATGGCAATGCCACCATGGTTGACGAATCTGGAACTGTTTAGACGCCTTCTATCATCAACTGGCCGTGCAGATCGAAGCACGATGTCAAAACGAATCTTGCGGTACTTCTGAGAAAAAACACACAGTATAGCACATAGACTTTAAGAAAAAAAACAACTCAAAACATTCATCTGACTGCAGCTATAAACGGCGCATGTTTATATAAACAATTTCGATGTATATACCGTTATGCAGGCCTATGTCCTACGATAAAATCAAGCCAGCGCGTTCCATGAGTAGCCTTGCATTATTGTGGCAGCCTCTTTGTAGCCTAATATAGCTTATTAAAGACATTGTCTGGTACTCTGGTGCATTTATGAAATTTTGTATCCGTGACTTTCAATATCACTTGTATCAATAGATGGTCAAAAGATTAAATTCTGGCAACAATCCTGTCCGTAGAGCTTTGAATAGCAGCTGAATTTTGGTCCTCACGATGATTTAGTCAAATTATTCAACTCCGTTACTGTCCATAGAAAGGGGCCCTGAGTTTTAACGTCAATAGCAACTTTTGTTTTATAGTCGATATGGAAAAATATATTTTGTTGTTTTATATATAAATATGCCAGTACATGAAATATTTATTTCTGAAAACATCTCGTATATGTTTCGGTGCAAATGTACACGTGCCTTCGTAAAAAAAATGTTCACTTCGTTTCCAACACTTATATCTCACTATATCTTGTCAGTAAGTATTGCTCTTTCGAAACTTCTCCTACATACATAAATATCAATTAAATTTTATTACATTTGCAGTAATATTTCATTTGACATAATAGCATAGTGCTCTTATGAATTTGTTTATTATCGATTTACTCTGGTGAATGATCTCTTCTCGTGTCCAGTTGCATTTGAAGTATATTCCATGCATTACAGCAGCCCGTTATATTAATAAGCTCGCTCTTTGCATTACATTAGATGGACGAAAACACCGTGAATTTTTTTACTTTTTTTCTTGGATAGTAAGTGTTATTTCCTAATTGCTTATGCCTCTAAAGTATAGAAAATTGCTATTTTTCTCCATAAATTTTGCTTTTGTGTCCAGGAC
The DNA here is from genome assembly GCA_964023275.1 of Norana najaformis. Taxonomy (NCBI): domain Eukaryota; kingdom Metazoa; phylum Annelida; class Clitellata; order Crassiclitellata; family Hormogastridae; genus Norana; species Norana najaformis. The sequence goes on from OZ029923.1 coordinate 26,528,476, forward strand.
GGTGATATTCTGAAATTTAACCAAACTTTATAGAACATTGAAGATGAACTGGTGCTAAATAAACTTGGAATAACTCCTAGAACTTTCTGGAACCTTCGAAGATATTCTACAACTTTCCAGAAATATAGATAAAAGTATAAATACAATGGCCTTAAACCCACCAGTTCAGTTTAATTGTAGCTGCCTGAGTGGATACATATCTAAGATGGCATCAAGAGTCTGCAAGCATCCGACAAACGCATTTTGCTATGTCTGCGGCCAATTAAGACAAAAGCGAAAAAGTACTCCGTGGCAGCATCTGCTAAGATGTTTGAGGCATAAAAGGCATAATTCTGCAAGCCTGTTCGGGATCAAGACAAACCCTGGGCACCTCATTTCAATTGAGAGCACTGCAAAAAAAACGCCGGAGGGTAAGATGGAAATTGATACTTGCTTAGATGGCGACATTCTATGTTATAAAAGTTTTAACAGTTTGAAATGATTTAATTTCACAGTTTTTGAAAATGTTCAATTTATTGAACAAATATTTGATATATGAAATACGTTGTGAGAATTTCTTACACAATAGTCATGGGTGAAATACATTCATTTTGTCATGATCACAATTTCATTTTGTTCTTTTGCAGGATGGAAAAGAGAACCATGATGTTTGCTATCCCAAGAATTTGATGAGAACCCACTGACCACTCAAGCAATTGCTACTTCTGCATGGTGCATCATTCCAAGCGTCGGATCGGCAAGAATGCACCTGCTATCACGTATCCGGACCTTCCTTCATCCATTGCCCGGTGCCACACTGCCCTGAGCTTCCCGTACCCACTTCTCCAGAGAGAAAGCAGCCGTCTTCAGAAGAGAGCAGTTAGACAGAGAGCGAGGAAGATGTTGGAGATACAGATTACAATTTCCGAGGTGAGGAGAGAAACCCACACTATTCCAACCAAAAAGACCTCAACGACTTCATCAGAGATCTTGGTCTCACCTAGTCTAAGCTTTTCACGTCTAGGTTCAAGCAGTGGAATTTGTTGGATGAAATTGTGCAAGTCGCAAATCACAGGAGGCATCACCAAGCTTTTTCCAGCTTCTTCACCAGTCAAGATGGGCTCTGCTTCTGCCACTATGTGACCGGTCTGTTCGAGGCAATTGGAATCGACTCTATACTGACCAGTGAGGTATCTTCATTGACAGTTCATTCAAAAGCCTCAAAGTCGTGCTGCTCCATAACGGGAACAAGTACCCGTCTCTTCCTCTGGCTCACTCGGTGCATTTCAAAGAGGATTACAACAGCATCAAGAGCTCACTGGACGCCTTCATGTATGATGAGTACGGCTAGGAGGTCATCGGATACCTCAAAATGATAGCATTCCTGATGGGTCTCCAAGGTGGTTCTATCAAGTTTCCCTGCTATATTTGCGTTTGGGACAGCAGGAACAGGATGCACTACCACAGGCTGGACTGGCACAGCGGACCGAATTCTCTCTATGGAACAACGCAGGTGGGAGCCACTGGTGGACCCCCACAAAGTGCTGATGCCAGCCCTGCACATGAAATTGGGCCTTATGAAATAATTTGTCATAGCTCTAGATAAGGAGTCGGCAGCCTTCAGGTACCTTCAAGATTTCTTCCCTAAGCTGTCTGAGGCGAAGGTCAACGCTGGTGTCTTCGTCGGACCACAGATAAAGAAGATATGGAATGCAAAGAATTCCTTAAGAAGCTCACTAGGAAGTAGAAAGCGGCTGGAACAGCGTTGTTTCAGTGGCAACCACAAGGCCGAAAACTATGAGGAGCTGACTGAGACTCTGGTGAAGAACTACGGCAAAATGGGGTGCAGGATGTCCCTCAAAGTTTATATCCTTGATGCTCATCTTGATAACTTCAAGGACAACATGGGAGCGTACCTGAAGGAGCAAGGCGAGCGCTTCCACCAGGATATACTGGACTTTAAACACCTTGGTAGCGACTAACAAGGACATTATAACGAGATCATGATTGAAGACTATATTTGGGGCTGATTCAAGAAAGTTATTTACAGTATAATCGTATATCTCGAAAAATTGCTCACTTCTAAATCTTTTGTGGTCATTTTTGTGTAACTGTAGTGCAAATACATGTTAATATTGATTCATATGTTGTTTACTTGACTATTTGCACAAAAATATAATATTGTCCTGGTCACAAAAACAAAGTCTGAAGGGAAAACAGCCATTTTCTGTACTTTTGAGACATAAGCAAGTAAGAAATAACACTTACTACCCAGGCACAAAAATTGTGTTACTTAGTGTCATTCTTACTCTGGAGGAGGGTTCAAAAATAACTATTAGCCTAAGTCTGATTTGAAATCAGAATGGAGATTTAATGAGGGACATAAGGAGCAAAACACAGGCGACTACCAGCAGCAAGTTTGTTGGGGCTTTGGCTCGTGATCTCATCGAATTGCGGCTTGCCTGAAGAGAGTTGACAATTCTAAGACCCATACGGTGGCATTTGTGCAGGAAGAAGATGAATTAGGCAGGTGTGAGATACATTATACGGGTATAAAGACAATAGAATAAACAGAAGTTATAGCTTCCTATTGTAGATGCATGAGACCGCTCGTAGGTGTACTGGAATTAAATAGAATGAGACATAATTTCAGCTAAATGAATTTCATGCAAGGAGACTATACCGGGGAGGCAATTGTGAATGGACAGAGAGCGCGCTGTCTGTTTGATTCTGGTGCTACATGCTGCATCGTACAAGCAGGGTTAGTTAGGCGAACTAAGTTTACCGGTAAATATATTGTCTGTAAACTTGCTGATGGATCTCCTAAAAGATTCCTGACTGCATATATAGATATATGTAACCCCCTACTCGCTTCTAGATGTCTGACCTTCTTTTCTTCTTTTCTTGGTCAATAAGACGCGATAGATTCGTTCTTATTCACTCACTTTGCTAAATACTTGATATCCATACAAACGTGGGGTTCGTCACTAACTGTGATAATTAGTGGTCTGTCAATTGAAATATATTCGAATGTCAAAGTCTTAACTAGCTGTTAATTAGGCCAGCTTTCTATCTAAACCTTTCATTATTATACTAACCTCCCACGTAGAATTATCGCCATATACTACCCATGAATTCTGATTTTTACTTGTAGTTGAGGTCTTGCAACTAACTCGTTTCTCTGAAATTTGTCTTTAGAGTGTCCACGATGATTGAACCGTTATCACTTACCAAGTCCAGATTCTCTTTTACGACAGTCTCACCTCAATACATCGACATACAACATAGATCCCTTCCTCTCGTTGTTTGTACATGTACTCACGACTCGCTTGTTATAGTCCAAAGAAAGGCTCTTTGACGACACCCGACTCACTCGTTATAGTACAGTTATAGTACTGTGATGACTCACTCACAGCTTATAAAGACAAGTCTGTATCGCAACTCGCATGGATTAGATCCACAGCCGTCCGACGATAGTTTTTACCTCAACTCTGTCGTAACGCAACAGAAACGGTAGGCTAAGTGCGCTACCATGAGCTACTTCCAGCTCATCCACGAGAATGCAGTCGACTAGACTATAAAGACCGACTAAACTGCCTGATATCTCATAGTAACGCTGAGATTTCTACATGAACCTTCCCGTCCAACATCCAGTCGTAAACTATCTCGCAAACGCCGTATTCGACTCTCATCGCATCGAAGATTCGGTGCAGTTGTCACCCTACGATTGGTCTGATATTTTCACCTCACTTCACAGTGTTGACGATTGGATTGTCCTTCGAACAACGTCTGCTAGCTTACACAGTTTAAGTTCGCAGTTACGATATAGACGTTTCCTCAATGGTTCTGGACATCTCCGCAGCATTATATTTTCGCAACTCATTGGTCATTATTCCAACACTGTAATCCTGTTACTGGCTAGTAATCCAAACGTCAGTTCAACAAGGCAAACTCGACTCACAAACTCTAGCAAATGTCACCAAACTAATCCGTTGCCATTGTAACCCCTTTCTCACTATGAAATATATATATATGTGTGTGTGTGTATATGTATATATATATCTCTTTATTAAGCCACTCTACACTAAAACCTGGTCCTTATTTGCTTACTTAGCTAGTAAGTAGATATTCACACTACTTGGGGTTTGTCACCTAGCATGATCTAAATAGGCCTGACTTAAGTAAGTGTGCAATGTCTTGTGGAAATTGCAATGATGTTGCAATGCCTCGTTGTTTTCAGCGAAATTTGATTTAATTAAAGCAATCAAAGTCACTTGTTACAAATCAATCAGATATATGTTCAATATCACAGACTTAATTAGAACTTAAATAGGCCAGCTCCTAAACTAAGCCTATCCTTAGAGTTCTAACCATCCATGTAAAACTATGGTCTTTCATTTCTTATGTATTCTGACTCTTTGTAGAAGAAGTCTTGCAACTGATTCACTTTCTGACCTTTGTCTTGTGAATTTCCACGAATAATGAAGAATGAAGTGTTGACACACCGATTCTCGACTCCTAACGAATGTCTCACCTCAGCACCTCGACATACTGTGAAGGCAAGACCTTTCTCTGCCTCCCGTGGTCTGTATCTGCCATTTGCTCTCTGCAGTTCAAAGAAAGGATACTTTGATGCCACGCGACTCTTTCATAAACGTCCAAAGATACGACTCCTTGACGACACACCGCTCAGCGCCGCAGCTTTGATATTGCTGGCCCTAGCTCTTGGAATGACTTACCTGCCGACCTTCGACGGGAGCTTCTCTCCCTCTCCCCACCCTCTTTCGTAAGCGCTTGAAGACCGTATTATTCGCCAGTTCTGGGATGATGGGCCGGGAGCACCTCTGATGAGCCTACCTTGAAGCGGCTCTTTACAAATTTACGATTACGATTACGATATTGCACTGGCCAAAGATTAGGCTCTTTGTTGACTTTCGGCTTATAAGATAAGTCCTTATTTCCGCGATTTACATGGACTAAATCCACGATTACCAGACGATAGTTTCGCGACTCAAATTATGTCTTAACGCCACTGAAACGTAGACTAATCACCGGTGTCATGAGCTATTACCAGCCCACCAACGAGAACGCAGTTGACTAATACATTTAGTCCGAATTACTGACTAACTTTCTTGCAGTCACGCTTAGACTTCGACATGAACCTTACCGTCCAACATCCAGCCGTGAACTGACTCTCTAAAACGGTTTTCGCCTCTAAAATTCGACATCGTTGTCACTTCGCTATTGGCCAAATTCGTCGTCTGATGTTTTCACCCATCTTTTCTGTTTGGATGATTAGACCTGCAATTAAAGCGAATCCTCAATCAAACGCCTTAGGATAGCATTTACGACTAAGGCATCACCTCATTGGTTCTCGACATTTCTGCAGTAGTGGATTGTCCGCGACGCCATTGGTCGATAATCCAACGCTGTAATTCCGTTATTGGTCAATATTCCCCCGTTCAGTTCAACAACACGGAAAAAATTTGACTCACAAACTATTGCAAATTCTGATCAAAATAACCGGTCATCATCCAAGCTAATCGGTCGTAAAATAAGTCCAGACAATATACTTATTTCACCCCATCTTAACGGATTTTTATCACCTATCACCCGGCACTGCTATTTTTATTAGTAGAAATGACTAAAGCAGGCCGAACTCTTAAGCTAGTAATCGCCTTATTCAACTCAAGCTCATATAGTAATAATTATACTCGTAAACGCATCAATAATTAATTTCGATAATGCAACAGAAATTTCAATCAAAATTACTACATATCGCGAGAACATACTTAGTCTACAGCCATCGAGACTAATTGGTCATAAGATAAGTTCAAACAATACTCTTAATTACCCCAGTTTAGTTGATTTTTACCATCGATGCTGGCACTGCTACTTTTATTATTACTAAAGACTAAAGCTGTTCGTAAATCTTAAACGCGTTAGTGAACACAAACCTTGTACTAAAATATTCGTAAACGCATCAATAAAAAATATTGATAAAGCAGTAAAGATTACCACTAAAATTACTACAGATTGCGAGGATATATAATTAGACTTAGTCTTCAGATGTGCAAAGTCACTGTTACACTGGGAAGATTGAAGCATTGGTAATGGGAGATCCGGGTGGGGAGTTAATAATCAGATTTAATAATGGAAAAAGAAAATCTGGAAATGGAAATCTAGTTATAAATAAAAGAACCATTGAGACGCCTAGTCGTAATTTGAACAGAGTTATTGACGGGATTGAATATAGATCAGATAGACTGACGGAAGGAGGGAGAAGGCTAGTAATACAATTAGCCGCAGTAACAAACAGGATGACGTCTCCGCCGAGGGGCGAAGCGTTGAGTTCAACAGTGATGTCAACCAGGACATTGGAGTTCAAGGACGGGTAGTGACTGGCTGGGCTGTGAAACACGGACACGGACACAGACAAAGAGAGACAAGTAGATGAAAGTGACTCAGAGAGATATGAACTTTTGATTTAACGGAAAACGATGATTTAAATAGAATGCAAATGGAAGTTAGTGAAGAGTATAGTCAGCTACTGAAACTCAAGGAGAAGAATGAAGTAGCGTGTGAGATGGCTCATAGAAAAATTGAGCAATTGCTAAATGGAAATAAGATATATCTCAAAAGGAGAGAAACGGAGCATACTGGAAACGAAGACCAATGAGTAATGGTTGCTTCAATAATGACAGACGGAGGGAATGGATCTGAGGAATCGATGAGGTCTATGTATATCAGCGATACGACGAACGAAATTGGAGGCGAAAGTGAAACTGTACTGGGTGATAATCTGTTGTCAGGACCAGTAATTGATGTGTGTTTCTGTAGTTGAGACAGAAGAGGAAGTACAACGGATTAAAGAAGGATGGATAAACCCAATTTTATCTTCCAGCGAATTGTTAGATTTGAAGGAAAATTCTGAAAAGTTAAGAGGCGATCCTAGTAAGAAACAAATGAGAGGAAGAGAGGAAGTTTGGTCTTCAAATCAAGAACTTAAGAGGAGAGTTGAGGAAAGAGGTGAAGAATGGACTGGTACTGTAGGCCATGGCGTTTGTGAAATAGGTCACAAGAAATGTGCAGTAGTATTTGGACAGAGGTATTCTCAGCTGGAGAATATAGATAGAGGTAGACAATTGAAGTTTGGCCCACTGAGTTGCATGGAGGACGGGTTTCGCTGGAGGAGAGGGAGAAAGTTGACAGGCAAAAAAGGAGCGCCTCGTCAGCATAAGAGGATATCAGTTATTATTATTATTATTACGAAAATTTGTAACGCGCGCAAAAAATAGATAGTTAAGAACTGATTAATTGCTCGTATATAAGATATTAACTATCCATATAACACTGGATCACAACGATTTTGCTACTGAAAGTAATGCATGTGCCTTATATTGATTCAAATGTGCTGATTCCAAATATGAAGTCAGAATCTGCCCAGCACGTCTAGATTTTAAGTTATGCATGCATTCAAGTAATGACGTAAGGATTCATTTTCAATTATGTCTGTACATTCTGTTGTATGTGTCTCCACGATTGCTGCCAGTGATACGTGCATGCCTGCAAGTGTCGCCTGAAATATTCCTAACAGCAAGCCAGCAGCAACCGCTAGACATGATTGGGCATGTCAGCGAGCTGACGTCAGCATCAATACCAGTATATAAGGCGAGATTGCGTAGAACGAAGGTGAAGTTTTCTTATATAGCTGTAGCTAGTGTGTGAGATTTAATTTTGAAATGAATAGGCGAGGCTGTGTTAACCATCCAGACAATTTTTGCTATGTTTGTGGTAAATATACTCTTTGTGACCAGCGCAAGAAGTTAACTAAGAGAGTGATGATTGCTTACAAGTATTATTTTGGATGTCAAATCGGAGACGAGGAAAAAAGTTGGGCACCTCATGTCTGCTGCACCGTGTGCTACTCTGGGCTTACACAGTGGCTCAATGGCAAAAGGAATTCAATGCCGTTTGCTGTGCCTATGGTGTGGCGCGAGCCAAGAAATCATCATGCAGACTGTTATTTCTGCATTACTAAAGTTGCTGGATTTTCAAAGGAAAATAAGTCTAAAATCGTTTATCCTGATTGCGAGTCCGCTCTAAAGCCAGTGCCGCATGATGAAGAGAATCCAAAACCATTTCCGCCTGCTGCGGATGCTGATGAAACGGACAGTTCTGATGGTAATACAGAAGATGACGTTACTGTTTATGAATCCAGTGATCAAGATTTGGAAGAGGGTAGGCCGCATTTGATAAGGCAAGGTGAGTTAGATGATCTGGTGAGGGACCTATCTTTGTCAAAGGAGAAATCTGAACTGTTAGCCTCCAGACTAGGGGAGTGGAACTTGCTTCAAAAAGGTACCACAACATCACACTTCCGTTATCGTCACAAACAGTTAGCTACATATTACAAACTGGAAAATGATACCTGTTTCTGTACTGACGTGAACGGTCTCATGCTGAATTTAGGTTGCGAATACGTTCCTGATCAGTGGAGACTGTTCATAGATTCCAGCCAAGCGAGCTTGAAAGCTGTGTTGGTGCACGATGGTAACGAAAAGCCGTCTGTTCCTATAGCCCACGCTGTAGGCCTCAAAGAGACATATGATTCAATTACCACCACTTCACATTAAACTGGACCTCATGAGGAATTTCGTAGTGGCAATGGATCGTACTGGACAAAGCTTCCTGAGAGATAAATTTGGAGCCGTTAAAACTGATGCTAAGCTGAAGGCTGGAATTTTTATTGGGCCAGAAAGCCGCGAACTAATGCGTGATACTGTATTTAGAACCAAGCTCAACCCACTGGAATTTGCCGCTTGGGATGCATGTACGTTGGTGGTGCAAAACTTCCTTGGGAATCACCGAGCTGAGAACTATGCTGAACTCGTTAGCAACATGCTAACAGCATATAAGCAACTCGGCTGCCGGATGTCACTAAAAATACATTTCTTACATTCCCATCTGGATATTTTCCCACCAAACTTGGGTGATGTAAGCGATGAGCATGGAGAGAGATTCCATCAAGACATCTCCACCTTTGAAGCAAGATATCAGGGCCACTGCAATTCCAACATGATGGGCGATTACTGCTGGTTTCTGCAGCGGGCAACAGCGGCCACTCACAAGCGCAAGAGCAAGTGTCTAAAGCACTTTTGAACTCGTATAGAGTTAAGCTAGAGACAAAATTTCGAAATGTACGCTTTCATCTGAGTAACATACATATATTTATATTACACTTTAAAACATATTTTAATTTCAAGTTATAAAAGAATAACATTTTGTTTCTTGTTATGAATACTCTGAGTTTGCATAATTACACAGTTATAAGGAAATACTAGTTCTGTAAAGAGTTTGCATCATTATTAGCATGTATGCTGCATATCTTAAGATCCTGACGTGCTACACGAAATCTGACTTCAGATTTGGAATCAGCAGATTCGATTTAGTGTAGTACACATAACATATGCCTAGTAGCAGGCGAAACATATTTCGTGTGATCCAGTGTAATGTATCACTTATTTGAATTCTTGTTATGCCAAAGTAATAGGCTATTTCTTCCTTTATGGACAGATGTTGTACTCATTTTAGTTAAGAATTGATTAGCTACTTACTACTTTAAAAAGCTATTAAATCAAGTTACCGGACACGTATCGATGGTCGTTCCCTTTCCAAGGTCCTCAGCAACTCGGCGTGGCGGCTATTTCCATCCTGAAAGTGTCCTGAAGTAAGATTAAAATTGCGTTGTCCATCACCGGCCGGTGGGTGCCTCTTCGCTCCCGGAAAAGGATGGAAGAGGCGTCTAATTATGCATGCATACGTCTAAGCGAAAGAAACCTATTATCAAGGACAATCCGTGACATTGGTTTCGACAGGCATTACTGTCATATGTATCCTGTTTGGTCAAAGTCAGTGTCGTAAATTCGTTTAAAATAACCAGACAAAAAGTAGAAGTCCAACATCAAATCAATCTTTTTTTAAATTCTTTTTACAATTTGCTATTTACAACGACTCTTCCCTCGTTTAACTCAATCAGAACGTCCTAGCAAAAGTCAATGTCGCAAGACTCTAGTTGCTTAGCGATTGGGTTCAATTCTTTCTTCACTCAGATAGTGACCGCCCTAGTGGTAGTCTGACTATCAATATTGAGCCTATTTAAGCTTATTCTGTTTCTTTACAACAAAATTTTATTTGTAGAATATTTTGCAACCATATATGAATGACTTACAAACATATAGGCGTCGTTTTTACAAGCTGTCTAGTATTTACAAAGTCCCTCCTCTCAAACGAACTAAACATTTACACGAAACGAAATAGGTTGCGTGTAGATATATGCATTACTTCGACCATAATACAATGTAAAAATATCGTCGGTGGACTTGGATACAACCTGGCGTAAACCCGTCTAGATAATTCGTCAGAATTTTTGTCGGTACTGCACTTCCAACCAAAGTTCTAGGGTAGAGCTCGTCGTCGTCACATAGCTCAGGAGGTACAAAGCATTGTGAGACGAAACGAACAGAATTCGTGTCCAAGGACCGAAAATGAAGGTCTAAGAAAATTTCATTTCCGGGCAACGAAAAGTTTCGACTACCAACGTACAGCGCCAGAATAAGATTTTTCAGCATCTGCCCATTTTCACTCAAACCTATCCTTCTTCTACCATCTGAAGCTCTCTTACCACCCGTTCATCGGTCATCTTGCCTCACCTTAAAATTACGCTATTTATCAAGCGCTTTAACTCAGCTACAAATACAGACTTTTATAACAGTTACTAAAACAAACTCCCATAAGACACAATTTATGCTGTAGAAGGTCTGAGCAACCGACAATGTTGCAGCGCCATTCACATTTCTTGACCAGTGTAAACTCCACTCCGCAAAGACTCGACTGGATCCATGTTCCGTATGTTGTCGCTAAAGGCAAAGTCTAGTTTGGACGACAGCTCCAGTTTCACTTTTCCATCAGTCCAGGATTCCATCAATTCCGCAACCATCCGTTCACCTATCTGCGGTCACTAATGAAGTCTAGCAAAATGCGTGCTAGCGTCAATATGGCTGTCAACAATAGGACCTTTGACAACCAACAAAAGAAATTGTTTCTGTTCTTCATTGTTGGTATGAAGTTTGTTGTATTCATTCATCAGGGCAACACCTCGCTCAGCAATGTCACTTACAACTCTCATCAGTGAACAGTCTCTCGAACGGACTTGTAATCGTCATCTGCTGTCCACGTTTCAACACCTTCGTACAAGAAGTTGGCCGTAGTCCAGTAATGACAAAACTTCTGCCATCGCTGGATGTTACAAACTCTTCCAGGTGTTTAGTATTAATAGAGGTTGGATCAACTGCAGCTCTAGTGAGTGAATGTTCTGAGATATGACCATCCTCCTTTTCGTGTCATCTGGCACCTCTTCATCAAAGAATGCCAGTGCTGTGAGTTTCTCTGACAGGTACCAAATATGCCCTAGGAACTTCCTCATGGCAATGCTGGAGATACTATTATTTATGTCCTTGTAACTATCAATATCGTTGATAAACTGAAGGTCAATTCGAGAAGCTGATATTGCCGATGAGGCTCTGAAACATGATTTGATATAAAGCTCAACTGTAAAAAGGCAAACAACTGCAATCCTTTTCTCTTCCTTCTTTGTCGACTTGAATTATTGGCTGACCATACAGATCTTAAGAGAATAGATGGCTGTGGCCATCCATCGAGCTCGATGTAGACCCGCTGGTGGTTTGAATGACACTTTTTAGCCAATACTCTACCCAAAAAAGATGACAGTCATTTCCAATAGTTCTCGATATCAATACTTCCCATCTTACCTCGGCGCCCTGCCTTACGCTGTGCTAAACAGAAACTGTCGATCCTCTTTAATGCTGATAAGCTCCATGGCTTGCGCATGTGCAGTTTCAAACAAATCCTCTAAACCTGCTTTCTCTTCTTCCTCTTCATTCTTTAGCACTTCTGATCGGTTTGCTTTGTTCTCCTTATTTTTCATTAATTTGACATAGTCTTTGAAGAGACCTTCAACTTTCATTATGACATGCTTCTTGATATGCATTGGATTACGTACCTTTGCCCGCACTTCGAGTACATCACTGGCTGTTGAATGACAAGCATGGCTTCTTTCTTCTTTCTTGTTTGATAGCTTTGTGTTACTGAGTGTATCTGAGTTCTGGCCAATAAGCCAAAATTCAGTCTGTTTTCCTGCAGTAGGTTTTGTAGATGAAGCACAAGCAGCTGTCACTGTAAGTCTAAAAAATTAGTAACATTCTGGTGCAAATGTATTGCAGATTAATGAAACTAGCAGTAACACTTCATCACAGTGACTAAAAAATTAGTAACAGTTTAAGGCAAGTCTGTGATTGTTGTAGAATTTAACAAGTGTTGTATATGATATCTCACATATACATCATCCAAATGACTAGTAATCCAACAAATTTCAAATACAGATTTCACAGAAGTTAATAACCTCAGTCACAAAAGTCTCTGCATTTTCAATCTTCCAGTGTATTACATTAGCTAAAACTTGATGCAAGATTTCGTTTTCAGCTGTAAAAGTGACTATAATTGCAAAGATCAAATTGACTAGATGCAAACCATGCAATCACTAAGTAACATTCCAAGGCCTATTTTTCAAACATCATTAACAATGACTGTTCACTTGTATCAATTAATATTAACTGTCCATGGCATAAACTGCAGTGGTATCCATAATTTTTTTCAGAAACAATAAATTCTGTTTAAATTAAACACTGATATTGAGTCATCTTATTCACCAAATTATTCATGCTAGAACAAAATAATGTTGAATAAGTCGATTTAAAACCCATCATCTCGGAAGTAAAAACGGAAACTTTGAGAACCGAAAGCGACCTCTAAATATCATTATTTTGAGCTGACAAAATTACAGATTTTTCACATTGATATAAACAAAGCTGGATGGTGCCCCATGAGGAAAGCGAAAGTTAAAAATAGGGACAACCCTTGGCAATATTGTATATATTACATTATATTAACTATATAGTTAGTTTTCTTGCATCAAGAACGTATCGACTGGTTTAAGCAAGAACGTCGTACCATCGATTTTTGCAGAAATTGGGATTTTGACAGAAACTGGATTGACTGACGACAAAGAAGCTTGTGCCAGAAGGCGGTAGCTTACGGCTTCATTGAGTACTAGTTGGTGCGAAGATACACCACACATTATGGGTCATATTTATGTCATAAGGACGTAAAACTATGGATACATCGTACTATATTTCGTTTGCATCTAGTAGTCCTGCCAGATTGTTGCATCGTGAAGAGATATATCCATGTAGCAAAACAATTAGTGCCAAATTTGCAAATTATTTCATGCCAAATTGCTGTATGTCTAAGATGCAATGCTTACTTTAATCTTCACATTCAGTTTAAACCACTTATTTCATGAAAATTATTCTCATGGACTATATTGAAACTTTTTATTCGTTTGCTCGTGCAGTAGGACTACATGTTACTTCAGAAATTTCTTGGCGGTGGCTGTGGTGCAAATAACACAGGAAATAATAATGCTATTCATCATTTTATTTTCTCTTGCTAAAGTGGTGCATCTTGTCAAATTTTGACAAATTTCACCTAATTATCACGTTATGCGTAAACAATACAACATTGCATGCTTTAATGCATTTTAAAGAGGATTGTCATTTTTCAGCATTTTACTAAAAATGATTTTCATATTTTCATTGTTTAAGGCAATAATTGATTAATGCTAATTTTTCTACAAGAATTTATGTTTCTTTGTTTTTCATAAAATGATGTATAATTTACATGTAGATACGACGCTCTGGCTTAAACCCCTCCGCATGTGTTTACCACTCCGTGTATATTGCCAGACTGGCGTTTCTGCAACAGTGCATTGACAATAAGTACAGTGGGGTTGTAGCCTATCTCTAATGTCAGTGTCAACTATTGTGGTGTGACCTCCATCATAGTTAATATCGTTGCATCTGCTCTATTCATAAAAAATTGCAAACTTTAAGAAGCTCTAAATCTAGAACTTTATATTTTTTTGTTAAGTTAATACAGTCACTTGAGCGGACTAGAGGTTTCACATAGCGTCCCGAATGCGTAATGACTGACCCTGGTTCGTTTTGGGAGGGGGACCTTTTGAGTTGACGGCTGTGGTAGAGGGGCTGATAGGGGAGGTTTGTTTGGGGGTTTTGTGGCTGGAATCCTTCACTTCTGAAAGCAGTGTTAGGTTCACAAGGCAAAGAATCTAATATGGCATAGTGTGAAAGTCGGACGGTGCTACAGATGAATAAACAGAGCCGAAATAGCACAAGAGAAAACTGGCGTGTACATGATATCCATCGTTGACATTAACTACTGCCTCCACATTCAGTATCATTAACATGCGCTTACGTTAAAGATGCAATGTCATTGCAAATATACCTCAAAATAGCATCATATTCCAGCCTCTGGAATTAAGAAAGTGTGCATAGTTTTTCGTTCAAAACGTCTTCACGTAGTATGTAGGATGTCCTAGGTGTAAATTACAGTATATCAGATTCAAAAAGTGCCCAAAGAAAGTTGATAACTCATTTAATTGTCAAAGACACCGGTTAAATGGGACGCTAACATGACATCGTCGCTCAGTTTTAAGTAGTTTATGTCACATCGTAATTTTCTAAGTTCGCTAAACATGAGTCCAGAATTTCTCTTTGAGGTTTCTACTTGCAGGCGACATTAAAGTGCGCGCCATTCTGGACTTCGACCCCAAACAGATGAGTGGCAGAGAGAAAGTCGAACTTAAAGAAATCTTACAGAGAAGAAGAAGAAAAACGAGTGGACCTTGTAATAGTTCTGCTTTAGAAGACTACGTAAACTCATCTGCAGAGGAATCGGAAGAACCAGTTGCAAAGGACTCACCAAGGCAGGAAAAGCAACTGAATGCAGAAAGGTCAGGTCATTCGGAAATAAGCGAACTGTTAGAGGAGGGACTAGATTCTGACTTGGTTGGAGATTTTGGAGAAGAAAAATCAAACCAGTATAAGGAAATAGGAAATCAAGAAGAAGCCACTCAAACAGAAGAATTGGGAGTGGCCTTGCTGGAACAGGAACGAATCACGGACCAAGACGATTTACGAGCAAAGAATGGATCTGATAAAAGTTCTGCTTCAGAAGGCGACTTGGAATTGGAACAAGAAGATCGACGATCAACGTCAAGTGATTCGAACGAAAGTTATTACTCAGACGACGACGTTAATTCTTATGCAACGGCGCTTACATTTAAAAGTGGAGACAAAATGAAGACCATTCCTCCTGCAAACATCGGGTGACTATATTTTATATAGCATAACATTAAGTTTTATTCATTCGGCAAATGGATATATCGTAAAAAAGAACTACAGTTCTTCTCTAAACGCCAACAAATTCTACTACGAGATGACATGAGTATAAATTCGTTAACTTTTGGTTTCTCTATCATGGTTCGAAATCCGGATCGTCATTTAAAATTGGAAATTCGTTGTTGAAAATGACACCCGTAAGAAAAAGTTTTCCAATAGTTAGCTCGGTGTTGTCGTATCTTAGTATCGGAAGAAATATTCTTCAACCCTATAAGTAAATTCCAACGTCTAAAAGGACTTCTACACATGGTTTGACAATGAAACGACAAATTAGTAATGGTAGAAAACATCATACAAGGCTTTTTTGGCATAGGAACTAGATGATAATAAACATTTAGGTAATACCTTTAGTTTGTCTTTGCAGTGATAGCGTTGGATGGTGGATCGTGAGGCATTTGGAAAGTGGACAGATTGGATTCATACCAAGAAATCGCGTTGTCATTGGTAGGTGTCAAGGTGACGTTGCTGTAGACTTTGGACTAAAGACTTTCTTGAGGCAATGGTAGCTGGATCAGTATTGGTGTCCAAAAGCAAGTAGAATATTGGAAAGCTTTCTGATTAGTGGACGGTCAAGAAAATCAATCGGCCCCTAAGGCCTGGTTAATTTCAGGCGAGCCCGAAAATAAAAAAGTGCAGATAATCCTATTTGATTCCAGAATGTAACAGTGGCAAAGGTATCAATAATGGGTGGAATTCCGTTGGTTTTCTTTGGCCTTGAATCGGACACAAACATACGCTAAACCTCGTAACTCAGCCATTCATTATTTTGGTTATCGTTATCGTACCCGTAATCTCGAGATTTCTACAGCGCCCAACAAAAGTTTAGTCGCGGGAACCAGCTTATTCACAGGCGCTCAGTCAAAGCAAAATCGATAGGCAAAAGGGTTCGGTTCCAGGTCAACATCCAGGAGTCAGGCAGTCAGACAGTCGGACGGCTACGATGGATGTTTGAAATTGAAGCGAGAAGAGTGATAAGGAAAAGAGGAAGAATCACGATAAGATTTTTGGAAAAGTGTTTTCAGTCTTGAGTGAAAGACTTGCGCAGAAACTGAAAGAGGTGACGTGTTGGTGAGTTCGTAGGATGGACCAGAAAATTGTCGTAATTCTGGTGGGAGTTTATTCCAAGGGGGTGGGGAGCTATGGCTATGGAGCTATTTCCAAATTTTAAGGATGAGGTGAAGGGAGGGCGAAAAAGTGTTAGGACAGATGAGTAGCGGGTTGGACGGAGTGGTTGGATTGTAAATAATTGACGAAAACAGGAGGGTTGGTAGGATTGAAGTGTGTTGTAGGTGAGGATAAAAACCTTGTACTCTATTCGTTCTGGTATTTTAAGCCAGTGCAGTGATTTCAGAACAGGAATGATGTGATGGGAGATTTGGTGACGGCACGAGCGAGAGCATTCTGAGTCCCTTGAAGGCGATTTATCTGAGTTTTGTCTATATCGAGGAAAAGTGAATTACAGTAATCAAGTTTTGCATGGACTATGTATGTGGCAATGGTTGAAGCAGTTTTGAAATATATCATAGGGCGGATTCTGCGGAGGTCACGGATATGCATGAAGCAAGAGCGGGAAAGATGGGTGATATGATCAGAAAAGGAGAGGTTTTGGTCGAATATTACACCTAAATATTACACCTAAATTGCGGACAGGAGAATTAGTATTGAATGTGTTGGTGGAGGTAGAGTCCAGGGTGAGTGAGATGGAATGGTCAGGAATTTTCTTCAGCTGGTCACGTAAGACAATAAGTATGAATTCCGTCTTAGATGGGTTCAGGCATAAGATATTAGATGTCATCCAGGATAAGATATTTTTAACCACACAAAGAAGATGATTTATAGAGTCATTAAAACAATTCGGAGAGAAAGAGATGAATAGTTGGGTGTCGTCAGCATAGAGTTTATGGTCAGCGGAGGATGCTTTAATGAGTGAACTGAGTGGGGTAGTGTAGAGGATAAACAGAAGAGGTCCAAGAACGGAGCCTTGTGGAAATCCGCAAGGGAGAGGGCATGACTGAGAAGAAGCTTGCGAAGTTTTAACAGAGAAAGAGCGGGGGGGGGGGAGATAAGACTGTATCGAAAACCAAACCAGGTTGAAAGTCGGTGGAGTAAGATATTGTGATCTATGTTGTCCAAGGCTGCAGAGATATCAAGGAGACAGAGGCAAGAAATCTGTTGATGAGAAATGGCAGAAACAAGCTTGTTGTAGAGAGATGTCAGCAGAGTTTCGGTTGAGTGGCGTTTAGTAAAACCAGATTGGTGTGGGTTGAGGAGTGAGTTAGAAGCTAAATAGTCATTGATCCGAGATAGGACAATCCTTTCAGTTAATTTTGGAGATGAAAGTCAGGTTAGAAACAGGCCGGTAGTTAGAAAGGATTTCCTTGTCAAGATGATTTCTTGAGAAGGTGGGTAACAAGAGAATGTTTGAATAGGAGTGGGAAATTACTCCTAGATAAGGAGAGATTGCCTATTTTGGTAATGATTGGGACAAGGACAGGTGCACAGTCTTTCAGTAAGGAGGTGGGTTTAGGATCAATTTCACCCTGTTTGTTTGGTAGAGATTTTAGCATATTTAGTTTGGAAGTGATTTTAACAAGTGTAATATTTCAGACTCTGAAGTGGATTGAAAGAAAGATAATGAGGATCGAGGTAGGGAGTCTTGAGTGGGAAGGGAGCATCATGAGGTTGGTTATTAGTGGTTTTTGGGAGGCGGGATTGAAGAGAAAGACGTAGGGTACTAATTTTGTTCGAAAAGAAAGAACAGAACTAGTCGGCTACTGAAGAAGACGGAAGAGAATTTGGAAGTGGGCTGGATGAATTTCGATGGAGGAGTTGGTTGATGGTTAACCAGAGAAGGCGAGGACTAGAGGATCGGGAACGAACTAGTGAGGAGTAAAAACTCTGTTTAGCTGCAGTAAGAAGGTGATGGTATTTATTTGTGGCAGATTTAAGGGCAGAAAGAAGTTGATAATCCCTGGTGCGTCTGTAAGTGCGCTCAAGGCGGAAAGATTGAAGGTCTGGAGATAAGAATTGAACCAAGGATTGTTAGAGTGAGAGCTGGATTTGGTAATAATAGGAGCATGCTTGTCAAGGATGGTGGAAAGAGTGGTGTGGTAGGAAGACATAAGACCATCAAGGGAGGAGGGTGGATTTAAAACGAGGGTCAGAACAGGAAATATCTTGTATGAAGGCTTCAATATTTATTGAATTAATGCGACGGAAAGAATGAAAGACAGGATCAGGACGTGGAGTCGGAAGAATATTAAGACATGTAAAAATGGGATAATGATCAGATGGTGTGTCAAAAGAAAAAGATATATCGGGTGCTAGAGTGGAGAATGATGATGTGATAATAAGGTCAAGTTTGTGACTGTGAATGTGGGTGGGGAATTTGACATGCTGAACCAGATTAGTTGAAGATAATAGGGTGAGGAATTCAGAAGCAAATGTGTCAGAGGGGTATCGACATGTATATTAAATTCACCTGTAATCAGAAACTCATGAGGTGTTGTGGCAGCAGTGGAGAGAAGGGTGGTAAATTCTTTCAAGACGACTGATGGAGGACTTGAATATGAAGAGGAGGATGGAGGACGATATACATTAAAGATAGTTAGATTTGTCTGAGAAAGTTTAAGTGTAATAGATGCACTTTCAAACGAGTGGAAACAGTGATCAGGTGAGTCTAAAACCGTGGCAGGTTCTCGGGTGAGAAAGGCAATACCGCCTCCAGTTGGATTTATATGGGAGGGGAAGATGATTTGCAGGGACGAGGTGTACCGTAAAGACGGTAGCCAGAAGGAATACAGCCTTCATATTGAGCAAGAGTTGTGTTTAAATTAAACCAGGTTTCAGATAAGGCAAATATGTCAGGCGGGTGAGAAGAGAGGGCTATATCACTAATTTCTTGGGAATGTGCAGGCTGCAGTAAAGATCGAATATTTAGTTAGATACGTAACCGTTTAAATATGCAAAATGGCTAATATTTGAATATTATATACTACTATTTATTCCATTTAACACAAACCAGTATGCACATCGTAATAAACTGCTTAAAACTACTTTTAGATTTAGCAGCAGAAGATCAACCAGTGAAGACAACAGTAAGGCTGTTCGTTTTTTTAATACGCATGTTAATTTATGCTTAGATTTTGACATATCACGACTAATCATATTAAGCGACGTTTGGTGGCTAGTTGCTTCTCGGGTAAGATATGCTATTTTGGGCAAAATATCGGCCAATTTTATTAATTGGGACCAGGGAGTTTTTAATTTAAATCACTTTAAAAGATCGAGATTTGATGACGAGAACAACATATGTATTATCTCTAAGAATGTGTTCAATAAAATCTGAATTGATGATAGATAATTGTTAATAGATTTCTATTGTGAATAGAGCTAGACGCCGAGAAAACCCGCAGAATCGATAACACCGCTACCATAAAAACATGTTAAGCGTGATCAGCAACAATTGTGCATGCATTCAGGATATGACAATCATTTGGCATATAACCCTGCGTTAATTTGATGTTAAATTAACATGTACCATGATACGTTATTGGGACGTTTATGTGACGAACTCCATATTCTGAGCTGTCAGTTTCCAGCTCCACCTGAGTAGCAAGCAGAACAAGGCCCACATACCAGGACGATGCCGAAGGCCTTCGCGCCCTAGTGAGATGCAACAACCCATGGCCAGTGTGTGAGAAATCCATCTCTGTGGAGTTCGGCCCTATGCTCTGCGAATCCGTCTAGCGACCCCAAAGGGAAATTATACCGGTTAAAAGGGGAAGAGATCTTCAGATTATGTACTATAGATCACTTAGCCACGTTTCAATACGATGCTCTATAACATACTAAGTTGCATACAACAATCAGGCAGTACAAATCTATCGGTTAATTCTAGAAAAAGATATAGGCCTACTATTCAAAACTTACGGCTGACTTTTGATGAATATAACCCCACCCTTTAATCAGAAAAAGGAGCCGGTGAAGGAGTCAATGAATCTAATGCGATTCAGACGACACTCGAAAGACATGTTGGTCCTTCGAGCTCAAACGAAATGGACAGATGTTTTCTAGACACTGGCCCTATTTCCCTTCAAGACAGCAACTTCTAACTATCTTAGCAAAGAGATGGGTTCTATCAGGCCTCATCACTGGTTAGTTTGCTCAACCTTCTTTGCTAGTTGTTGGACTGCCTGCGAAGACGACGACCGTCCAGCCCAAAACAAGCCTCCTCAGCGCACCAGATCAGTCGCCGCCACCAGAACACACCACCAGGAGAACAACTCACTTCATAGCCAGAAGAATTTGAGAGAGACTCGATGTTTGTTTGATAACATTTATTTAACGACGCCTTCATGTCAAGATGATTGACGTCATAACGAAGACAAGAGTACAAAGTACAGAGTGTGCGCTAAACTATGGTTTCCAAGACAGATGACCTGGCGGCCGGCTACTTGACCAGAAAACCCCGGTGGGGAGACTGGAGGTAGGATTTTTCCAATGCTTGCGCAGCGGAGTTGGGTTTACTCCCCTCCCCTGTCTTGGATACATGTCACCGGGCTTTGCTATTCTAGAAATGTTGAATGAGGATGATAATATGCAAATGTTCATTGGTGTGATTTTCGATCTAAGCTAGAATGTTCTTTGGAGTTTCTTCGCCTTTGGTTTCTTCTTGATCTTCTTCTTTGTCTTCTTTCTTCTTCCATTTTTAGTGGCTCGAGGGCTGCCAGAGTTAGCCGGGTCACTTCCCTTGTTTTTTGGTACAAGGGCCACCAGGTTTAGCCGGGTCATATTCCTTGTTTAATAGCACAAGGACCGCCAGGGTTAGCCGGGTCATATTCCTCGTTTAATAGCACAAGGACCGCCATAGTTAGCCGTGTCAGATATGTCATCAGATTTTCCTTCCAGATGCCTCCAGCCACTTGTAGATGATATCTAAGCAGCTGGTTCGACTGAGGACGGTGCGAAGATCGAAAGTCCATCTCCTCCGTGCACATTTCCGAATAAGCTGGTCCTGGAGCCCTGCTTGGGTAGGGCACTCCATTATGAAGTGGCTTACGGTCTCTTGGACGTCGCACTCGTCGCAGTTTTCGGTTGCGTTTTGATCCCATAGCTTCAACTGTGCGTTTAAGCAGTAGTGGCCTAATCGGAGTCTGGTGATGACGATTTTCTTCCTTCGGCTTGAGTCGCTGTATTTTCGAGCAAGGCCCACGTTCGGCTCAATGACCCGATAGTCTGAGCCTGTGGCCGAGGTGGACCACTCTGTTTGCCACTTTCGGAGGGAGTGGTCTTTGTAGATGTGTCGGGCTTCTCGGAACTCTAGGTAGGTCGGGAGATCGACGCTGGTTCGACTTGACGATTCTCTGCACAGACCGTCTGCAATCTCGTTCCC
The DNA here is from genome assembly GCA_964023275.1 of Norana najaformis. Taxonomy (NCBI): domain Eukaryota; kingdom Metazoa; phylum Annelida; class Clitellata; order Crassiclitellata; family Hormogastridae; genus Norana; species Norana najaformis. The sequence continues at coordinate 26,550,247 of OZ029923.1, forward strand.
TGCGATGTCCAGATGACCGGGGATACAGACGATCGTTGCCGGCTACTGAACGCATTTTCCGTAATCATCCAGTGCGTGCATCAGATCAACGAGATGTTGCGGTTCGGACGGAGATTTCTGCTGTACCAGGTTCTCCGTTCTTCAAAAGAATCTGAAAAAACGACAATATGAGGTATGTTAGCGCTGGTGGCCCATTCTACTGCCTTCTGTTTGGCCATCATTTCTGCCGCCAGGACTGATGAGACGTCGCTCATCCGGTAGCTTCCAAGGTGGTCAAGACAGGGCACGTAGAAGGAACATGATACTTTACCTGCGGTGGTCTTTGACCCATCCGTATAGACAGCCACTCACCCTTCGTAGGTTTGGATGTGAACTTCAGCTAGAGCTCTCCTCCTGGGGAGGGTGTCTGTAGGTCTGATCTTCTCCTTCAGGGTGGTGTCTATGATGGACGGGTAAAGTTGCCACGTGATCATGTAGGGCAGGTGAGCAGAGGAATCGTCGGAGCGGCGACTTCTGCGTTATCTATCTCGCCCTGATTCGGATAGGATCAGTGTCACGCTTTGCTGCTCTCAGCTTCCTTCCGCTGGAGATGACTTGTGTCGGGTTACCCTGGATGGTGTTTATCATCATGACATACTCCATCATCTGCTGCTTGCGCCTGAAGTGTAACGGCATTTCGCCGCAGTCGACCTGAAGGGCGGCTAAACTCGTTCCTCGAAGTGTTCCGGTGGCTATCGTCAACGCTTTGCACTGGATGGTGTTGAGCTTTTTCTTCACGTTCGTCGTGGCACTTTCGTAGGCAATGCAGCCGTAGTCGATGACGGAGCGCATCAGGGCTCGATAAACCACCAGGAGGGTGTCTTTCGACGCCCCCAGTGCGATCCTGCAATAGCGCGCATCAGGTTGAGGCGCTTCTTGCAGCGTTCGGCCACGTACCGTATGTGATCAGACCAGGTGAGATGCCGGTCAAAGTTCACACCCAGAAACTTCACAGTCTTCTCGTAGCTCATGATGGAAGTTCCGAGCTTCAGCGGTCGGTGAGCTGAGGTTGTTCCGCAGCGATGAAATTCCACGGCAGCGGTCTTAGTTGTGGACACCTTGAAGCCCCACTCGTCAAAGAATGTCTTCAGTTGATCGAGGTAGGACTGCAGGTATCGCTGGTTCACGGCCGGATTTGGCACTGCTCGCCAGATGGCGCTGTCGTCTGCGTACAGAGACAGTTTGACTTCGTTCTTTGGATCCGGGATGTCGTTCATTATGATGATGAACAGCACAGGGCTGATGACACTGCCCTGTGGCGATCCGTTTTCCATGTGGAAGAGATCGGACAGCGCTGTTCCGACGCGAACACGGATCTTTCTGTCCGTCAGGAAATCTCGAATCCAGTTGAACATCTGACCAGTGATGTTATGATGGCGTAGCTTGTGCAGTAGGCCGTCGGTCCATATGAGTTCGAAGGCTTTCTCGAGATCCACAAAGATTGCAGGGAGGCTATACTTGGCGTGGATGGCTCGCTGGATATCGTCTTGGAGGCGTACGATGTGATCCTGGCAGCTCCTCAGTTTGCGGAAGCCGGACTGAAACTTGTTGAACTGGTTGGTTGATTCCATGTGCCAGTTCAACCTGTCGGTAACTAATATCTCCATCAGCTTGCACAGCGAAGAGGTCAGCGCATTCGGACGATATGAGTTTCCCTCGTAGGCTGGTTTGTTCGGCTTCGTGATCGGGACGACGGTGTTCTTTCATAAGGCCGGAAGTTTGCCTTGTCCCCATACGTCGCTGAACAGCTTCAGCAGAGTGAGTAAGCTGGGCTGAGAAAGCTGGGCCAGGATCTCGTACGTGGTGTTGTCTTCGCCGGGGCTGGAGTCCTAGAGCCTGGATGGTGAAGGGTTCGTTGAATGGTTCTTCGTCAGAGGGCAGCTGACCACCGTGTAGTTCTTCGAAGTGCTCCACTTCAAACTCAGTCTTGCGCTTCTGGAATTCCACAGTGTGGTTTTGATTGCTACTCACTTCCGAGAAACACCTCCCGAAGAATTCCGCTTTCTCCTCGTTTGTAGTGTATTGATGTCCGCCCTTTTTAGCGTTGGAATTGCTGGCTTAGATCTCGTGCCGGGCATCTTCCTCAGCGTTCCCCGGATCTTTCCGAGTTTAGACTTGTCATTCAGTGTCATGCAATATTCTGTCCAGGACGCCTTCTGCGCGTCCTTGATAATCTTTTGGATGACTCCTATGATGCGTTGGTAGTCAGTAACGCCCTCCGGGTTCCGAGTTTTCTGCATCTTTTTCCTTGTCTCAGCGCACATCTTGACGTGTATTGTGCACTCTTCAGTCCAGTGTGGCACGTTCTTGTTGTTCTCCCGGGGAGGAGTAGCCATTGAAATGTGCAGCGTCGCAATCTCCTTGGGCGTTTCCACGATGTTGTTATGGCTCGTCTCGATGTCATCAGTGATGAGATCAGGTGTGATTGCTTTTTGCAGTCCTCCCTGACGGCCATCCAGTTGGCCTTTCGGTAGAGGCACCTAGGTATGAAGGACACTGCAACCGAGACTACTTCTTCCACGCCGATGAGGATGTGCGAGTGATCACTTCCCATCGAGTCCTCCAGGACTGTCCAAGTGCACTTTTGCGCCAAGGGCGTTGATTCCTTTCCTGACGAACGTGGCCTCTCCTCCACCCTTCTCGCCGGTGGATCGATCGTGTCGCACGCAGTTGTTTTAAGGAATTTCAAGACTGTTCGTTGGTCTCAGCCATGTTTTCTGAACGCATATGACTGATGGCGGGTGCCGCATCTCGGAGATGCGGTGCCCCAGCTCCCCAGGCGGGCTCTGAGGCTATACACATTCCACTGGAGTATGGTGAAATCCATGTTGGGCTTCAGAGAGAGGAGTGGCAGACGTCGTTTTCTTGGAATCGAAGCCTTCGCTGATTGCACTGATGACTTTGTCGGTGAAGTGCTAGTGGATGGCTGTCGCAAACAGTTCCATCAGCTTCCCTGTAGGCATCGAGACGTGGTTACCTTTTTCCGACTTCCTCTCCGATCGCGTAGGCGGCTTGACACAGGGTTTGGAGAGCCTTGAATTGTGCGTCGGTTTCTCTGATCAGGGCCTGACTTGTCCCCTGTCCTTTGGACGCACCAGAGCGTGTGCGCTTGTTATGTTTGCGGTCGCGCTTCACCGTTTCTTCGACTCACCAGGGGGGGTTTGCGTTTGCTGATCGAGATGCTGACCGATATGTCCCCTGTCCGTTGGACGCATCAGGGGCGTATGCATTTAAGGCTTTGTGTAGTCTGAGCTTGCTGTGCTTCGTCCGCTCTCCTTCTGTCGTACCAGCGCTTCTTTGTACGATAGGCTCGGCAGCTTCTGTTCCTTGACGCTGATCGTAACGGCAGCCTTCTGGAGAGCGCGGAGTGTGGCCCACCGCAGGCTGCGCACTTCGGTTCCTCCTTTTTCTTCCAGTCTGTGCATTTGTGCTCTCCGGCACAGATGCTGCACATCTGGGACTTCGCAAAGGGCTTAGCTATATGACCAAACGACAGACAGACAAAACAGCGAATGGGTGGAGGCACGTAGTCATAAGTCTTGAAAACAAGAAAGCCAATACAAATCTTATTAGGCACAATTGTACCCGGTTCAAAATTGATGAGTACCGCTGTCGTCGGTACCTTCACGCTGTTTTGGATCTTGTGGATCCTCTCAGCTTTTCATTCCGGGAGTTGGTCGTAATCCTTAAGGGAAGACAAGATGTCGGTGTCCGAAATAGTGCTAGGGACACCTTTGATGACCTTTTGCACGTACTTCGTACGACGCCTGACAATTTCCCGCGGTTCCAAGACCTTAATCTGGTATCCGCAGATATCAGTCGCCGCTAGAAGACGAGCTGTGTTCGCCTTTCTTCGGTCCACCCAAGTGCACGCGCACACAAGTGGCGGCCTTGGATGGGGTATCGGCAATTAGCGGTCCGTACATCTTGTTCAACTCTTCGCGAACAACGCGAGCATTAACTTTCTCTAATACAATGCCAAGAAACTCTGCGAACGCACGATCCTCCACTGATCGCCCGACAGAATTCGGGTCAGCAGTCACCCCAGCCCATTTGACCTTCCATCTGTTCTGGGCGCCTGAGGTAGTTCTCATGGGTTGAGGGCTTCCTTGAGACTCCGATGCCACGTGTTTGCGAGTGTGCGGGGACACGTAGCGCTGTGGCTCCTTTGCAGGCCTGCCCATTGGCGCAACCTTTTTCCCAGGTTTACCTTGCTTTGTCTTTTTTCATGGTACCAGGTCAGCTTTTCCCGGGGTTTTCCGCAGGGCAGCAAGGGATACCTTAGGCACCTTCTCTCTTCTCGGCCCACCTTTTGTCTACGGACGATCTCGAAGCCTATCTCATCATCTGCCGAAGAACTATCGGCATCATCACTGTCGGTGACAAAATAAGGATTGCCACCGCTCGCTTCTCCGTCGGACATCTTCCTCTTCTTACTCAGAATCGGAAAATCCAGAAAATCCATCCCCCTTGTCTCTGCTCATGGACCGGCGTTTATAACGAACGGAAGCAAGGGAATAAAGAAACAGAATGGAATTAAATTACTAGTCTACAGTTATGCAATCAAAATTTTAAGTCTGTAATAGAAGTACGAATTTAATAAACACGAATATAATAAACACAAGTAATGATACAGCTTACCGTTTAAGACTTCTCCAAGATCGCTGAATATCAGAATTCTCCAATCCAGAGTAGCGCATTCAAGAACACGTCGACACCCGACCGACCGAGAGACTCGATGGCCCAAGTTCATTCAACACATGTCCGATCCTTAGTGTCAGTGTAATTTAGCAGAACTAGATTCGATCTCCCCGCTATTACTAATGATACCTCGTGTGCAGAAAATAATATCACTGCCTATACATGCTGTGATCAAGTGCTAAAATTAAATAAATTTGACACCTAGGAGTCTGTTTCTTCGCATTAATTTGTAGTTAACTTGGCATCATTAAATCGATTTGTTATTGATAAGTATTCGACCATCAAATAAATGACTTCGTTAAATTGACATGAATTTCACGCAGGTGTGTTATCTGGGAAATATCTAAATAAGCACTACATCAATTCAGTTATAATTTAATGTGAGGCACTCTTGTCTTACTTTTAAAAGCCGTTTCCAGCATAATTGCCATTAAGAGGTTAAATTGTTAAATAACTTGCTCGCTTACTTTCTTAGTTTCTTATAGACAAAGTTAATATAGAAGCAATCAACTGCTAGATGGCGGTAAACGTCAAAGTTTTAGCTAAAACATTGAATCCATTATCCATTATGTCACATCGACGTCACTTGCAGTTTTGGTTTAAACTAGAAAGATGGAGGCGATTTGCAAAAATGATTTGCAATAATTTTGTGTTCAAAACCATTCTGCTTAAAAATGAAACTGACGAAACTGGTATTCGAATGCATCTTGGTGAGTCCAGTTTTTCGTAGAATTCCTCTATCCTTTCTTCTGTACTGTTCGCTGTAGGTGCGTAGATATCAATAACAGCGATGTTTATTGGAGTTCCTTGACATCTTGCCACAATAAACCTAGCATTTTCGGGGTTATAGCCAATTAGGGCCTCTCTGGCTCTTCTGCTTAGTAGGAAACTTACATCCCTTGAGTGATCCTTTTCCTCTCCGGACCAAAAATCTCTCCACCAGTCATTTCGCCGGATCCTGTCCATCGCATCTCCTCAGTTCCAATATCTCACAGTTATATCTTCCAATCTCCTCTCTCAACAGCTCCAGTTTCCCGGCGCTTCAAAGTGTGTCGCCACCTATAACTTTCTTCTTATTAACTCTCTTTTACATAATTCACTACGCTAACTAATTCTACCTCTGGTCAGCTATATTAACAGAGTACTAGTCACTCCAGGCCGTTACCCTTGCGCTTTTTTGAATTTCTTCACTTTGACATAATATTATCCAATCTGCGACATAGGGAGGTGTGGCGCTTCCTAGTTTTGAATCCTTGTTTATGTAATGATGCTGTATAAATAGCTACAAATACTTGAGTAGCGGTAGCTACAATATAGATCACATATTGATTGCATCTAACTCAAGCATTTGTTCATTCTTATGACTAATATAATGTATAGGCTCGTTTATAGACAGTCACAGAGTTAAGTTTTGATTGTTATGTACATTTCATCAAATGTGCATGACAATAAATGCAGTTACTTAAGGCTAGCTAATCTCGAATCTAAATAGATAACCTTATCGACTTCCCTTCCCACTTGGAGATCTGTTTTTGGAATTCCATTTTCATTCCACCCCTTTGGATGAAAATTTATAGTTTGGAATCTGAAGTGATGCCGTGCAGTTTTCCTTTTCGAAGATGGCGACGCCAGCAGAAGGTTTCATTTGCACAGTACATCCACCGATTGACGATCGTTCTTTCGTAATCGTTTCTCGTGAGACCCGCTGTGTTCATTCGATGAAAGTTACACCGATTAGATTTCATTTTTGATAGGTTAAACGAGTACAGTTCGATAACTTTGCGTTGCGATAAAGTTTCGCAGTTTCTTCAGCCACGTCCTTTGGCTACGTATTACATCCACCGTTTGACTTTCGATCGATACAACTAATTTTCGATCGGTGAGTAATTTCAATAACTTAGTCGCTATTAAGACTCAGATATCAATTAATGACGCAGTAATTAATTACTCTTAAATTACTGGTAAAACTCAACTTTCACACGATAGCAGTCCATAAGTCTTAACGCCTCCGCTGCCCATCACAAGACTGCCGATTTTCAACGTTCTTTCGTTTAAATCCCCGTCTATACTGTACACTAAACTTAACATTAACAAGTATGTACACATAACACAAGATAATTCTAATCAAATGCGTATTAAATGGAGTTCGCCACAGTAAGACTACTCTATCTCTCGGGAGTGGCCCGGAGGCGGACTCGTGCATATAGCACTCATCCATGAAGTATATCGATACAGTTTCCGTCACCAGTTCGAAGAATGCAGTAGTGCCATTTCCCTTCCCCTCTGGGGACGGGGTTCCAGGATTTCACCCTGCGTGCAACCGGGCGACCCACTCCGAGCCGATCATTTGCTTTACACGCGGCCGCTTCTCACTTTCCAATTCGAACCGGGCTACAGCGCCTGTCCCCTCAGGTTCTCCATCGTAGCCCACGACAATGCTATGTGACAGCCTTCCGCCCAGGATTACATACTCTGTGCCGATGACGACCAATGAGAAGGTGCAATCACTACTGAATCGAACGCTTGGCACTCGACCAACCTCTTTTAATATTTCCGCATTAAGTGGGCTGCATTCGTTCTGTATGGTCACCGTCCCGTAAAAAACACAGTTCTGCTCAGAACACGGTCGACAGGCAAGGCCAGTGAACAGCCTATTTGTAGCCTGACAGAACAAAGGTGTTGCGGCACCCTGCATATGGAGTCGAAGTTGACCACATCACACGGTTCCGAGCTTTTAGCTTCCGCCACGACGAGATCACTCAGCAGACTACTAAGCTCTTCCTCTCATGGTGTCCAACTAATCAACCTCTAGTGAGGCAGGATGTCTCATTGCCATCTAACATTGGCCGACCGCTCAAATTCGCGAAGCGTACGAAGAGCAAATCGGCTATAACTCTAGGGTAACCATTACGTACATCACTGACACCATTAAATCCCGTGAAGCTGCCGCCAGATTTTACTGCAGCGACCTTAGCCTCCACAGGTTACCATTCGTTCAGCTGAGCATTGCTCTGCGGTTAGACTCACCGGGAACAGTCTGACGGACTGACAAGAGAGTCGTAGTTGCTCCCGCCGTTTACCTGAGCTGATTCTACAGTAATTAACTAATTCTACTTCTGGTCACAGTAAGCAGAGTTTCTACAAAACTATATATAATCCTCAATGCAGGTTTCTTTAGAGGAACTATGTCGCTCTAATTCATGTAAATGTTGAGCTCATTTTTAGAACTGCGATAAGGTCCAACGCGACGTATTGTAAGTTCCTTCTGCCAAAACACGGCCAACAACGATGAAGTCGTCACACTTCGCTCGAATCACCTTCCGAGACCATAAGGTAACTAGTGCAGTTTCTCGTTCACTGCCTTATCCACACTTTTTAACGAGTCTTACCAATTTACGAGTCTTACAAATCGTCCAGATCACAGCTTAGACTAGGCGTCTGCGAACGGTCTTTCGCAACAATCCATACTCTGCCACATCCATCGCAGAACTGACTAAATTAATCGAACGTTCTCTCTCAACCATTTTGAAGAAAGATCGTCCGCTATTTAATGACGTCCGATCAAAAATTATTAGTCATTTGCAATCAGATTCAATGGTACCCTGCTTTCGTTGCAGTCCTTGTCATCGCACAGTTCACACCAATAAACCCCATTTGATATCATCAAAATTATCTTAAAAGGCAAATGACACATTGGAGCCTTACTAATGACTTGATTGTTCACAGCCGGCAGACAAAACCATAACTTATTACGAATCGCTTGATATCCTAATTCATTTCGGGCCAAAACATTTCCTCGCTAATCTTTGCAATTGTCTTTTTATCCCAAATGTGCCGACAATAATGCACAGTGTCGTACGGCTATGACCCTATTCTTAACCCTCAGAAGCCAACCTATGAAAAAATCATATATTGGCTAACTTGGGGTGAATTTTTCACCCCACACTACTTGAAGAGTCTGACATAAAATTACACCATGCTCACTGAACAACGGTATTTGTACGAAGTTCGACATAATATTGCAAAACTAAGAAACCTAAATAATGTCAACTGTCAGCACAATCCTCAAGGTGGTTACAGTCATTGTCAGACGAAACATCATCAGTGACAAAGCCTCCAACAGAATCGCTCGGTAAATCGTTACCTGTGTCACTGTCCTCGCGACCATAATCGATTTCAACATTATATAGCTCCAATACATCGCTAGTCATCACATTCTACACTTACATCATAGTTGTCATGACTTTCAATCCATTCTGATATCAATTTACTAGTATTAGCAGCAGATAAACTTCGACACATCTTACACGCTAATTATCAATAAGAATGTCCAAAGTGTGACGTCAGTTTCTTAAACACGCCACTGAATGTATCGAAAATAAGTAAGACAAAAATAATTAACCAAGGAAACATCATCTAGGAACAGATACACAGATACCAAAGCGCATGGCATAGCTCCAAAACTGTAAAACACTGCAGAACGAATACTGACAATGGGGTGAAAAATTCACCCCAGGTTAGCTTCTAAAGGTTAAGAGGCTCAGGAATCCCTACTTTCCTAATCTCTTCATCTTTTATCATCTGCTTACATTTGCAGTAAAATAACTCTTTCCTCGCTTCAACATTTCCACTTCCTCTAATTAAATCATCTGCCTCTGACTAAGCTAACATCCTTAAAAACACTTTCCCAGTGTTGCATCATCTTTTTGAATCTTACTGATCTCTTCAGAAGTAACCGATATGTCCGGTAATTTCTGTATCTTTAATTGCTTCATTTTCCCCGTCCTACGTTTGCCTGTGCCGGGGTACTTGTCTCGCAGCCTGCCGTTACCTAGCCTTGATTCACTTTACAAATAAGCTAATTTCTAAGTCTTTCTTCTTTATTGAATAATCAAATAGTTTTTAGTGACACTCAAACACTCTACTTGTCATGGTACTGCCGAATTATTTAAATTTTCAGATAAATGAACTTCCACTGGAGCTCCTCGATATCATTCTACAAAAGTCCTATTTGCGTCGCCTGTTGAGTGGAAAAAAGTCAACAGAAAAAAGAGATGAGTTTCTTCTCACCCGATTATCCTCAGTCGATTTCTGTTGGTTTCAAAGACTCAATAAGCAGAGATTCAAGAAAACCATCTGGCGCCATTTGCCAAGTGAGTTAGCAAAATAATCTGGGATTAATAGCACTTAATGAAATCTACGTCGGCATCTTTGTCGATTATTTTGTTGCATAAGTCTCCGCTTTGTAACCAGTCTCTGGTCGCATTAACTGGTGGTTTAAATTTTATAATACTTTGCAGTAGAGTCTTTCATTTATTTAAGAAGAACTTTGAATGACGTAATTCTCCTCCTACCTGCTAAAGGCAATCTAACTTAAGTGGTAAAAGAATGCACCATGTTATTGCATATCTTTGAAATAATTGGTGATCTGATTGTGTATTAGGAAATTGAGAATTAATTGAGAATTATTTTTAAAATGAAGAAACATGATTATTTGTAGTAGCCAATGCTACCAATTGTAGAGCTTTATGAAGAATTTCCTAAAGGAATCGTCATCTTTAGGAGCAACCGATCATATATGGAGGAGAATATTAAGCCAAAAGGTCTTATCAATCGATTGAGATCCGCTGATTGTCTGACGGACGTGGAAACTAGACTTCTCAGCAGACAGATGCTTGTCCCAAAGAAATCGTTCAGAAGGAACAATAATCCGGATTTCTTGCATGTGATGCGATCCTTCGATGAGGCAAAGCACTCAGATTTCATCCGTTGTCTTCACAAATCCAAGCAGAAGCTCATCTCTAGGGTGGCAGAAAACGGAGGAGGTTTCAGTCTAAATTTTCATTTTCTATTAAAGGGTTTAGAAATGATGTCGCATCCGGGAAGGCAAATACAAATATGAGGAAGTAGACGAACAATTCCATAAGTTAACTTTGAAAGGCGCCCATGGGTGTAAAATTTCAACAATTTTATTTTCTAGACATCGGCAAATGAATGCGGATCCCAATCCTCTACATCGCCGACTGATCTTTCAATCGACATTGAACGTTCAATGTAATCATTTGATAACCGAGTTCGCTAGATTGTGAACCACATCTTAAAATAGCTTTCTCCTTTAGCGGGGATTTGGTTGAAAGTCTACCCACTACATTATCTAGCACCACTAATGGATGGAGGCTTAACAAAAACCGATTAGAATTTCACACCCGATTTGCATGACATAGATAAAGTTCAAGAATTATACTAATACCGTTCTGTACGAATTTATATAAATCGGGGAAACCACATCTGCCTATCCACGGTGTAATATAGATGCCCTAAATAAAATAAACTAGTCTACTGTAACCTTAGGTGTAAACTTTGTATGGGTGTAAGGGTTATTTTATCTACTTAATGGGCGGTTTATCCTTGCTGCTTCCTAGAACCTGTGATTATGTATACGTAGTGATACAGTTCCACAATGCCGAGCTTCCGAAATGTGTGCAACTCCTCCGCTAAAACAAATCATGCGATTTGCTTGTATAATTTGTATTCATGACCCCGAATTACTTTACTTACTCCTGAACGCTGGTAAAAGTACTATTTTTATGTCTCTGCTTCTATGACAATTTAAAAGTAACAGACCTTTAGCAGATTTGCTTTGCTGCTGGCTTTGCAAATGCTGCAATCAATGATACAGGAAATAGGAAAAAAACGTGCATCCTATGGCTAAGCGACTAGCCGCCGAATTTATTATTGACATTTTTCTGTAGTTTCATTAAAAGCAACCATTTCGATCCGAGTTACACCAAAGAGACTGGACGACAGATTCAACGACTTTCGAGACAAAACTAAACCAAGATCACATCAAATGGAAAAACTCATCAGTCAACTGAAGGGTAACGATATAGAAATCCTCAACTGTCTACCAGATAGGCAGACTGTCGTTTGGATCTGGTGTCAATCGCAAACGGGTCTTGAAAAGATTCAGGAGCTCAAAGAATCTAACTGCTTTTTGGATGCATTCATTGGTTTAATATTTCCATCGTCCTCTCCTGAAATTAATAAGACAACGTCTGTCAGCATATGCAGAGAACAGTTCAAGAAAAGTTGTGGCAAGTACTCACAAATACCCGTCAGACAGAATTTTATAGAGCCTATATAAATATCGATGACATGTGCTAAGGTGTAAGCACAAATTTTGAGGTAAAGCCAAGAAATCATACGACATTTATCGATTAACAGCGAATAAAATAGGCAGAAATTACCTATGAACAGCGATAACGATGACGAGACAATCACAGATAGACAATGAGTGGCAGCAAGTTAGAATACAAAATTAATAGCAAATAAATAAAAAACCTAAATAAATGAAAGACAAACTGAATGAGCAAATTAACCATTTTTAGATTTACATAATTCTTATGATAAAATTATAAAAGAAACAACAACAAATATTTAAATAAATAAACGAAGAAATAAATAATTAGAAATAGGTATGTATTGAGTCGATTATAATAAACACAATAATAACAAACAAATAAGACATTATTAGCAGTCAATTATTAGTATATTAATAATAAATTTTTCTCTTATTTTAGTCGTGTGTCTGTTTATCGTCAACTTTACTAAGAGACTCGAAATAGATTATGAACGAGTGAGTGGAGTGACTAAACTGCGAAATGAAATCTATTTTCTTTGTCCAACTGTAATTCGTGTCTTTGAGGATCGAAATCCATTTCGTCTTCTGAAGGAAATCGAAATAAAAAAGTTTAAATATCCCAGGGACATGGGATCCAGTGAGAAGAAAAACTGTCTCTATGTTACTGACATGGGTGAGAATTGCGTCTGGAGGATAACAAGAGAAACAGATGACAAACACAAAATCATCACTGATTATGCGCCATTTACTTTATCAATGTCCAGTGATGGTCGGTTGTTGGTGGTCAGTTTAGATTCGCCCATTCTGAGGATCTACGGATCAGACGCAGAACTTCTTCGTTCGATTGAGTTACCAAGAGAAATCAAGCATCCACTTCATGCAGTAGAAACATCCATCGGGAATTTCATCGTCCTTCACCGGTTGTTGAAAAAGCAGGAGGAATTGGGAGGGACTTGGATTAGAAGGTGTGACATATGTGAAGTGACCAAAGATGGACAGATGGTAATTCGTTGTTTTATTCCTTTAAATGAAACACAAGACCTGAATGACCCTTGGTATCTCTCACTCGATTCAAACGATCGAGTGTTTGTGGCTGACCATAACAGAGTGATTCTCTTGGATTCCGATTTTAAATGGAATCGAATTCTTTGTCAAACAACAGAAGAACAAGAAAAAAATTTCCTATACAGATTTTGTTACGACGAAGAAACGAAACAATTAATCGTTGGATTTGATGGAAAAGGTGCTGATATTTACACATTGAATCGAAAATAAACTTACTTTTCAATGACATATTCGGACTAACAATATTCCTTCGGTTGACAGAATAATTCTAATAAATTCCATTGGTATATCTTAATAATATATAACTGATATACAGAGTATTTGTTATTTTTTGTTTAAAAAAATATTTAAAACTTCTCAACTTTTCAAGATATCACATATATGCAATACGTATGGAGCGTTCTGTCCTTAAGAAAGGTAATCCTAAGTGTAATATTACGTCAGAGTATGTTTCTCAAATGTGGCAAATTAATAAGCATAGAAATGAGTGAATTTATTGTACATGTATATTAGATACGTTTTAGTTTAGTATGGTGTTATTTCTAAGCAATTTTAAAGAACCATCGTTATCCGGTTGCCGATTGGTTCAATGTCCTAAGCCTCTGGACGGGACTAAATGAATAAAGGAATGCACGGATCAGTCAACGAACGAAAGAATGTCACCCCCTGACTGACTGAGTGAATATGTGACTGACTGACTGATTGTCTGACTGGCAGGTGGGCTACACATTCATCTCACTTGCAGTTCATCTGTTAAAAATTAATGAATCAATAAGACTTATTGACCGACCAGTTAATTGACTAATTGACTAAAAGAATGGACGAACCAAAGACAGAACGAACTAAAGAACGAAAACGACTCAAAGAGTGGCTGAGTTAGTAACTGACTGACCGACACAATGACAAAGTTTAGGTATAACTGGCTGACAAATTCCAACGCTCTATGTATTGTCTGTTTTCTTTTCTCGGAAAGCAATCGCTCAACTAGTGACCTAACAAATGGGATTACGTGTCAGTTTCTCTAAATTAAACGACCTCCCACGTTTCTGCACTCCACTCATAAGAAGCATCATAGTATTAATTGCTACATGTAATAATGATTAATCTTAATCAGACTGCCGAATCAATAACAGAACATATTTTACTGTTAGCAGAGAGTAAACTGGTAGACGACATGCCGTTAGGGCGTATTCGATTGCAATTATAAAACACCCAGGCGATCGGCTGAGGAAAACATACAACCGATAGAGGCACGCCATAGGTGATTATGATGATGTTGCTGATTCTGATGACGATTATGATGATGATGGTGGTGGTAGTGGTGGTTGTGGTGGTGGTGATGATGATGAGGATGATGATGATGGGTGATGATGACGATGATGATGATGGGTGATGACGACTATAATGATGATGTTGATGACGATGACGATGATTCTTCACCGCAGCTGGCTGTTTGAAAGAACGCTAAACCATTTTAGGTTATACAAGATGCAAATAGGCCTCTAGTCATGATCGGTATTTAAATCGGCTTCCTCCGCGACTGCTTTAGTATCCGTGTATTAGTATCATGAGGTTTTTCAGCGCTTTTACGACGTTATAATGGTAATATATAAATGGCCAGATACGCAAGCATAGTATGCATGCAACGACTTAGTGAAATTCTTCAAAAAGACCATCTGTAAACATCTGTTTACGGACAATCCACCCCTAGGAGTTGCACGGCCATCGCATGCTGCCGAAGAGCCTTCACCCACCGCAGGAATCTGATAATCGAATCAGAGAGCTTACCGCACCAGTCAGACAACAGCGATCCCTGCTCGCAGTTTGGGTTTAAGTACGTTACACTATGACCGAATGCATGCATTATAATAATTACCGAATAAAATAGTTCTGACATCTACGATCTTTACATTTATGATGAGACATGATCGTAATCAGCCCTTCATCACTTTCACCAGTAGATAATAGTAACTTTTGTATTTCTTCAGTTCTTCAGAGAGCTAAGTCGCGTGAACCAGGTTATTCACAGGCGCTCAGTCAAAAGAAAGTCGATAGGCAGGTAAGTTCAGGTTCGGCTGAAGGTAGAACTCCAAGAGTTAAGATTATAGACAGACAGACGGCCATGGTTTGGCTGTGTTTAGATTTTAGAGCAGCGAGTGAGACAAGAAGAAGAGATGGAATCCGTTTAATTAAGAATTGTTGATGAAAAATTTCAGTTTTGAATGGATTCACCCACCGCATGAATCTGCTAAAATGTGAAAGAGGTGCAGAGTTTGTGAGCAGATATGATGAAGAAGGAGGGAAGGAAGGGAAGTCGGAGGAAAAGAGGATGAATAGTCCCGTTAGTTTGACCCAATAGACTCTTGAAATACTGAAGTCGTTGAATATACAATAGTTTCTTTTATTGCTCTACTTCAAATGACGGCAGTTTTCACTCGAGCTATGCATTAAGATTGGTTTTCTGAACTGTTATACTTCATCGTTTGCTTGTTCCTTTCACTCTCATTGCGCTTTGGCTATGTATGCTTTCTATCTCGTAATATGTGGGCGTCTCTCTTGCAGTAATAAAGACAACTTACTCGCTTTCTCAATTGCTTGTTTATATACTTATGTGCATATCTGGTTATTTGTGTAGCTGCTTTTAAGGAATCTCACAAGGATGCTAAACATGGCCATGTAGCAGATCTTAAGGGTGCGACTTAAGACATCCGAAAAGCTATTTGAGCTGTCGGCGTTACTACTTACTTCCTGAGTTAAGTCAAGACTTCTTCGTACATTACTTTTCGTCTAATCATAGTTGTATACTTTTCGGCTTATTAGAAATCTTTTACAGTATCTGCTGAACCGAGTTAGCGTATTATAACTTGTAAATGGGTGTCGTAATTGGCGAAAACTAATAAGGCTGTGAGGTGCCAAGGTGAATACAATACTTGGCTTGTCTTTGCAGGTTTACCCTTTGTTCTTTCCACAGCGGAGGATTATTCCTGGCAGTCCTTGTATGGCTTGCGATACTTAGAGCACGAATGTACAAAATCTTCCGATTAGTCGTTTCCGTTTCTGAATTGGTTGAGTTCAGATGTAAAAGTACAGATATAGGAGAGTACACATACAAAGACCCATTCAGACATAAATACATACAGACACCTGCGAAAGACACACGAACTAATACAAAACGGAACCTCTAATGAGCCACTTACCAATAGAGACTAAAATTGCGTTGTATAGTCGGAAAAACAGTGAGAACAGGTACGTAGAAAACCGATACTTTAACATTCTGGTGACTGTAATCACTTGCAGAGTTGTAGACCGAAGAGTTTCAATAGAGTCGTGTAAATATGTGCGCTATCTTAATCTTTCCCTATTCACTGACTAGTTCTATTCGTTCTCTCGGTTCTTTGATGTCATTCAGGAATAAACTTAAGATAATTCTTCTTGAATTTGCATACCTACCCGTAGCCTGACTTCTGGTTTTCTGGCCAATTATATTCCGACCTGGGCTTCTTCATCGGATAGCAATGTTATAACGCTTTAACTTGAAGCGACCATCGATTGATGCCGCGGGCATTTTGGTAAAGGCACTAACGAAGTTATCTGATTAGATTTTCATGTTGGTGTACTTTGTCGTGCTTTTCAGATATTTTCCGAAAAATCTTCAGAAGCAATGCGCAGAAACCGTGCAGCTGACTTGGGCTACTGCAATCCGTACGAAATCTCACGACTCGACGACTCCCAAGAGGTGAAAGACAGGCCGACAAAAGATGCAACACAAGGAGCAGAAAAGCCGCGCAAGGAACAACAGGCTTCATAAACGAGTCAAATATGATCGCCACTTTACGACAAAACGCTAACAAATCCAGCTTTGCGTTCTATTACAATTTTAAGCAACATCTATTTGGATCTTTTAGGCTACTCTTTCCACAGCACTTTTAGTGGTCCAGAAAAGGCGCTATGCAAATATTCGTTTTCATACACTCATGCATACATATGCACAATTGTACACTATAACATTTACGTGCTAACGTACATACGTACAATCACACACTGAATTTACATGTATACATGATATTATTATATAGCAAACAACAAAGATTTTAGTATCAAAATGGAACATTTTGTTCATAGGCCTATTAAGATGTGCAATTTAAAGTTATGTAGAGTAAATTTGAAGAAACTGTTTTATCCTAAAGAAACTATCACAGGAAGTGTAATACTTAGAATTTTAAAACTGAATCATGATTAGGCCTACAGTTGGCCTATTCCTATTGTTTTTCAAGGATTATAATCATTTATGATGTCCGGATTTTAACTTTCAGTCAATAATCACGACATAGCTTTAATATTTGTGGCATTATGAATATGTATGTGCTAATTTGGATGCGAAAAATAATGAATAACTTCTCACGATTTTCAATTTAATCAGTTAGATTTGGACAAACAGAGTCAAAGTCTTCATAACGCTTTCGATTTTTTGTTGCCATACTTATAACGTTATACGAGAAAAAGGGTTAATCGTTGAAGATGACAAAAACCATTTGCGAACATGTTTATGAGTGAGCGAAAAATGATCATGAGAAATTTTGTGGACTACAAATATAAAAGAATGTTAGATAGTTTGGAAGAAGACTTAAGAAAGTCATGAAAAATTTGATGACATGCATCTTTACTAATAATCCAGTCGTGGGTCCTTCCTTACTCAATGTGTCAGAAGGGGAAATATGTGCACTCCATGTTCAGAACGAACTTATGCCACATTGTTTCGATGCGCTACGACCACCTGTGCCAGCGGATGGAATTTGCGTGAAGTACAACACTCGTAGAAAATTTAATTGATTGCGAATAACACTGAATGCTAACAGAGGCCGCAAGCGTGTTTCCGATTCCTACTGTTGTACAAGGATGTCATTAATATTCATATATCACAGTCGCAAATACTCATAAATATGCATACGATTCAGCCTATGAGAGCTTCTAGCCATCGATCCAACGATCCATCGATCCATCCATCGATCCATCGATCCATCCGTCCATCGATCCATCCATCCAACCATCTATCTATCTATCTATCTATAGATCTATCTATTTATAGATAGATCTAACTATCTATCTCTCTATAGATCTATCTATAGATTTATCTATCTACCTATTGACCGAACGATCGATCGATAAAATTTGACGATCACAGCGCTATAGATTTTGAGTGCCGGCTTAAAATTAGCTAGCCTACGTATTAATATTCAGATATCTGTTTATCGCATAGGTTGGCGCTTTGGCTATAGTTTGCGAGTAAAACTTGTGAAAGGGATAATTGACTTTGCCCATATCTTGCATAGGCGTTCTTAATTATCCGGTTTATATTATAAGTTAACGTCTTTTTATCATTTGTCATTTTGTGCATAAACTTTCCTCACGTGGAATTCTCTACATCTCTGCGCAAGTTCGGTGTCGTTCTGAACTAAGAACTCATCTTTTTGAGAAAAAAATCTCATATACCACAATTGCTTTTATCAGCATCGCCCATTTGTAGTCGTTTATCTGTCGCTTTCATCCAATGTTGCACTTACCCTTTTGCGTGCTTTCATCAGTAGCAGGATTTACTAATCTAGTTTCAGTTATGCTGGCCTCCCTTTTGGGTACATCGAACAGTTTGAACGCGTAATGCGTCGAGCCATTAAGCTTTTGTAGAGTTTCGAATTTTGACCAAGTCTTGCATTTACATGCGCGATGTACAGCTGCTAGCTGTTTCAATCCGCAATAAATTAAAAATGCTGATATGGGTTTGGTGATGAAATCTTTGCCTAACTGTTGGACCTATGTTGTCCTGCTTCGTGTTTGCTAGCCGCAGAAGAATCGAGCGTTCTGCTTATTTCCTTTCTACGTTGGTAGGCTAGTCAGATTTCAAGTTGCATTCAGAAGAGTAAGATTTTCATGAAGACGTAAATCATAGGAGAATTTGAGAGAATAAGTATTACTAAATTAAATCAGTATTCGGTATGTGCAATTAAAATCCTATCAAACTACGCCTAATAGTAGCAAACTATTTAAGTTATAATGGTCTTATGCTTACATGGAAGCAGCTTCAACAGATCCTCTAGCATTCCACTCAAAATTTGTCTCACCTTTTCAAGAAATCTTACGTTGATCCATCCAATCCGAGCCTTTCAAATTCGCTGGACCTAAATAAAACCCTCCGTAAAAGCTGCTGTGTCCCCTTCTGTATCTGGTCTTATAACAATCATACTACGTTCTTCACATGATAGGTACAATTGGACAACCCCTCTGACTTGGCTTGGCACAACGCCCGTGATTAAGATGGTGCCATGTTCTTTGCTAAGTAGAGCATTGGAAATTCTGAGTTTCCCATTACAATTTCTAGTATTCTTGAAGATGTCACCGTAGTAGGCTTTATATTAAGTGGAATAACATGAAGGTTCATCCTGCGTTCTCTCCTTTTCCATATATCAGAGGTCTATTCCTTGAAATTTTTACCTACTGAGATTGTTTTCTGTGGAGGCTATTATATATGCTAATTGCTCACAAAATTATTTCAAATTATGCTAAGTCTTGGCGCAGAGTAATTTTTTGAGGTCGCAATTGCTTCACGAGTGTGACATCTCTTGCACACCATTAAAACTCCTTGTTCATTGTATAGAACGCAATAATGACGTCACTAATATTATCTACATTTCACGAGGTAAGCTTTGAAATCTGCCGTTAGCAAATTAATTAAATTTAATCGTTCGATAATCTATCAGTTTTCACAATTCTATCAACTGAATTTTTATCCTGTCAGTAGAATGTCCTCCTCAGTGGAAAGTCAAACAACTTTTGAACGGCCCCAAAATTGGAGTGTTTGTCTATCCGTCGTCAGTATTACCGTAAGCAGCCTGTTTCTAACGTTTCAACACATTCAGCAGCCATAAAATCCCATCATAAATAGCTTTTCATCTGCATTATATTTTGAAATTGCCATTTCGTGTAGTTTTCTACTTTTTGGCTATTGACGGATTTCTTCAGTTCCAATGACTCAGAACTACAGTTTGACTCGCTCTATCGCGGCCGCTTTGCTTATAGTTCTGGCGCTGGTTAACAGCGTGAACGCTTGAGAAATCTGTTCATGAAACGAATAGTAATGCTTATGCATTTGGAGTATTCTAAGCCTTGCATTGGTCAAAAATTACTATTTGAGTTAAATCCGTCGAAAGCTGTTAGCCATCGTATAATGCGTATACACAAGGGGAAATTCAGGGGACATTCCGGCCATATCCCACCCGTGTTCAGAAAGCTCTGTGCCAAGAAAAGGAAAAAAACACCTATACTATTGTGGGTCCTTGAGCCACTCCGGTCATGACCACCCGTTTTTTGGTTTCTCTTGAACATAGCATACATTCACAGTCTTTTATTCATCCCCATTTGCCCTCGTCCACATCGTCTCCTTACTGATAAGTAGTGCCCTCAGTAAGGATTGGAAGTGTTACCCTCTGGAGTTTGAGGGGTTCCAGAAGCATGTTGGGTCGGGGACTTTTGACTTTTTGACTTTTTTTATTGATTCCAAAAGAACAAAAGATGTTTGGTCGGGGAATATTGGAATATCGCCAACATCTTTTGCAAACCTCAATATTTTTCATTTTGCAATCCGTTATGGTCAAATTTAGCTTCAACCATTCACGGTGATGGTAATAAATGTAAAGGGCAACAGTGAGCAAAGCTGGCCAATTTCAGGAAGTTTCAGTTGAGACAATGAATGAACCAACATTTCATGCCAATGAATTAATCATAAACAGTGGATATGGTAGCACACTGTTAATGAGTTTGCATTTTACCTCTCTAGATTTTGAATTTCTTAGCCTTTTGGGAAATTGACTATCAGCCTGCTATAAGAATTTAAAGGTTGCCTTAGAGATTGAAAGAATTTGCAAGTTGCCTTGCTAGATTTCCTTTTCATATAATAATCATCTGTGTGTCCAGTAAACCACTTAATTCGGCTATGATCAGCATGAAGACGTATACTCTTTTCACCCCTTTTCAAACTTCTGATCAGTTGACTACTTTATTTGATTCTCTTCCCACGCGTTATTTATCTCACATTTCTAGGCACGCCGCTAATTAAGAACCAACAAGATGTCTACTGCTGACGGTTTCTGTATAGTTAGCGTGCTGGTCTTTTATTGTGGGTTTCAAAATCCTGTTGGATTCTTTCTATGGAATTAGTCATCTGTTGTTTTCACATGTTACCTAATATAAACTTGTCTAAAAATTCATGCTTACTCATTTGAACACAGTGTGCAACAACTAATTCCTAGAGTGGAATACTGACCTCAACCCCCTGTTTAATGCGTTTGTTGCAATCGCTGTAAATTGATATGGTATAGGTGGCCCTGCTGAGTGCAATCTGTGTCCACTGATCTAATGCTGCTTAAACGAATAAATGTACAAAAAAATTAAGAAATATATTGTTTTAGGTTTGTCAGTAGGGAAGTTAATATTTGGTGAACTTCATACTGAACAAGGCTAATGACTGACAAGGTTTGCAAATAATTCTAATCCGCAGCAACTTTCAAGTGATTCAGTGTTTTCAACTCTCTCTTTGTCAACATTTATAATGAAACATATCCTCAGAAATCTTCATTACCAATAAGTGCTCATTTGGAAATTCCACTGGAAATGCAACACAAGAAACGACGCACAATTCCGAGTTGTGATGTCAGAAATCATCTGTGCTGGATAGTCACGCAAAGGAAAACAAGAAAAGCTGCTCCAAAGTAAAGACATACAGATGCGAGTTATGTAAGAAGATGTTTGAGTACTCCTGTTACCGAAAGAAGCACTTGAGAATCCACACTGGAGGGAAGCCCTACCAATGCTGTATTTGTCAGAAAATTTTAAAAATAATTTCAAATCTAAAGACACACAGGAGAGTTCATTTGGAAGGGAAACCTTACCAATGCCAAGTATGTCAAAGAAGATTTTCTCATTCTTCCAGTCTACAGAGACATGTTAATATCCATACTGAAGAGAAATTCTATGTGTGCTCGTTATGTCCGAAATCATTTTCACGATCAATTGATCTGAAAATTCACGTGACACTGCGCACTGGAGAGAAACAATTCCAATGTCAGATATGTAACAAACGTGCTTTCCAATCTTCCTATCTCCAATATCATCTTAGACTCCATATTAGAGGGAAACCATGTCAATGCCATTTATGCCCCAAAGCGTTCGCAAACAATTCTGCTTTAAAGATTCACATGAGATCACATACTGGAGAAAAACCGTACCATTTCCAGGTATGCAAAAACGTTTGTCCAATCTTCCGGTCTCCGGAGTCATGCCATAATTCATACTGGAGAGAAACCATTCCTTTGCCAGGTGTGTCAGAAAACATTCTCACTCAATTCTCATCTGAAAAGACATGAAAGAATCCATACTGGAGAGAAACCTTACCAATGTCAATTATACCCAAAAATGTTCGCATGCTCTACTGGTTTAAAGACTCACCAGAGAATCCATACTGGAGAGAAACCATTTCTGTGTACAGTTTGTAAAAAAACATTTTCGTAATCTTCCAATCTAAAAGATCATGTTAGAAACCATACTGGGGAAAATCCATACCGGTGTCAATTAAGCAAGAAAGTATTCTCATGCAATTATTCTATGCAAGTTCACAGAAGAACCCATACCGGAGAGAAACCGTATAAATGCCAAGTATGCCAAGAAATGTTTTCTCATTCTTCCAGTCTGAAAACTCATGTTAGAATCCACACTCGAGTGAAACCCTATCTATGCCAGTTATGTCAGAAATCATTTTCAACATCTAGTGACCTGAAAACTCACATGAGAGTCCATACTGGAGAGAAACCATACCAATGCCCGATACGCACAAAATGTTTTTCTCAGTCTTCTTCTCTACGTTATCATGTTAGACTTCATACAGGAGAGAAACCTTATCTGTGCCAGTTATGCCAGAAAACATTTGCACACAGTAGTTACTTCAAGATTCACACAAGAGCCCATGGTGGAGAGAAACTGAATCAACGCCAGACATGTCAAGAAAGATATTCCGATCAGCAAAGTAATGCTAGCATTCATACTTTCGTGAAACTGTATCAATGTCAATTATGCCCGAAAACGTTTTCATGGAATAAAGTTTTAAAGGCTCATATTAGAACTCACACTGGAGAGAAGCCTTACCAATGCGAGACATGTAAAAAAGATTTATGCAATATTCTGGTCTGCAAGTCATGCTAGAATTCATACTGGAAGGAGACCATACTCATGTCAATTATGCCCCAGAACGTTTTCAAGGCCTACGGGTTTCAAGACTCACATTAGAACCCACACTGGACAGAAGCCTTACCAATGCCAGACTTGTCAAAGAAGGTTTGCCCGATCCTCTAGTCTGCAAAGCCATGCTAAAATTCATACTAGGGATACACTGTACCTTTGTCTGGTGTGCCAGAAAGCATTCTTATGGATCTCAGCTCTAAGAAAACATGGAAGAATTCATACCGGACAGAAACCATTTCTGTGTCAATTTTGTAATAAAACATTTTCCCAATCTTCTGGTCTAAAAGCACATGTTAGAATTCATACAAAGTAGATATCAGTTTCTACACCAGTTGTGCCTGAAAGCATTCTCGTGCAGTCTGTTCTTCCGATTCACAAGAGAAACCATACAGGAAAAAACCTTAGAATGCTAGCGCTGTATATTAAACAATTGGACAATATAAGCACCTTGAGGATCTTATTAAAAGCCATTCCTGAGAACAGTCATCTGAAATGGCAATTTTGCTGTGTTGAAAGTGTAAAATCATTTATGATGAGATCTTATTGATGCAGAATAGGTGACGGTAAATTTGATATTAACAATCTGTGAAGCTCTGTTTTAGCCTTAGATGTACTTCGCGCAAAGACATGTTGTTACTAGGCTAAAAAGAAATATTTGTCAGAGACGAAAGTTCAAATAGCCAGAACATTTTGTTCCGAAGAAAAATTGTATTGATATACAGAGAAATAATTTTACGCGGTAAAGAAGTGAAAAGTGACAAGGAATGATGGCAATTTTGCCAATGTAATTTAATTAGCAGACAATGTGCATTTTCTTGTGTATCCATTGCCTTTTTAGTTTTCTAGAATACATTTTCGGTAAATCTCGCGAAATCAAATTTTTGTTAATGGCTCGCTTTAAACATATTGAAATAAAGAGGATACTCTAACGTGATCTAAGACTGATGGAAATATGGAAGATCTTGCAGCACTCTTGACAAAATATTCGAGATTTTTTAGATGAAAAAGCATATTGGAATATGATAACACTTTAAAGTGATCAGTCGCAGATTCAGATGAATGGAGCATTTTATTGGAAGAGAACTATGTAAGTATCCACCAGAGCAGTTTGACTGGATGATGCAAAGTGATGAACTTCACACTGAAAACTGGCCAAAAGAAATTGTCTGAAATATCTGAAAATGTTGTGTTATAATCGAACCAAAGTATTTGGTGAATGAAGCAGAAAAAAGGGAGTATGGAGTTCCCAATGGGCAGTAATACGCATTAATGAATTAATGCTTATCAGTTTTTTTATTCAAAATAAAGAGCTTCAATTACACACACAGCTGACTATTCCTGTTTGAGTAAATACGCTTTATGGACCTGTTGTTCATTTTTAGTTTGATTAAGTTTTTACACATATGGCATACTTTAACATGTGGGCACTTTAACTATAATTAGCTGTTTTGTTATTACAGTGATGATATACTTTATATAGCGATCTGTTTTCGCTTTTTTCCCTTTGTTTTTTACTCATACAGTGTTACATTATTAAACTTATGGTGTTACTGTACATAGCGTTAAAATATCAAGTAATATAAACGCTAGTCTTACAAATAAGCAGTGCTGACTGTGAGGCTGTTAAGGTTAAAATGTATTAGTAAGTGCGGATTACTTGCTTTTATTTGTCACAGTTCAACAATAACAAACTCTTGGCAATGTCGTCATAGATGTGCCCATAACGTTACTAATCGTGGAACCAAATGTCTGCTAGCTAAAGATATGTGAGAGAACCAAATACATTTAATCCTCCATCGGTAGAACTTAGTATAACAGGCTGTGCGTCTAAAGCCTGACTCTACCCATAACCATACACAGCACGTTTAACGTTTTGCACTTGTAGTGCATCTTGTGTTGGTGAAATGTTCATATCTAGGCCTAGCCTTGCTTCAGTGACAGATTCTACCCATCCACCGTCCCACGAAAATGCTGCTCATTGCTTAAGAGTGGCCAGTCTAATATGAATCCCACCAGACACTACAAATTTACTGATACCATATGAGTCCGGCCAATTATTCCACTGCATTAGAATAGATACTGTGGAGTGATTGATCAAATATGGCCACCAGAACCAGACTTAGATTTAGTTTAGCCACAGCTGCTTGAATATCCATTGCGACATTATCATGGCGGCATTTTGAGTTCGTGATTTCACAAAGTTATTTTGTGCTACGCAACTGTGGCGAAATTAAGTTTATAATGAAAACAGGGGGTCGTGATACAGTTTTGTTTCCGTGTGTAATATGCAAAAAAAGTATCAACAGAGTTAGAATCGAAAAAAAAGATATTTGCCAATTTTTGACATCCATTCAGATATTGCTCTATAATAATCAGCAACTTCAGTCCATCATAAGTGAAAAACCTTCGAAAGTTTGATCAATCGTTGTAGATAGCTGTCCAACCTTGTGAGAAACTGTGACGGCGATCCACCCTTCTCTGGTCTGGCCTGCCGAAATCGTGTCTTAAATCCTTCCTCCGATCGTCGGTATCTTTCAAGCAGCGCCTGCTTCAAACTGTCGTAGTCCTCCGCTTGTTCAAGCGGCAAGCGAGAATAGACATCTAAGGCTCTTCCTTCTACAGAGCGCTGAGGTAAATGTCACGATCCTCACTTTTCCACCAACTTGCATCTGCAAACCGCTCAAAACCATTCAAGTAGGAGTCCATAAAATCCTTCTCTTGATCAAAGCAAGGCATCTTGGAAACTTTCGCTCTGCACTTGATCGTTGCCTCACCCCTCTCTTCGTCATCACATGAGTTATTTACAGGATTATATACAATTCATATTTAGATTGACCCTTCCTTCAAGATAATTATATATATATGTATATATATAACGTTCATTTCTATTTACCAGCAGAATGACCATCAAAAGAACTTGCCTTGGTCCACAGTTCCACTCCAAACCAACCAACCAGCCAGCCAATCGGGGAAGACGAAGACTAAGCGACTCTAAGCTCTTTTCGGCTTCTCAGACCCCCATCGCTCCTCCGGTCCTTCCGTCCGACTGAATCCTTCTTCGAATTCCCCGAATTCTTGCTCCTGGTCCCTCTGACCGAAGACGTTTTCCTTCGCTCTCTTCCTCAGCAACTTCAACTAGTGACCTCTCAGACTATCCGCCCCAGTTCAGTGTGTACCCCAGCCACTCCTACCTGAGCGCCAACTTGGTAAGTTTTTCCCGCGCACAAGGTCCGGTATAATCTTCTACCTCATTTTGTGACAGGCACGCTCCCATGTATCATCACAGGCCGTTTCGATGGCACTAGAACACAGCATAGAACTGTTTTGTTTACCTGCTCATACAAGCAATATTCTCCAGCCGTTGGATGTGGAAGTCTTCAAGGTCATGAAAGGAGCTTCGAGAATTTTATTATGCAACACGTGTTGAACACTCTGCAGTGATGTCGACAAGTGAGCCTTACCTGGATTGCTGACATCTTTGGTGGGTAATGGAGTCTTTTCAACAAGCAATGCAATAAGTACATTCGAGGCCTATGGAATATATCCACGGAACATGCAAAAATTACTAGTGAAAAACTGTTGACATCTGTGCCGCTAATACATCCAGCTGAACGTGATATTGACAGCAGTAAATCTACTCTGAATAATCTTAAGCCTTATCCTGGAAACAGGAGGTCTTGTCCAGTAAGCTTATCATCACCATCATCAGACACAACAACAATGATGAATTCACCTTGTAAAAGAATCGAAAAGGCAATTCTGGCTCACTTAAGGTAGGTCACTCCTAAGTGTAAACTTACAGATGACAAGCGGGTTTGTATAAAGCGAACATTGGCTGAATGTCTGACTTCTGAGGAGGCAAGTAAGCGCTAGAGGGATGACGAAGAAAGAAGACAGATGGCAGCAGAAGATAATGTGTGGAAACATTGACATGGTGTGTCAATGTTTCCCATAACCATGTCAATGTTTCCCGTACTGTTGGTAACTTTGACAATAAAAGGGTAATAACAGTTTTCTGAAAAATTTAGGCAAGAAAATGTCATTTTATGGTATAATTTTGTGCAACATGAGCTGACATTTCTGCTCTTTAGTCACTATTTCGGTAAGGATTGCAACGAAACTTCAAAATCTTTTTTGTTGATAATTTTGCTGCTTATGACGTTTACGTTAAAAGCACTTGCTTCAATAAAGTATGCAAAATTCATGCAATTTAATTATTATTTTTTGACTTAATATATATTGCACGAACAGAAGTACTAGACCAAACGTGAGGAAGATATTGTTCCATTAAACTAGAGCCCTTCCAACTGGACTTTTGGAGGAAATGTCAATCTTACCCCAGGTACGGGGTAACATTGACATTTTGGGGGTGATACAAACATTTAAAAATATCAATTATTGTGGCACATTAGCATTCGAATTAATGTTATTATTGAGCTGAATAGTTCAACAATGTAGTACGAACAATACATATGAACTCGTGTTTATGATAATTCCAATATAACGACTTTTGCAAAAATGTGTCAAAGTTACCCGCTTTACCTTATTTGCACACATAATATACATATCTACGATTACGGAAACGAAGACAACTGGAAGTTAAACTATTGTGCACTTCTCCATTTACTCCTAATTCACTGCCTCGCCTCATAATGCAGTCCGCCAACCATGCTTCTTCATCAAATTCCTCAGATTATCATTTAATCAACGGTTCGCTTTATAAGTCAACCACTGTCCTAACACTATCCTTCAAGTTGGCTTGCAACTAGTAAGCAGTTTATCACAGTCGAGCTTTCATTTCACTCAACAAGCTAAGGCCAACAACTAAGGAATTGTTTATGTACAATTTGTGACAGCTGCATGCCTCTATGTCACTTCTCTCTTCTGTTCTCCTGCCCCTTTCTCTTCCCTCATATCCTTCTCTTTTCTTACTGTCTTCTTCCTCTCCTCCTCTTGTCCAACCTTTCCCAATGTGCTCCACTGCCCCTTCATCTCTCCAGTCTCTGCCCCGTCCTGCCCCGCCCTCTTTTCTTCCCATCTGTCCCATTCCTCTTTTTCTTCCTGACTCTTTATCTACTTACCTGTATCACTCTTTTAGCAGCTGAATTACAGCGGGCAGCTATAGTTGGAGGAATTCTTTACAAATATTTTCTCGTATTACTCGAAAGTTAGCCCACGCATGTGGTTGTCTAAAATTACTTTGTTTTCATGTTATTCTAGAGATTGCATTATATGTCCATTATGCCTCATTTAACTGTAATAGATGGACCTCACTGCAAAAAGCCTTTCTTATATAAATTAAAGATATATATTCTAAAATTTTATACTTCATCAGACAACAAACAATTCAACATATTACTGTATGCAGTGCATATATCGTTTATTTTAAATGTATTCAAAATGAATAGAAAGTAACAGTGTTCTTGATTGTTACTGTGAAGGACTTTGTTGTAATGCTGAATTCATACTACTTTGTGATGAATATATGCCACTGATATGTCTAAGTTACAACATAGAACCGATCACGTCATATTTGCCGATTTTGCATTTGTCTGTATTTAATTTCCTTTCTTCGTGTTTTCAACATATGTGGTGAATAAACGTATATATTGTTAGAATAAAAATTCTGTGCATCACAACACAACCTTTCGACAGCGTTCCATTCTAGCGAACCTTGCAGAAATGACGATGTCCTTGAATAGTTCGACGAGGCACTGGAGAAATTCGAAAATGGTAAGAAATGTGCCTCCAAGAATCAGTCCCACTGCACCGCCAATGTCGCAAACTAGTGTGAGAAAATCGTAGGCTGGAGTCATTTGGATGTTGATGTAGCTCAGCTGAGAGTAGAAGATATCCAGGAACACGAGTTCCTTGCTCAGTTTTGACATCGATAGATTCCGTCCCTTGAACTGCGACCTTTGCGACATGTGGTTGAGAAAATGCTGTGACAGAGGACTTGTCGAGATTGAATATGGATATGTGGCTTGATTGCACTGGATAGGACAATCACACTTGTGGGTGGCGCCAGAATAAATAAACCATTTTCCAAATTTTGACGCGCAGGAATAGTACCGATCAGGAGGGCATACTTCTATTCCTGGAACTAATTGCAAAACATATTTTTTACATTTTTTTAAACTTTAATAATTGATCATTATTAATGTTATTATTATTAGAGTTTTTGGTAAGCAACAGCTAACAGTCCTGGAAAATTTTGAGTTTTTTCAGTCTAAAAGTGATTTAAAAATTTGCGTGGTGTAAAGATTCAAATTAGTAATATACAGTATGTGAACATCTTATTCATCAAGAGTGGATTTTATGAATAACATTATTTGCCATATCATCACAACAGTTCACTGCCTTACTATGCACTACAGTAACTTCGTATGTTATAACTACGAAATCTCCTTTTATATTATTCTTTTGCATCGTTTAATTCATAAATCACACAACACACTCTCGAAATTGTGACTATTTGGAAATGGCTAAATGGGTATATTTCAGTATATCCTGATGAATTGAGATAGGTAACGCCAACTGGCGTGTATATGACCACTGTAGGTATCTTTTTGCAATTCGAAACACTTATCTCATAGACAAATAAACTAACATTACTAAATTTATTGTTTTGGTGCAAGTATTCTGGATTTACTGGAACCAAAATTTAGTTGTGATTTTGTGACAATTTTAGCAGTTTTTATCTGGCATCATACGAACATGCTTCACTGGTCTGTATTTCGGAGGCACTGAAAGAGGACTTCGAAATCAACCGCGAAGGTCAAACATGAAACTAGGGGTGGGAAAAAGCTTGAGGAAGACCATGAGAAGACCACCCATGATAGTGGTTACCGGTCTAGATCTCAACCGCTTTCTTCAACGTTAATCCAGGTGTTTACAATCCTCGAAAAATTGCTCCGCTCTTACAGCCGGCGGGTCGTAAGATGAGGGTGCCGTTGGACCGAGCAGTTTAAGCAGCTAATCATAAGCTTCAGGATGAGGCAGCACGTCACTGTGCCTACGCATACCAACGGTGTCTCTCTGGATTTGGGCACCACACGAGTTAACTGCAACCAAGTTCCTGCTTCACTCAACGCATCATTAACTGGTCGCCTGGGTTCACAAATATTACATTTGCCGATAATATTCAACCGTAGTATGCTTGCTAAAAGTGTGACGCATTTGCCTTTATGTAGTATACGTGGAGAACGACGCAGTACACCTGGTTAGGCGTACGCCAGACGCGTTAAAAATCGATCAGATCTTCCATTGTATATACGTACAGTAGCTTTCGACTCATTCAATATCCGTCCTGAAAAGCCTTAATACGCGCTTGTGTAGTTCATGTACACAAACCATTTGTGGGCAGCGTTTTCGAGATGTACTTAAAAGACTTAGCATTAAGTGTCTTCAAAAGTATATGAAAATACACGCATGCATACATACATACAACATACATGCATGCATGCGTACATACATACACAAATACATACGTGCATACATACATGTATGCATGCATGCATGTATAAATATATTATGTATATAGGCCTATTTATATATATATACATAAATTAAATTCAGGGTACGAAATTTCTCAGCACAATTATACCGTGGAATTGATGCGATCGACATTTGCACTCAGATACCATAGACATCGTTGCGCATTCGGCTACACACCCCCATAACGTGTAGTTTTCGCTCCGATAACAATCACCATACGGTGAAGGTAACATAGAGACCTGCAAATAAACGACCGAAATTTCACATTGACACTTCAAACAAAAGCAAAATACTAATTTGCCTGACGGTAGTTGATTCTGAATAAAAACACTCCAGTGCATTCTTTAAACAAAACTGCAACAGCTTTACAAGAAGCAAAGAAATAGAAAATGAGGATGTAGAGTTGTAGACTAATTCAAGAAGTATACTAATTCTTTATAGAACATAAGAAAAATTATTCTGTCACATCTATAATTATAATAATGTGGATAAGTTATAAATTATTACAATTATGATTCAGGTATATGACATTTGACTAACGTTTCGAAATGAAAATGAAATCGATGTTGAAATGCCAGTTCCGACTCTGAACCCAAACGTCTGCATCGCAAAAGTATCGCGTGGATCATGCAAGACAACCTACAGAAGACCAGGATGCAAAATTCTCTTTCGAAACAGTCTTAGAAATACTGGAGGTAATTGTTATCATAGTTAGACATTTCTATAGCGCAGCTTCAAAAGTAACTAATCAGAGTTTAAATGTCATCGAAAGCAGAAGGTTTACAAGTTATAATTAGCAACTTCTAATGCGAAATTGTCTAATGCACAAGTTTGCAAGCAATACTCAGATAACTATAAAGTCACCAGTGATGGGCTACCACACATACACACACACAATGAGCCCAATAACAACAGAGTTGGTTAAGAAAACTGTCCAGAGTTGATTGTTGAAATCATTTATGTCTATTAATAATACTGGATTGATTGAGCTTCGGCTATTGGCCTATAGCCGACGGCGAATGAGGCGAGACTTCCGGTAAGGGCAGAAAGAGTTGTTTACATTCAAAATTAGTGGTAACTTCGTCAACTTTCCAGATTTCTATCAAGAAATCCATTATGTAACCATAAAATGTAATGAAGCCGATCGATTGATTTCTGTGTCACTTAAGTCACAAACTGTACGCAGGTTTTAAATAATTCGTTGGTTATTACTGAGAATTTAGTGTTGAATGCGCGGTGTATAGGCGCTACGCCTATGAATAGGCTACGACTCTACTTAGCATCCTGCAATATGGCAATTCACTGCTCAACATGGAGTATCCATCTCAAAGCGTGAAGTCAGTAGCGAAATTATCAAAAGTACTTTAGTAATGGAAATACTTTAATCTAGAAATCACTGTTTGATCTAATTGTAATAATATTGCCCTTACCGAGCGATAATCCGAACTTTCCTCGCTCATTAGATATCTGTACCTTAAATAGAAATCACTGGTTGAAATTATATTCAGAGTTACTGGATCGCGTTGCATTGAGTATGAGGAACAACAACAGGCGATGTGGCCCGCCTCCAACGGCATACGGTTGCCTAAACGTCTAGCAGTTCTTGAGAGTTCGTAGATGACGCAGCGCCTGGAAATCTCTTGACTCAGGAGGTATGCCCAGGACAGACAGCCAGCTGGTCGCAGAACCTCGCTGTGGTTGATGGTCAATGACGCTCAATAGACTCTTCTCGCCCTTTCTTCACCAAATTCATGATTTTTTCACTAGCTGACGGTTAGAGATCTTTGAGTATGGGTTTGAACTGTCCCGCTAGAAACTTGTCACCTACTGAATGGTGAAAGGTTTCAGTGCCGGTGAGGAGTACAGAAAATGAATGCATTCATGCCTTTCAAGTACCGCCGGGAAACACGTTTTTCAGTCTCGAAGACATTAGGACTATGTATGCATATACCGACTGTAGCCGACAACATCTCACTATTAAGGCACTACTGTCTAGATCCTCTCGGTAGTTCACAGAACTTTTGATAGGTAATTAAAATCCGCCATTCAGAAGCTGCTCAGATACCTACACCTTTACTTCACTTGTCTAGCATTAAAGCAATGTTAGATAATTAAAAGGCTTATTTCGCAATGGAAGAAGTTGCATTCAGTAACAGAACCAGAAATAGGGCAAGTGACGACTGCAATGTATGAAAAAATGCCGAGATATACAGACTTGATATGCCTGCTCTCAAAATAACAGTTTAAGGATTCCAGCACTGATGTGCTCCTAGATTTAACAACCCCATTTTATCCAGAAGGCAGTGCTACTGTATAGTGGAAAGGTGAAACCAAACTCTTAAGAATATGCTTTATCAGGTAGTGAGAAAAAGATACAAAGGCTGCAAGGATTTGCCATTTTTATTCTGGGGTTATAGAGAATTGCATGATGCGACAACAAGAGAGACTGCTTTTATGACGGTTCCTCGACAGTTAGGCTGCGGACCCGTGACCATACTGAAGGACACCTGAGTGAGGATAAAAATTCTCATTTGGAATTGGCCTCTACTAGCAAGTACATGCAAAAGTTAAAGAACGAAATACAACTGGCGAATGAAATAGCTGAGAAACATGCAGAAAACATTCAGGCGCAATATTACTCGGTAGGACTTTTTAAGGTCGTTGCACGCGTTTTTTGAGGCTGTGGTTAATTGCACGCGTTATAAATGTATGTTTAATACGGCTACTACTACTACTACCACTACCACTACTACTACTACAAATAATAATTATAATTATAATGATAATTATAATAATAATAGTATTAATAACCACCTCTCCGGTTACTTATTTCCTCTGCAACTCGGGGTTGGCACTCCTGGCAGCTGTGAAGCGGCGGTTCATGCCACCCGTCGGTTTTTTTGCTGGCTTGCCACAAGACTCAGTGTTAGTGAAGCTTGACTTTAATAACGCGTTTAACAGCCTTAGTCGTAGACCCATGCTGGAATCGATGGCGAATCTTGTCCCTGAACTATACACATACTATCATCTTGCTTGTGGAACACCTTCAGTCTTAAAATTTGGCGACTTTTCCATCTTATCACAAAATGGCC